>JAAALK010000288.1:29608937-29932068 GCA_019279435.1 Zizania palustris
TGTCAGTGAGTAATGGAACTATCTAGATCCTTTGCAGGTGGAAGAGGGCGCACAGAACAATGCTAGTTGGTGTTGTTAGTTCTGAATTGCTTTCTCAACTTCCAATGTTACTTTTTGGCAGAAGGAGTGAGGGCACCACCACTTTTCACTTCATCGTCTGCTGTGCAGTTTGAAGTTTTTGATAGTTCTGGGAACCGTGCTAGCACAATTGATGGCAAAAGCACTCTAGGTCGTGTTCTCGGCAACCACGACGCTTCGAGATTTGCAACTGTCTGTAGTGAAATCAACGGTTATAAATAATCTCCTCAGCGTACCTTGATCTTTTACCCTAATCTGCGTACCTTCTTCCCCATTTAATCTCTTGACACCCCGCAAAAGCTCTTGGCATTACAACTACGTGGTTTGCTATCGCAAAGCCCGATAGTTGTTTAACATCAAAACATTGGCGGGTGCCTCTGATGTTTCGATGGTGACAAACACTTCTCAGAGGTCGGTCGACTAGGCGAAGGAGTTCTGACCATCGATGATCGGAGAAGAAGTGGTGCAAGCACTAGAGATAACCAGAGAGATCCCGTTGAAGATTCTGTTGGGGAATAGGGGAGCTACGCTAACCGACAAAATTCAAAATTTTATGCCCTAGGCCCAAGACTCATGCGCGTGAGAGATCATGGATCGGTACCTTCTAGCACGAGACACACTAGGTGCAGTGGAAGAAGATGTTGGAACATCGCATCAAGCCTCTCCTCGCTTCATCCTTGCCGTCCTTCACCGATCTGATCGATGAAGACGATATAGTCATTCGCATGTAGATGTCCACGAGCATCGCTATTAGAGAAATGCCTCCACAGAGTCGACACGTACAGGGATGGAGTACCTCCCATGGCAGCATGCTAGCGCCGCACATGAGAGACGGAGATCCTTGACCTCAACGTTTGAGATCAAGAAAGGAAGGAGAGAACTCTTGGGTGGCTAGGTCTAATGTAGCCTTATTCCTTGTTCCAAGACGTCCTCCTCCTCTCCATTTGTAGGGCCAAGAGCCCCCTGGTCGTGCTCATCCTGAAATCCTAAAAATTGTAACAGATCCAATCTGTTTGCCCACGTCAGAACTTCTGATCCTAGATCAGAACATCAGACAGGGTATTATAGGTCTCCTGATACAGTACGGAATGCAATAGATCCAATCTGTTATCGCCCACCTCAGAACTTTCGATACCATATCGGAACTTACGATTAGTAAAAAATTCCCTGATTCCGAATCGGAACTTCTAGCTCGTCGAAACTTCCGATACCATATCAGAACTTCCAAAGCAACATTTTCTCTCTGTATATATGGAGACCAGAAAATAAGTGGAACTTCTGATACATCCTATCGGAACTTCCACTCCATGTAATTTTCTTGGGCATAACCTTCAGATTCTGTCTTCGTGGCGTGCAGCCGGCGGTGAGTCGTTTCCTTCTCATGATACCCATGAGATTGTGGTTTTTGATTCCTTCTTTTCTCATGGTTTTGGGTTGCTGGCGCATCCCATTCTTTGTGGTGTTCTTCATCATTATGACATTTCTCTTTGCAATCTGAATCCCAACTCAATTCATCACCTTTCTACCTTTGTCCACATGTGTGAGGCGTTTTTAGGGATTGAGCCCCATTTCAATCTTTTAAGCCATTTTTCTGCTTGTGGTCCCTCAGTAGCAAGGTGGTCAGTTGGTGTGGGCTTCAAATTTGTGATGTGAAAGCTATAGAGTATATCTCTGTGCCGAAGACAGCACTCACTTGGACCAACCTATGCTCAACTGAGGAGCAGGAGCAGGAGTAGGACGATGAGTTGTTGAACTTGGATTGCCAGCTTCGAGAGAACAACCTCACTGGTCTCCATGTGGTGGTGAGCTTCCTACGTCGCTGAATTGTGCCGTTGAAGTAGCGAGTTCACCCCGACTTTGAGTACTCAAGTCTCAAAGACCTAACCAAGGAGTTGACTGAAAATTTTTCTAGGTCAGAGGTGGAGGCCAGGCTGCGGAGTGTCTTCATCAGCAAAGTTGAGGTCCAGAGCTTCACCTACTATTGTCCCTTCAGACTCAGCATTCCTCGATCATAGTTAATGTTATCTCCCTTCTTTGCTTGTGTCATTAGAGGTTGTAGGTTGTCTTCTAAGTGTTAACCCTGAAGACATGCAGAGTCGAGCTATTTTTGTATTTCTGCCCCCACTGCTAGAGCACCCTCGCCTGGTGGAGCAGAAAGACATTGGGCTGGATGAAGACGCTTTCAAGAGGAAGAGGAAGGGTAAGGAAACTTGTTCCCCTCAAGAAAAGGTGCTGAAGAAGTCGGCAGAGACCTCACCTGGTCGGCAGTCGACTCGGAGTTTGACTAGGGCGGAGACGAGAAAGAAGACAACATAGGGACCTCCAAAGATCCCCTAGTCCTTCACCGAGGAGGCGGACACCGACTCAAAGACTTTGGAGAGGACACCTACAACAATCGAGGCCCTAGTGTCATCATCCTTTATGTCCACCCACCTCCTCCTTCACCTCCATGGCTGCAACCCTCTTCCTCGGTCCCGCTGTTTGGTTTTGTTTTGGGCATGGGTCCCAACTCATGGACGAATAAGTTGGTCTTTCAGCGGTTGGCATGGTAAGGATGTTGGGAGGTACATGGTCTTCTGATTGACTTTTAATAATTGCCTTCAAATCTCTTTCAGTAATGTTGATGGATCACCGCTGCCCGAGCCAAATCTAGTTGGGGTGGCTAGCGTCGACGTGTTGACCACTGACGTGGTAGTCTCTGTGGCGCCGCTAGGGACGTTTGAGTGTTGGAGGTCTCCATCCTCTCGAGTGCGGAAGTTGATGACGCGGCACCACTGGAAGGTAAAATGCTGATGTTAGGTGACATGTCGGCGTATGGGCCTCCTTCACCAAGGAGGCTAGGAGGTCAGCCATCGGCTCCTAGAGTGGCCATTGGGGAGTATGCCACAAAAGGGGACGAGCCATCGGCTCCCGCTGTCGTGGTTAGGATTATGCCGTGATCCCTTGCTCATCCTTCAGCCCGACGGCGGTCGGGAAACGTGGCCGAGTGCTTGGATGCATTCCAGCACTATAGCCAAATGATCCTAGTGAGTTCTACAAAATATGTGTGTTGACCGGAGCATCCACAAAGGACTTGGCCGACCATCTAGGAGAATAGTAGGACCTCAAGAACGGCATGTTGAGCCAAAAGGATGGCGAGCTAAGGTGGTTGAAGAAGGAGAACATTGTTCTTCGCCAGCAGCTTGAACTCCAATCCCTTTGTAAATTTTCCATTTCATTAGTATTTTGTCAATGAGGTCTGAGCATAGATTTCCTTCATCTTTTATAGAACTATCAGCGTCTAGAGAGCATCTTGAGAAGGTCGCCAATCAGGCACACCAGTCAGCTGACGAAGCCATAGCCGAGAGGAATGCGGCCTTGGCTCAGCTAGAGAGGACGAAGAAGAAACCCACTGAGTCATAAGATTCCGCTCAGAAACGGCTTTGTGAGTTCAAAAGTATGGACTTCTTTCAAAAGCATCTTCCTTCTTGGAGAATTCTGTCAATATATACTCTGAAAACATGCTTTGCTGACTTGGAGCAGCGCCTGGTCAGCACTCAGAGGCATCTGGATGTTTATCATATGAGTGCTAAAAAGCTAGTCCGGATGATTGATGATGAACCTTCGAGATCAGAGTGGTCAGCAGAGGAGTCGCTAGGCCGACTCGAGGGTGCTGATGAGCGGTTGAGGCAGACGACTCGGGATTTCACAAGGACGG
Source organism: Zizania palustris (assembly GCA_019279435.1). NCBI lineage: Eukaryota > Viridiplantae > Streptophyta > Magnoliopsida > Poales > Poaceae > Zizania > Zizania palustris. The sequence continues at coordinate 29,612,713 of JAAALK010000288.1, forward strand.
TAGACGTTCATGCACTTGGGATCATTCAGGCACTATATCCAACCACTCGACTAGATTATATCCGAGAAGGGTGGCCAACGCACATCAATGAGACCAATGTTAAACACATCCATGCTAAGGTTAAGGAAACTGCCAAAGCTTTGATCTTAGATATTGAGATTTATCCTACTGTGCCTACCGAGTGAATAAAAATATGTGTGACATATTTGTAAGACATGAACATTTTAAATGTATTGCTACCTTTATCACTTTGTATTTTTGCATGGAGCTCGACTGGTTATGACCATTTGATTATATGATATAGCGAAGGCTTGTCAGCGTAGAGAACTTAGGGCACATGCATGAATTTTAGATCCATTGGCATCACATATAGTTCGTAAGGTGACACAAAAAATCAGTCTGAATAAAGCGACCCTAAACAATCGAAAATTGATCGATTTGACTCAGCCAAAGCGTATTGTGGATACAGAGCGAATGGTTGTGACAATCAGAAAAGAACTTAAGAGTCGTAAAGACAATTGTTAAGCATTCGGGAACATATGATCTTCAATAACTCAACTAGAGCGGATCGTGGATATGGAGTGGGAAGACCACAACCGATCCAAAAAATGATTAGGAGCCAATGAAAATTGAATCTGAATGGTGTATCAAATTCATGCAAGAATTAAAGACTTTTATGGATGTAGCCAGTAGTGGGAATATCAAATCCCATAAATTTTGACATGTGAAGTCCGGTGAAGAAAGTCCTAACAAAGTTTTCGATGGAGCCGAAATGTCAAGCGCGCTAGACATCGTATCATCCATGCCCTCTTTTCAGGTGATGCGATAAGTCGTGTTGACCCCAAATGAATGGAAGTGAATATTGATCGGCATGATATGGAGTATGATAGAGCGATTCTCGGTGCACCATTTATGGAGTTTCATCATTAATGTGAGACTGGCGATTTGTTTCCAATCTCTTTGCTCTGGCCTATAAATAGGCTCCGTTGGCGTCGGTTTCTCCAACATCCTAGTGAAAAGCAATTCTTCTTACCCCTTTGAGTTATCGAGGTCCCTTTTCATCAAAGGAACTGCATCTTATGATTTCTTAGCATGATGGTTTCACAATGGGCTATCAGGACCCCCAGATTTCAGGTGAGTGCCATTTGGTATTTCTTGCATTTTTTTCATGTTGCTGCTGCTGGAGTATTTGATAATTCTTTTGTAGGATCATTTGGAGAATGTCTTCCTAAACCAACTGGAGTCGTGTTGCAAATACTCAGAGGAGGGTACCAGCATCGGTGTTGGTGTTTGGTGATGGGATTGCAAGCCCATGCGGCGACTTAATGGCATTTCTATGACCACTGCTTGGGTCTGGTGAGCCCATGCGGCGAACTTACATCAGCATTCTGGAGTGAGTTGCCATATCCACGGTACCTCCAACCTCATGAGGTCGGAGTGGTCCCGCGGGATCATCTAGTGAAGTAATCCATCTTGAGGAGATAAAATGCTCGACTTTTATCTTCTTTGGCTTATATGGCCACTTCTATAATGGGAACCCGGCGGGGTTGTTCGTCATCTTGTTGGCTCAGGAAAGCCCCTCCCCGCATTGTCTATGAATAGACTATGTGGTGGATGTAACACCCCAATTTTTTTCAAAACAATAAAAATATTATTAAATTCAATTTATTGGAATTATTATTTCAGAAAATACTTTTAATTTCCTTTTATACCCTTTTGAACTACAACATAGAGTAGATGACCAAATCAGGAGGTGAAACTTTTTGTATATGATCCTAAGACCAAAATATAATTTTGAGAATTTTTATAAATTTTTACCAGCCTTGGAAGTAGCCCTAATATTTTAATCTATTTTCTGGAATTATTTTTATTCAGAAAAGTATTAGAACAGTAATGGGCTCCCCCCCCTCCCTTCTCTCTCTCCCGGCCTGCCCAGCCCGTTACCGCGCCCGCCTCTGGCTGACAGCCCGGTCCCACCTGTCGGCGCCGAATCCTTCCCCTCGCGCGCGAACCCGACACCTCGGCCCCACCCGTCAGTCGCCACCCTCGCCCGCTCGCGCTCACTGGCCAGTGGCCCCCCTGCCTGTCAGCTTCGCCTTCAACCTCCCGCCGTCGCCCCCAAATCGCGCCGGCCGACGACCTCGCCCTCGGATCCGCCTCGCCGGCCCGTCCCGCATTAATTCGTCGCCATTACTCGGTCCCCCGTGTCGCGTCGACCGTTTCCCCCCGTTAAACAGCGCCTTTACGCCACGGGATCACCGCTACGCGTGCTTGACCGAGCCCTTGCCGGCGAATTACTCCTCCCCTCGGCTTTCCTTGTATTCTTCGCCCGTTATCCCTCGCCGACGACCCTATTTAAACCCCCAGGCCACCCGCATTTCACCCCCACGCCTACACGTCGCGAGAACGCACAGAACGCCCTCACTCCAAGCTTTAGCGCATTCCCTCTGGTTCGCCCCCGGCCACCGCTCGCCGTCGCCTCGGACCGTCCCCGTCCGTGCCTCCGCCACCATCGTGACCACCAGGACCTCGCCGACCTCGGCCACCACTTCGTCGACGACGAACCTCGCCGGATCGTCGTCCCCGCCTCGGAACAGAGAACCTTCGCCGCCACCGCTCGTCGCCGGCCTCACCCCGTCGACCCCGGACCACCGCAACGGTACCCTTTTGTTCCCCTCGGTACCCCCTTTCCGTTTTTAGCCCTAGCTAGATTAGATAGCCCTCGACCTCGCCGGAATCGCTCGCCGTCGTATCACCGGAGTCGGGGAAGAAGGGGTACTTTACCCCCCCGACACGCACTGTGCCGGATTCAATCCTGGCCGTGCGATCCAGATCCAACGCTTGGGTTAAATCATCTGTTCGGTTTAATCCTGGCCGTCGGATCTGAGTGAAGCGGTACGGTGCGATCTCGTGCGTCCATCTGTATTTAAAACCCGCGTTTAATCCCGTGCGTCCACGTGGTACCGGTTCGAACGTTTTAATCCTAGCCGTCCATCGCGACTTACGCGTCCCACCTCGCCCTCGCGCGTCGGATCTGGATCCGACGGTCCAGATCGAGCCGGCGCACGCACACAGTGCGCGGGTTCACCGTGGGCCTGGCTCACCGTGGACCCGAGGGGTTTAAAATTTGAAAATAAATTCCAGAAATGCTTTTAAACTTGTAAAATTCATATCTAATGCATTTGAACTCTAAAAATTACCATTCCAATTTCAGAAAATTCATAAAATTATTCTCTACATATTTATGCAATAAAAACAGTAGGTTTACTTTGACATTTTCATGTTTATTTAAATAAGTATTCAAATGCCCTTAGGATTAAAATGCAAATTTAAATATTTAAACTCCAGAAAATTTATATAATTATTCCTTTCTGTTTAAACACTAGAACCACTGAGTTTTCTCTGAATCATTTATATTAAATTGATTAGAAAACTTAAGGTAGTATTATACACACTTAAAAATCCTTTTTATGAAAGACAATAATTCATTTAGATTCATTTTAAATTAATGGAGAAATAAATTTCAGAACTTTAACCATTGAATTTATTTTATTTATAATCAAACCAACTTTAACTTATGTGTTTATAATGTAATGTTATTCTGTTTGATTGGATGTTGTGTTCATTTTTATTTTACTTTATATTAAAAAGACTACGACGTCGCCGAGGAGCCGGAGTACTTCCCCGAAGTCCCTCCCTCTCCCTTTGCTGAACAAGGCAAGTCACCAAACAATTCTTTTGAGCATATTGAACCCATGTCTGAATTGACTATCGCTAAAACACATAGGTTATGTATATGCATTAGTCAAATGAACCCTTACATTATATTTATTTAGGATCCCCCGACCTTGATGTGCAACCCAAGCCATGCTATCTCGCCTAACCTCCTTGTCACCATATGATCAATGGTATTAGCTAGTGTCCAAAGTATTGACACGGCCGCTATAGGATAAAAATGAGTCGTAGCAAAATGGTTCTATTATATGATCCCCGTTGCTTCTTATCCTTGGAAATTCTGTTGGTGATGAGTCATGGTTGTGAGTGTATGCATGGTGGGTTCCGGGTGCAAGCTAGGGCATTGGTCAGTCGCACCCGGGGCACTATAAGGACCGGTCTGAGGGATTCGTTGCAATACACTTACGTACTAACCACAAGTCTAGTGGGTAAGTCCTAACTAAGGTATGGGTTGTTCCAAACCGAGGCCACCATTTGGAGATGGGTCAAGTTGCACCTGCGGGTGACTTGTACCAATGTGGCGCAAAAGGGGGTGCGACGTTAGCCAGGATGCGGCCCGGCGCGCCGGCGAAACCTAGAGCGGGTGGTTATCGCTTGGAACATCTCATATTGAGGTTTTGGCACGAGTTCCCGTGAAATGGGTCATCTCGTTGAGATGAGTGCGTGCCTTGTGGGTACAGTAGTACATCTCTGATCAGAGTCTTAAATCTTTTCGAAAAGCCGAGCCCACGGTCAAGGGCGGGTTGCGTGACATCCCCCAGTTAGTTTACTTTGAATATGAATGTGCATGATGGATTGACATGTAAGGACCGTTGTGCGAGGAGGTAAAACGTACTCCTCGAGTTAGTTGATGTTGATGATGTTCATATTTACTTTCCGTATGATTAAAATATGATTACACTAAATGCCATAACTGCAATTGCTTTATTCCGCATTGTTAGCCTTTATCCTTCCTTGTTTATTATCCTGCATTATTATTTGCATTTGCGGTGGCTTGTTGAGTACTTTTTGTACTCATACCCGTTGGACCCCACAGAGGATGCTTATCTTGAAGACGGTCTGGAGTAGCAACCCAGTCGAGAAGAAAGATCCTGAAGAAGACGTTCGTCATGCCGTTGTTTAATTACTTTATTACTGTTTTTACTAAAACAATGTTGTAATAAATATGGTCTGCGTACCATGGATTTTATCGTATGTACGTTGTCGCATGATGAGCCGCTTGTATTATTGTTTTTTCTATGGAAATTCAATAATGTCTCGATTTTGATAAATCGGGGCGCTACAGTGGATCTCCATCCGGGCGGCAACATCCAGGCCCGTGTCGCAGTATCTCTGTGACACGGTGGAAAGTGAAGAAGACCATCCTTCCTTGGGGATTGCCACAATGGAAGGTAGGTCTTTGGCACAGTGGGTGATCTCGGCTCTTATTGCAGAGATCAGCCCGGCCCCAAAGCTGATAGCATCGTAGTCGTCGAAGGCGTCCAAGATTGAGCGCTCATCGACGGACAAGTGCTCGTTGGTGGTCTGGGCCGTATCATCAGAGATATGCTTCTTTCTTGATGAGTCAGCATCGTGTATTGAATAATATGCTAAAAAGCTTGTTCACACGGCTTCACTGACTCACGGGGCTTCTCAGACTTAGGAATGCTCTAGCACTGTTTGTATATAGTGCGGTGGAGCAACATCTGAGTAGTCTTGACCCTTTTGAGTAGATTAAAATGTAGTGTATAAGAAATTATTGTATATGTTGGGGGAATAAGTTTTCCCTTGAACAGGGGCCAAATGACGTCAGCCTCTGACAGCCTTTGGTTTGGAGCCCAACATTGTCGAAGCATGTTCCTATCTGGAGAAGCTATTTCTAAGTTTCAAGGTCCTCTTTGGAGCCCTCTGGAGCGAGGCCTCCGAACCCCTTCAGAGCCCTCCGGAGCGAAGCCCCCAAGATCCCTTTGAAGTTTGCAGAAGCTAAGTCTCGGGCTAGTTTCGGAGTTATCCTCCAAGCTAACTTCGCAGTTAACTTTCGAGCTCCTTTCGAAGCTCCTCAGAGCCAGTCTCCAGACCCTTTCCAGCGAATTCAAAGCTAAGTCTCCGAAAATCTAGTTCGGAGTTTAGTTCGGAGTATACTTCGAAGCCCACTTTGGAGTGTACTTCGAAGCCTTCCTTGCGGCCTCCGCCTGAAGAGCTCAGGCACCTACTCCGAACCCAGAAATATTAGCACCTCGCTACAGTGTAGAAGCCATACCATGGGCCCCTCTGCCCCTAGTATGTCGTTTAGCTGGTCAAGAAGTGACATTTATCTGACACGTCTGTAAAGCTGTAAAGCACTCTGTACAATAGCTAGCTCCTATTTCCCTTTTTGCCCCCTATGAGCCTATGACTTATAGAGAGCATTTTGGTCTTTTCCTTTGGCCTGCGTGCCTATAAAAGCAGGGCCAAGCCCTTGTAACAGGAGGGCTCTTCTAGGGCCATGAGAACCCCATAACTCACTACACTACACCGAGGCATATTATGCCAAATCCACCACAAACTGGACGTAGGGCTATTATCCTCTAGGGGAGGTCCGAACCAGTATAAATCTTTTCTCCATTTGAGAGAACCCTCTGAGGTTCATTTTAAACACCATACACACATACAAAACCACTGTTGTAGCTAACACAAATGCTACAACAGTTGGCGCCATCCGTGGGGACCTTAGTCCTAAAAGCTAAGTTCTTTGCCACTGTCTGCAATTCGAAGTGCACTTGAGGGGGGAGCTTCGAAGCTTTTCTTGCTTCGTGCACCCTCCGGCAAGGGGCTTCAGGTGCAGTTCGAAGGCCATCTCTGCCTTCCTCCATCCTTCGCGCTTTGGAGCTCACCGTCCAATAAGGGGTCTTCTTCACGTGTCGAAGGCCGTCAAAGCCCCAGGGCTACGATGGCAAGTTTTCACCCACTTTACGAGGTATGTACACTGTCGAAGCATCCCTTCGATGTATTAATCTGCAATTACATTGATATAAAATTGAAGCTCTGCTTCGCCATGAAGCCGAAGCCCTGCTTCGCCTTTAAAGCAAACTTTCGCTCCATCTTATTAAAAGTCGAAGCCTCGCTTCGCGTTTTAAAACCAAAGCTATGCTTGTCGTTTTGACATCGAAGCCTTGTTTCCTTTTAAAAATTCGAAGCCTTGCTTCACCTTATCAAAAACCTGAAGCCTTGCTTCGCCTTGTTGAAAATTTGAAGCCTTGCTCCGCTTTACAAAATCCGGAGCACCCCTCCGAAGGCTACACAGTGCCTCCAGGCCCGTAGCAGTGGGCTTCGAGACTTCTGGGCGACGGCTCAGCAAGTCCGGGATTCCAGGCTCCGGCCTGATGCATCCCCGGGTCAAAGGTGGCCCAGGGTCTTAGGTGAACCAGAGTCGAAGGTGCACTACTACAAAGTAACACTGTAGCGGCGGGCAAAACCGACCTGTAGTGGCGGGCATCCATTCCGCCACTGCTCTAACGCCACTGCTATCCCTTGTTAGCAGTGGCGGGCAGAGTGCCCGCCACCGCTGTGTCAACAGCAGTGGCGGGCGCGCTGACCTCATCTGCCTGCCACTACTATTGATAACAGCAGTGGCGGGCAGATGAGGTCAGCTCGCCCGCCACCACTGTGTCAACAGCAGTAACGGGCGCGCAGACCTCATCTGCCCACCACTGCTGTGTATAACCCATAACACAAAATGTTGTTATCCATAATTCACAGTTCCACAAACCAAAACACAGAAATTATATGCTTCACACAACCATCCACATACACATCAGCAAAACATCCACATATCCACATCCACATCCACAACAGCAACACATCAACACAACGACAACCGATCTAATCAATTTTCAAATTTACAAAGTTTACATTTCATCACACATCAAGTTTAAAAAGTTTGCATCTATCAAAATTTCAAAATTAACCATTGTTTCACAAATACATGCTCATGCGGTTTATGTTTCACAAATACATGCTCATGCGGTTTATGTTTCACAAATACATGCTCATGTTCATGCATATTTTCTTTGCTTCTCATCAGCTTCAAAAATTTTAGCGATTTGTTATTCTTGCCTTTTTGTTCTTTCGGTCCAATCATATAAAGTTGGATGTCTTGCCACTTCACCCTCAGGATCAAAGAATACTCCATGCTCATGAAGAACTTCATGCATCGTGAAGCGACACATCCTTGATACGATTCCATACATTTTTGATTCTGAGAGTTGGCTCTTCTCGGCAATGGTTGATGGACCTGACGCCTGCATACATAACATATAAGTACATATATTGCAAGTTATATTAGATTAACACACAATAAATCAACTTACTTCTTTACTGAGGTCAGAGACTGTCCACGCAAATTTTCCTAAGCCATTGCTCATGAAATCACACGTGTAGTACCCGCAATGCACCGAACCAAGAGGTTGTTTGTGACGCTTCAAAATATACAAAGTTAGAATGGTATATAGTTTGGCTTTATCAATTGAATTAAGAAATTTCAAAATATAATATTACCGGATAGTTGGTTCTGATATGCATATCTTTCGGCCTTTGTGGATCATGTGGGCCACCTAACCTTTCCACGTAGTATTTGTATGCACTCTGAATAACATTTAATATATCTTGATAATCTTTTTTGGGTTTGTCGAGAGAGTCGAGCACATAAACCCTTGAGTCTTTCGGGTATATCAGAAGTGCAATCCAATGATCACTATCGAAAGAAGTAATATATGATTATGTTAGTTTCATAATCGATAAAACGTGATTAAGTGGATATAGTGGGTATACTTACTTAAAATTATATGCCCCACTTATCATTTCTCTGTCACTCCATTTATACATGCATTGCGCAATATACAAGGCGACACAATTCCTTTTATTCTTCTTATGTGCGTCTTGGTCTTTATTGAACATCTTTTTTTGAAATTTTTTCTGACCGGCGGTCCAGTACTTGTCATTGTCCTGATTTAGTACCGGGTTCAGTGTACTTTGGCTTATGAATGACGGGTTCAAGTACCCATATTTATTAGAAGTGTCACAACATGAATTCAAACTGCATATGTTATGAAACAATAGTCAATATAAGACATGATTAATTTTTGCTTTGTATTGACAAAGTATAAAGTACTTACAGGCACCATAGTATCATGTGTGTGATGTCGATTCACTTCAGACGGAACATCCGATGGAAGTCGTCGAAAAATAGTGCAAGAGTAAACTCTGGGCAGTTGAATATTTCTTTTGGAACCTTCACTTCTATGTGTGTAACACCTAACGCAGACGCTTTGAGGTAGCAGTCATGAAATGATCCCATCTCCCACGGCATACTCTTAAGTACTCGTTGGGGTAATAATGGTTTGCCTGGTTCATATTCAATATAATCCTCGTCTCCGTAGGTCCATTTATCAACAGAAAGTGAGGCCGCCTGCTTTTGTACTAGAGCCTTTATGGGAGCCTCTACGGGCGTAGAACGTGTTTGCCCCACAGTACTAAAAAATTTAAGCATTTCAGATTTAGGCGCAGAACACTGCCCAACTTGAACAATTGTCTTGTGGATTGCTGGCTTTGGGCATGCATCGTGTTTTTCAGGCTCGGCGATTGGCACTTGAGGCTCAGCCGGAACTAGCACTGGAATTTGATCTAGCTCTGACACTTTTTTGTTGGGCTCATTAGTGGGCTCAAGCACTGGCACTGGCTCTGTCACTTGAGGATCAGGCTCAGTCACTTTCGATTCTATCACTTCTGCCACTTTATCGGGCACTGGCTCTTCCTCTGCCTTTTCCTCTATCTCACACTCATCAACAGGTGATAAAGATCCTATATTTTTCACATCCTGAGATGAAAGATATGTCGGGGATTGTGATAAGACAATAGGCGATTTACTCTGAGAACTTGTCTGCAGTAATTTGATATCTCGGCTCGCCCAGAGGACAAAGTTATATAGAGCATCTCCGATTGTCTCAATCCCCTCATCAAGCATTGGAAGATCCAAGGGTCATTAATAAATCTGTCATTGGTGATCTCATTGACCTGAACATTGGTATAGTCAGCAGGAATAGGCCGATTGTGAAATAAATCCCCAGGCATATCAATGCCTCGTGCAGCCTCTTGGGAATGCCCTTTGCGCCCTATCGGTACATGCAGACTGCATGGTGTGTCCTCTTTAATATAATTTACAGGAAATTTGTCTTGTACTGAGCCAACACTGCTTGGTACGTCGAGTCGTACCTCTGGCACAATTATTTGTCCCGCTGCAGCCTGCATTATGTTTGGATTCTCGTTAATAAATTCAAAAAAGTGTCGCTCCCACTCTGCACGACGCTCTGCGGCGTCGTCTGTGCGTGCTTGATGCTTCTTGTATGTGGCACCCTCCTATTTCTTGAAAGTATTTTTCCAGGGTGCTATAGAAGAGACACCTCGGGTGCGCCCTCGATGATCCTTGTTTCCGAGAGCAGATGTAAGTTGGTCATTACATCCCTCGGGCTTGAACTTTCTAGTCTTCTCCAACTCTGCGATTTCCTGTGCTTTCTGGAATACTTCACTAGTCCGTGAGTCGAAGAGCATATATTGGCCCTCGGGTGTTTTTTTAGCTCGACCTAGGAGCCATCTCTTAGTGCGCTAATCAGCACCTGAAAACTGTTCAGGTAACCCAGCCGCACGGTCCTCCTCCTCCTTTCTACTCCACTCATCCTCCTTGGCCTTATATCCACCTGGCCCAAGTTTATGTGGGAACTTATTCTTCTTATTAAGTTCTTTGAACACGATGCTCTCTTGTTTGGCTTCTTCCGAGCAATGCTGCATTTTGAATTCGTTCCATTCATTTGGCGTTATAAAGCCGTAGTCGTTGAGTGGCGACTCATCTTTCTGAAGGTATTGTGTGTTCAATTTAGTCCTAAATGTACGGAGAGCCTTCCCGATAGTCTTCAATGTGGCAGCTTTAGCGTCTTCTAAGCGGTCTTCCGGGAATTTATAATGCGCTTTTATATGCTGCCACAATTCGTTCTTTGTAGCTTCAGGGACAGTCTTCCAATTTTTCCAAACTATCTTACATCGCTCCCTGGCGAGACATCCACAGTCATTACGCCACTTCGCTGTGATTTCTTTTGGCTTCTTTGGAGCCCCATCAACATGCACTTCTTCAACCTCATAGATAGCTGTATGCAGCTTGTTCTTCTCCCGTTTCCCTCTCCTCTTCGCATTTGCAGAGGATGTTGTGGCAGCGGGCTCAACATCTGTTCGCTCAGCTGACTCAATAGCTGGGACAACAGTTGTTCTTTTCTCGACTTGGAATAATCAACGCTTGTTTCCTCGCTTTGGACGATCCTACGATGATAGACAATGTGAGCTTCAGGAATGTAATCCTCGGTTAGAAGCTGCTCTGACTTGTTACTAACGTAATAATTACCTCCACTTGAGTTTCAGGAATGTAATCCTCATCGGCGTCTTCTCTCGTTCTCTTCTTCCTAGGCTCCATTGGATGTTCATTCTCCGGAGAGTGGTATGAAGATTCGCTATCGGAGGATCCTTCAGATGAACCCTCTTTATTTGTTTTTGTGGGAGACTCGTAGATGAGCTCCTCGATGGAACGTCCTTCTTCCACCATAGATAAACTATTCATAGTTAAGAGGCTAATGTATCAGAATTTTGGTTATGCAAAAAAGGTCTGCTGTCATATTAATCCTAAAGTTAGGATATTGTGTTGTTCTCTCTCTAGTGTTGTTGAGGCCTCAGCATATTTTGTGTTGTTTTTCAAAATGTTCATGGTTGCCATGAAACCATGTGCACATCCATTGCCAGTCAGCAACACGAGAAAGAAGAAGCTGTTGACGGGAATGGATGTGTCACATGGCTTGATGACATACATGAGATAACTCAATAACAATTTGCATCATAGACCTCTAAAAGGAATTGCGGAATCTAATGTTGTCCTTCAGCCGGATGAACTTGAGGATTAGTATAGTAGCCTTAGAAGTAATAACAGTAGTAAACTGATCACAGTGTTGTTGAGGCCTCAGCATATTTTGTGTTGTTTTTCAAAATGTTCATGGCTGCCATGGAACTATGATGACATCCATTCCCTGTAAGCAACACGAGAAAGAAGAAGTTGTTGACAGGAATGGATGTGTCTCACGGCTTGATGACATACATGAGATAACTCAATTACTATTTGCATCATAGGCCTCTAAAAGGAATTGCAGAATCTAATGTTGGCCTTCAGCCGGATGAACTTGAGGATTAGTATATAGTAGCCTTAGAAATAATAGCAGTAGTAAACTGATCACAGTGTTGTTTAGGCCTCAGCATATTTTGTGTTGCTTTTCAAAATGTTCATGGCTGCCATGGAACCGTGTGCACATCCATTCCCTATCAGCAACACGAGAAAGAAGAAGCTGTTGATAGGAATGGACGTGTCACACGCCTTGATGACATATATGAGATAACTCAATAACAATTTGCATCATAGGCCTCTAAAAGTAATTGTAGAATCTAATGTTGGTCTTCAACCGGATGCATGAACTTGAGGATTAGTATATAGTAGCCTTAGAAATAATAGAAGTAGTAAACTGATCACAATGTTGTTGAGGCCTCAGCATATTTTGTTGCCATGGAACATTAGAGGGAAAAACAACACAAAATATGCTGAGGTCTCAACAACACTAGAGAGAGAGAACAACACAATCTCCTAACTTGAGAATTAATATAGTGGCTTCGGAAGTAATAGCTGACTACTGTAGCCAAGAAGAGTTTTCATACATTTCCCACCTTTGAGACTGTGATCAGTTTACTACTGTAGCCTCAGAAGTAATAGCAGTAGTAAACTGATCACAGTATCAAAGGTGGGAAATGTATGAAAACTCTTCTTGGCTACAGTAGTCAGCTATTACTTCTGAAGCTACTATATTAATCCTCAAGTTAGGAGATTGTGTTGTTCTCTCTCTCTTGTGTTGTTGAGGCCTCAGCATATTTTGTGTTGTTTTTCAAATATGTTCATGGCTGCCATGGAACCATGAGCACATCCATTCCCTGTCAGCAACACGAGAAAGAAGAAGTTGTTGACAGGAATGGATGTGTCCCACGGCTTGATGACATACATGAGATAACTCAATTACTATTTGCATCATAGGCCTCTAAAAGTTGTTCTCAAAAAGTGGTAATGTGGTATGCAATATTTCTCATGGCATAACTTAGATATAGAAGACTTCACCCAAAATTAGACTAATATATATTGGGTGAATGGTACATTTCCATTAATCAATGCCAAAATAGGTGTAACAAAGTAGTATACAGTGGTTCTACAAATGATCAATGTTTTCAAGTCGTCTACTTGAGTACTTGTGATGTTTGCTGTTTTTAGTTGAATTGCTGATGTTTTGCTACTCTGTTTTAATTTAGCAGTTAATCTTCATGGCTTTGTGAGCCATCTATTTCAGTTTCAGAACTTGTTTATTTCAAATTGTGAACTGTAATGGCAGCAACGGCTCCGAGATGGCGGCGACGGGCTTCGGGGACGACAACGACGGGTCCAAGGGTGGCGGTGCGGGCACTGGGAGCGGCAGTAACTGGCGGGAGAAGATTAGGGCTTAGGGTTTTCAGACGGCGGGAGCAAAATATTTATACAGGTGGATTAGCAGTGGCGGGCATGCTGATGTCATACTGCCCGCCACTGCTATTTTATCATAAACTAACTGTTAGTCCCTTAGCTAACTAATGGTTAGCCATTAGTCCACAGAAATGAACTAATTTGATCTAAAATGGGCACTTAGACTATTATGACCCTACACACCACCATAGCATGATTATTGTAGCGAGACAAAATTGTCTTTAACTATCTATTAATCCAAAGTATCCAAATATGCATGACTAATTTTTAGCCAACTAATTTTTTACGGGACTGTTGGGGGAAATTACTTCATTTCCAGGACTTAAAGGTTAACCCTCCGAAGGCTCTAAGAAGGTCCCGAAGATGGTCGACTAATGCTCAATGATACGTCAGCACGTTCGAAGGGTGCCACAATGCGAAGTCTCGGAGGACCCTCCGAAGGGAGAGAGGAGGCTTCGAAGCAGGAAGACGTGACTGATTGGATGCCCTGCTTATTCCATTTACCCTGCAGCACTTTACCGTGTATAACCTTGTTTATAATACTGAAGGTCATTTGTAATATAAGGGTAAATAGGTCTATTCCTTTAGCCTTTCTCCCTATAAATACCCCCCTTTGTACCTTGTAAAGAGGATCCAGAACCAGTGGTTCAAACACACATATTCGGACCTCTTGAGTTATTATCCTTTACGGAGGCTCAAGTTTGTCCTAAAAGCACAAACCTCTTGTTTGTTTGTTCTTAACTGCTAAGAACCTGTTGGTGTAACTTTTACGCCAACAGTTGGCGCCGTCCGTGGGGATCCAAGTTCTAAAAGCTTGTTCTCTACTGCTGACTGCACTCTTAAGAAAACTTACGGGGGGAGCCTCGGAATCCTGAGATTCCGCGCACCCTTCAGTTAAGAGCTTCTTAGTGCAGCCCGAAGGCCTTCCCTCGACCCCCTCGAGTCGTTCGAAGCCTTCCATTTCCAAGACACCTCATCGACTAACCATGCCTCCGAAGCGTGGTCAAGCTACAGGTCCCCTTCGAAGGTCCCCTCGGACCAACGGAGCCGGACCCTCAGCTAATCCGACGGTTCCTGCCGGAACCGATGGGCGTCGAGCGCCCCGGGGCCCTCTACCCCCCTACAATGCTTCAGACCGACTACGCAGCAAGCCAAGACCCTGAAGTTCCCTCCAACGAAGACGAAGGCCCTCCCGAAACCGAGGCTACGCAGCTAGCCAGGCTTCAGGAGGAGGTGTCCAGATGGAGGCAGGAAGCCGCCGACAGACTCCGCACTCAAGCTTCCACTGAAACTCCAAGAGGGCCTCCAGACGATGGAGGCCACAACCCCCCAGAAGTTATACAAGTCCAAGAAGAGGCCGAGAATGCGTCCTTCGTCAATGAGTCTCCATTGCACCCTGATCTGCAGAGAGTGCCTTTCGACCCCAAGTTCAAGGCCTCGAAGCTGCACAAGTACTCCGGGGGGTCGGACCCCGGGGAGTTCGCCCGCTCGTACGCCCTAGCTATAGAAGCAAGCGGAGGGGTACGAAGCACCATGGCAAAATGCTTCCCACTTGCTCTCGAAGGTGTGGCGCTCCGGTGGTTCTGGTCCCTAAAACCAGGATCGATCAAGTCATGGGAACTACTCAAAAAGAAGTTCGTGAGCAACTTCCAAGGCACTTTCGTGGCCCCGATGTCCACGGGAAGTTTGTTCCAAGTAAAACAGCGGGAAGGAGAAACCCTCCGAGAATACTTCACACGCTTCGCCCACACCAAGTCACAGATCAAGGGCCTTACTACCTCTTCGGTAGTTGATGCTGCCCGAGAAGGGGTGCTGAACCTCGACCTCCTCAGCAAACTTCATCGGAAGCCGGTAACATCCGTAGCACAGCTCATGGCATACTTCGAGCAATATGCCAAGGCAGAGGAAGGATGCCTTCGGTGAGCTGAGGCAGCACTACCCACCCTCCGGGAAGTCAAAAGGGAGCCAGAGGCCACCGCTCCGCCACAACCTCCACAAGACAGCCGCCCTAGCGAGTATAGGCGAGGAAAAAAGCATTTCCGTTCGGAAGTACTAAACATTGCACCTTCAGCTTCGAAGGCACCGGCCAGTTTCCAGCAGGTAAAAAATTTTAAGGCTGGGCCGTCAGTACCTCAAGAAAGAGTGCCTGGAAGGCGCCAGAGTCATTTTTGCTGCGTGCATGGCGATAATAGAAGCCATGACACGAAGGACTGCAAGACGATATTAACCCTTCGGGGTGAATACATTGACCGAAATACCAGGAGGGGTACTTCGGACCGAGTTCCACCTGCGGCACGATCGGAGCCTGTTCAAACTGTGGCCCGAGCCGGTGCCCTCGAAGCCCCTATACGGCTACCGGTGGCCAGTATTATGCCACCACCAAGGCACGAAGATCCGCAAGACCGCGGCAAAAGAGTGGTCCTACCCATCTCCGGAGGAGGGACCCTCGGCAGCATGTCCAAGAGACAGCGCCGTGAGTACGTCCGAGAAGTTGGGCACATTGGGACTTCAAGTTCCGCTGAAGGGATGCCAGAATGGTCCCGTGTACCCATCTCATTCACAGCCAGCGATGCAGTAGGGGTGAAGTTTCCCCATGCTGACCCATTAGTCATCTCTGCCGATATAGCAGGGGCTGATGTTCGGAGGATCCTGGTGGACGGTGGAAGCTCCGCAGATATACTCTTCGTTCAAGCCTTCGACCAGATGTGTATACCCCGGAAGCATCTACTCCCTGCAGCCCGACCACTTCAAGGGTTCTCAGGACCGCCTCTCGATGCCCTCGGCCAAATAGGCCTCGAGGTTGCCTTCGGAGAGGGGCCGCTGGCCCGAGTAGAGGAGGTGATTTTCGACGTGGTGGATGCCCCCTACGCCTACAATGCTATCTTCGGGCGAGGGATGTTAAACCAATTCGGGGCTATAGCGCATCACAACTACCTTTGTCTCAAAATGCCCACACAAGGTGGAGTGCTCACTATTTCAGGAGACCAAGCTGTAGCAAGAAGGACAGAATATGGCCACGGGCAGCCATTGGACCCTCGACAAGTGCACAATGTGGCGGAGAGCGCCAAAGAAGTACCAGAAGCCTTGAGCCCCCCGAAGGGATCCTCGCTCAAACCAAGCCCGGAGGGTGATGTCGAGACAAGAATAATTTCAGAAGACGGCAAAGAGTACCCAATAAAATTCGGCAAGGGGCTATCTCCGGAGATAACCGCCTCGTTAGAAGAAGTCGTCAAGAAGAATCTAGACATGTTTGCTTGGACCGACGAAGATATCACGGGGGTCGACCGAAGCATCATCGAGCACAGTCTACTCGTCAACCCGAAGGCCAAGCCAGTGCGTCAGGGGCTCCGAAAGCTATCAACAGAAAGAGCAAATTTAGCCAAGGCCGAAGTGGAAAAATTGTTAAAAGCTGGCATTATCAGGGAAGTGGCCCATACCGAGTGGTTGGCCAACCCTGTTTTTGTAAGGAAGAAGGATTCCAGCAAATGGCGCATGTGTATTGACTTCACATCACTAAATAAAGCATGCCCGCGAGACCCCTACCCAATGCCCCGAATAGATCAATTAATAGATTCCACAGCCGGCTCCGAACTATTAAGCTTCCTCGATGCATACTCCGGGTACCATCAAGTATGGCTGAAGAAAGAAGACGAGGCCAAGACAAGTTTCATAACTCCTTCAGGAGTATTCTGCTATGTAAGAATGCCGTTTGGTTTACGAAATGCCGGAGCCACATTTTCTCGCTTAATAGCTAAAGCTTTAGGCCATCAGATAGGCCGCAATGTCGAAGCCTACATGGACGATATTGTAATAAAAAGTGCTCAAAAGCATCAGCATAGCATAGATTTAGATGAAACTTTTGAGAGCCTCCGAACATGTGGAGTACGCCTCAATCCCGAAAAATGTATATTCGGGGCACAAGCAGGGAAGCTGCTAGGGTACTTAGTTTCGAGCAGGGGAATCGAAGCCAGTCCAACACAAATAAGTGCATTGCAAAGAATGGCTCCACCCGAGAATTTGAAGCAAGTACAGAAGCTAGCAGGAAGGCTAGCAGCACTCAGCAGGTTCCTGTCCAGATCGGCAGAGCGAAGCCTCCCAATTTTCAAGGCACTCAAAGGCTCCGAAAGCTTCAGCTGGACGCCGGAGTGCCAAAAGAGCTTCGAAGAGATAAAAGCCTACCTTGGAACATTATCAACCTTAATTGTTCCTCTTCCAGGGGAAACATTGCTTTTATACCTTGCAGCGACAGGGTCAGCAGTAAGCGCAGTACTAGTCCGAGAAGTCGAGCTCAAGGACAAGCTGGTACAAAACCCAGTTTATTTTGTCTCAGAGGCATTATCAGGAGCCAAGATCAGATACTCCGAGCTGGAAAAGTTTGCTTATGCTTTAGTAATGGCCTCGCGAAAGCTAAGGCATTATTTCTTGGCGCATAACCTTATTGTCCCTACATCGTATCCTCTTGGAGATATGCTCCGAAACAAAGATTCCACAGGCAGGGTTGGAAAGTGGGCAGTCGAGTTAGCACCCTTCGAAATCTCCTTCACAGCAAGGACGGCCGTTAAATCTCAAATTATAGCAGATTTCGTAGCAGAGTGGACTCCATCTGCAGTATGGACTCCGGAAGAACCCTCCGACGGTTTCTGGACAATATTCTCTGACGGAGCCTATCAAGCATCAGGTGCCGGAGCAGGGGCAGTAATCTTCTCACCATCAGGACAAAAGGCAATGTACTCTGCAAGGCTTAACTTTCGAACCACTAATAACGTCGCCGAGTATGAAGGAATCTTGCTAGGCCTCCGAAAGGCTAAAGCACTCGGAGCTACAAGGATAATGATCAAGACAGATTCCCAAGTCGTCGCGGGGCATATTGATAAAAGCTTCCAAGCAAAAAAACCCACATCTCGCGCAATACCTTCAAGAAATCCGCAAGGCAGAAGCAGCATTCAAAGGGTTTACAGTTCGAAGCATACCGCGAGCAGAAAATCAACTTGCAGATATTCTTGCAAAGGCCGCAGCAGGAGCAGTAGACCTCCCGGAGGGCGCTTTCTATGAAGAATTAGAGCAGCCAACAGCTGAACAAATACCCTCGTCAGAAGTAATGTATATTGAAGCTACGGATTGGCGAACTCTAATAATAACTATGTTGCAAGGTAGCAATGACCCTCCGGAAGGCCAAGAAGCTCGAAGAGTGCAAACGAGAGCTCGAAATTACAAACTTATTGGGGAAGTACTATATAAAGCCGGAGTATGCTCACCACTGCTTCGATGCATCTCTCAACCTGAAGGACAAGACATACTTCGAGGCATCCACGAGGGGCTGTGCGGAGGTCATCTAGCTCCCAGAGCACTAGCAGGCAAGACGCTCCGGCAAGGTTTTTATTGGCCGACGATCGTCAGAGACGCCGAAGACCTAGTTCGGACGTGCCAAGGCTGCCAATGGATGGGCCGAAGGAGCCATCGCCCGCCAGCTCAACTTCAAGTTATTGCCCCGGTATGGCCGATGGCTAGATGGGGTATGGACCTCATAGGCCCTTTCCCACCAGCAAAAGGCGGATTGAAATTTGCGGTCGTAGCAATAGAATACTTCTCAAAATGGGTGGAAGCAGAGCCGCTAACAGCCATCACATCAAAGAATGTGCAAAGGTTCTTCTGGCAGAATATTATATGCAGGTTCGGAGTCCCCAGAGAATTAACGGTGGATAATGGGACCCAGTTCGAAGCTGATACCTTCCAAACATTCTGTGAAGAACTGGGCATTAAGATATGCTTCGCAGCAGTGCGACATCCGCAATCCAACGGAGCCGTCGAACGAGCCAACGGGAATATCCTCTCCGGGTTAAATCGCCGAATCGTCGGATTGGCCAAGGGCCTATGGGTCGAAGAGCTACCCAAAATTCTATGGTCTATCCGAACCACGCAAACTAGATCAACCGGCTTCACGCCATTCAGGTTGCTCTTCGGAGACGAAGCCATGACCCCTACGGAGCTCAAAGGGGAGTCACTTCGCGTAATTCAACACGAAGACGAAGATGATCGGAGTGCTTCAATAGACTTGTCGGAAGAAACAAGGCTTCGAGCTGTCGCCAACCTGACAAAGTACCAAGAGCACACAAAGACATGGTATGACCCGAAAGTCAAATTAACTGAGTTAAAACCAGGTCATCTAGTATTACGAAATGTAATAGCTCCGGGGAAGCTAGGAAACAAATGGGAAGGACCATATGTTATCTTACGCTCAGGTCGCCCCGGCTCGTTTAAATTAGCTAATTTAGAAGGAGAAGAGTTGAAACATGCGGAGCACCTTAAGAGATATTATGCTTAAGGCTTCCTTGTAATCACTTGTAACACTCCTTTTATAAATAAAGCTAAGGGGTTGAGATTTGTTTTGCCCTTCGAACATCCCACCCTCCGGATGGACGCATTCGAAGGTCGGTGATGCTAGCAGAGCCAAGCATTTTTCGGAAAAACCCAAGGGGCTTGCTACGAACCATTGGTTCAGTGGCTCCGCCAACCTACGGATTCCAGGCTCCGGCTTGTTAGGATCCGTAGAAGAGTCTAAGGACTTTAAACAAGACAGAATTTCAAGCCTCTGGGTGCGAAGTATCTGTAAAAGAGCCGTAGGTGGCCAACCTACGGATTCCAAGCTCCGGCTTGTTAGGATCCGTAGAAGAGTCTAAGGACTTTAAACAAGACAGAATTTCAAGCCTCCGGGTGCGAAGTATCTGTAAAAGAGCCGTAGGTGGCCAACCTACGGATTCCAAGCTCCGGCTTGTTAGGATCCGTAGAAGAGTCTAAGGACTTTAAACAAGACAGAATTTCAAGCCTCCGGGTGCGAAGTATCTGTAAAAGAGCCGTAGGTGGCCAACCTACGGATTCCAAGCTCCGGCTTGTTAGGATCCGTAGAAGAGTCTAAGGACTTTAAACAAGACAGAATTTCAAGCCTCCGGGTGCGAAGTATCTGTAAAAGAGCCGTAGGTGGCCAACCTACGGATTCCAGGCTCCGGCTTGTTAGGATCCGTAGAAGAGTCTAAGGACTTTAAACAAGACAGAATTTCAAGCCTCCGGGTGCGAAGTATCTGTAAAAGAGCCGTAGGTGGCCAACCTACGGATTCCAGGCTCCGGCTTGTTAGGATCCGTAGAAGAGTCTAAGGACTTTAAATTTTTTGTCTAACTTATCGATGGTGACACGTCCAAATAATTGAAGCATGCAGGTGCTCGGGCAATCATTGTGCCTAGCGAACCCTTATATAAGATAAAAGCTCTGCCACCCACAAGAGGGGTAGGAGGATAGGAGTCACACAGCATGCTGTCGAAGCATTCCGCATTAAAGTATTATATTCATACATCAGGAAAAATTGTTATCTAGACCCAAATAAAAACGGAGACCCTTTCGACCCCTAGAGCTACCCCTGCGGCTACTTTGCCCTTCGGAGCTTGAAGTCTTTTTAGGCCGGGAACTTCTCTTTTTCTTCGAGGCTCGCAGTTTCTTCTGCTCCTCCTGAAGTTCGGCCCACGTCAAGAGCCTTTCGGAGCCGGCCTCGGCAAGGTTTCCAGCTTGATACTCCGAGTCGGACCAGTCAACAGGCTCGGAGGACGAAGACCCCTCTTCCTGTTCTTCCTCTTTAATGTAAGACAAAACATCCCTTCGTACTTCAAGGGTAACTTTCCCCCCGTCTCCGCGAGGAACAGAAAAGCGAGAGCGGCGATAAGGCCTCAAACTCTCAAGAACCGCCCACTCCTTTCGAAGCTCGGCAGTAGTTTCCAAAAGTACGAAGTCAGGGCTCGAAGGGCATGACAGAACCTAAAAAAGAGAAGAACACCCAAGACAAGTACTGTTTATAACTTTCTCATTAATTAAACAAAGTTTACAAGACCACAGGTACACAACAACCCTAAGCAGCTAGACCTGCGGGTCGGTTGGCGGAGCGGGGACCGAAGGCGCTGGCGAAGTCGGGAGTGGTGGCTTCGCCTGAGCTTGCTTTTGCCGGCGGGCCTCGTCGATCCAAGCCTTAGCAGCAACCTTGTGGTCCGCCTTCCATACTGATCGGAAAGCTTCCCACGCCGAAGCCACCTCCGAAGACGGCCGCAGCAGGTCATCATCCGCGAAGCCTCCAGGAGACGAACCACCAACCGAATCGAGGGGAATCCGAAGAGTTTCGAGGTGGCGAAGAACCCCGATGCCGGCGCACTGTCCGGAGATCTCTCCGTACCGTACCCCGGAATTCTTCATCAGCGACGAAGCTACCTGGATCCTCGTCAGCTTCCGGTCGAGCGGCTCGAAGGTTGCAGCAGAGGTCGAAGGGCACATGGTGCCAAAGTACTCTAACGTACCCTGAAGAGCTTCCAAGGTACGGTCAGCAGTACTGGAATTCTTTCTATCTGCTACTTCCAGGCTTGCAACCGTTGCGTCCAACGCGGCCACCCGGAGCATCAGGGAACTCTTCTGAGCCATTGCCTGGCTAAGAGCCCCTTGAAGTTCCACCAGATGTCCATTCGAAGCAGCCGCATCCTGGCGAAGCTTCTCGACCTCCGCACGGAGAACCACTCGTTCAGCTTCGGCTTCTTCGGCATGAGAGCGGAGGGCTTCAAAGGCTTCGTCAGACGCGGCTTTGGCCTTCCGTTCTTCCAAGAGTTCCTCATTCAGCCGGAGAGACCTCCCGGTGGACTCATCAAGGGCTGTTTGAAGAGTTGTAACCTTCCGGTTAAGTCGGTTAATTTCGACCTCACTGGAAGTCGCTGCCGCTCTAGCAAGGGCGAATTGCTGCAAGGAAAACAAGGTAAGTGCTAAAGAAGCTTTGATCATTAAAATACAGCAACTGCGGTGTCTTTTTCATACCTGAAGGGCAGCCCTTTCGAGGGCCGTGTTGAGGCTCGAAGCCCTAACTTCGCTCAAAGCGGAGATCAACTCCGAATTGGCAATATCCTGGCTTTTCTCAGCCAAGGGCTCCAGTAGCCTTCGAAGGCCGCTCCGATGCTCCAAGAAAGGAGCCAAAAGAGGGAGCCAAGACAAGGCCCGGGCGTCGTCCTCGGCAGCCTCGTCCTCTGAGTTGCCGACGGAGGGCGCCGCTTGGTCAACCCGAAGGCCCAAGCTGGAAATACTCTTACCCCTCCCCGGCACAAAGGGGGGAGAGGCAAGAGCATCTTGACCTTCGGCCGCCACATCTCCGGCTGGAGCCACGTTGTCGGAGGCGCCGTCAGTAGTCGAGGTCGCCACGGCCGGAGCCAATTCCGTCCCAGGGAGCACATCGTCCGCTCCGAAGGATACGTTCTCTGCCACCGGGCTCGGAGCCCCCAGGGGAGCCGGAGGGTCCGCCCGGGTGACTGTCTCCGAGGAAGTAGGGACGTCGGGCACCACCGAGGCCTCGATACCCGAAGAGGTACCTGTTTCAATTATCAAGGTTAATTAACATATTCTGCAGATAGCAAGCGAATGCCGATGAAAAAAGAAAGAGCTCTGGGAAAATACCTCCAAGAGCCGCTTGAGGAAGGATCGCCGGATCCTCCAGGACTTCGTACATTCGGAGGATGTTGTCGAAGTCATCCCCCGAAGCCCCGACCTCGGTTTCGTCCGTCGGGGCCACAACCTCCGGAGAAACCCCTTCGGGTGCAGGCAAGTCGGAGGTAGAGTTTGACTCTACTTGCACGTTGACAGGCGCAGGAGGAGTCAGTAGGGTTACATTAACATCCTCCCTGTCGGGGAGGTTTGTGGGGACCTCCCCCATGTCTTCGTCGATCAGAAGGTAATCTTCGAAAGCCTTCGCTGTGGCGCCTCCGGAGTCTTCTGTCTCTTCGGGAGTGGGGCTCCGCTCGTCCGGCGACGAAGAAGACGAAGCAGGCGTCAAGTGAGAAGGCTGCTTCACCGCCCTTTTCTGAGCGGGTTGCTTGCCAGCTTTTTTAGAGGGCTCGGCCGCTGCTTTCCTCTTGCGAGCCGCCGCTCCAGCCGGGGCGAAGTCGGGAAGCGGCGGGGGCTCCATGCCGAGGGCTCTCCACACCCTGTTCGAGCGCTCCCAACTCCCTACCAGTTCCAGCCTCTTCTGCCTCTCGGTTACCGAAGGGGCTCCGAGAATTCGCTCGGTAGCCCGGACTATGTCGTCCGGAGATAAGGCCAGAGGCGCCGCTGGAAAGGAAAAGGTATAAGAAGCATAAGTATAATTAATGTGTTCATATAAAATGATGCCGCAGGAGAAAGACGTACCTATGTTTCGGAGGTCCCCCTCCGAGGCTCGCGGGATGGAGATTGGCCAACTGGCCCCGAGGGGTGAGATCCGAAGGCCTACGAACTCTTCGGCCAGGTCTCGCATGCTCATACGACGAGCCACAGAAGCCAGCAACCCTAGCCTCGTCGTGAGCAGGCTAGGGTTCGGGGAGATGTCCGCTTCCTTCTGGAACCAAATTTCTTGAAGAGGGCCCGAAAGGGGGGAGTCTTCTCCTACTTCGGCGTAAAACCACCGAAGTATCCAATTTGTATACCATCGATCGTTTATGGCCTTCGCAGGGAAATGAAGAGCGTGCTCCCGCCGTAGCTGAAAATTGACACTGCCGAAGGCCACTGTCACCTTCGAGTCTCCGGGCCCATCTTGAGGCTTCGGCTGGCAGATAGCTTCGTGGGTCGCTGCGAAGATCTCGGAGCGCCCTTCACACCCTTCCGCCCGAAGAGCCCACTCGAAGACGGCCAGGCGGACGATTGCGTTGGGGGACAATTGAGGCAGGGTAATGTGGAACAGGTCTAGTACCTCTGCCAGGAAATCCACGGCTGGTAGCCCCAGGCCAGCTTCGAAGAATGCCTCGAAGACTACCACTTCTCCGCGCCGAGGCCGTGGAGTCGACTCTGTCCCGGGAACACGAGTCCTCATTCCGGCTCCCAACTTCCCATCTACTGCCTCTTCGATGGACTCCGCTGTGCTCACTGACTGACCAATGACGAAGCTCTGGGCCATCTTCTTCTTGGAGGGCGGACGGAGCGCCCGAGGGTTCTTGGGCCAACCACCGCCCGGGCCCCCCGCCATTGCCGTGGCTGCTGATGCTGCCCATGCCTGCCGCTGCGCCATAGTGTTGGCCGCCAAGGGAGTGGTGTGGCTGGTTCTCGCCATTACGCTCAAGCGCTCGAAGGGGCGGAAGGTTGAGGGGAAAGGTGAATTGCAAGAACGGTGAATGCGGTAAAAAACTTCCAGTAATCCCTTTCTCCCCCTTTTATAACCGCACAATCTATACTGCTCTTCGAGAAGTTTCACACTGCAGGTTCGGCTTCCGTCGCCGACAGGTGGGGTTGGAAAGTGGAACGGCGTGCAACCGCTGAAGAAATCGACCGTTACTTCTTTTTTACAGAGGGTAACGGCTATTTGCGCCGTAACGGTCATATTGACGGTACCCCATGGCGTTCGCACTCCGTAACCGGCGCCACGACGAAAGACACTTCGTAACCGCCCGCACGACGTTCACACTCCGTAACCGCTCTCGTAACACTCATGCTCCGAAGCCATGCTGCTCCAGGGAGTTTTCCCACTATGCCAAAATTCGGAGACGAACGTTTTAAAATATTAGGCTTAATATTCTGGGCTAAATCATAGTATCTTCGCATTCCCTTTAAGTCTCAGAAACTAAAAATGTTCCTTTCGTATACTGCCTTCTTCCTAAAAAATAGGTTATCTACAGAAAGGCGTATTCGAGGGGCTACTATTGGGGGAAATTACTTCATTTCCAGGACTTAAAGGTTAACCCTCCGAAGGCTCTAAGAAGGTCCCGAAGATGGTCGACTAATGCTCAATGATACGTCAGCACGTTCGAAGGGTGCCACGATGCGAAGTCTCGGAGGACCCTCCAAAGGGAGAGAGGAGGCTTCGAAGCAGGAAGACGTGACTGATTGGATGCCCTGCTTATCCATCTACCCTGCAGCACTTTACCGTGTATAACCTTGTTTATAATACTGAAGGTCATTTGTAATATAAGGGTAAATAGGTCTATTCCTTTAGCCTTTCTCCCTATAAATACCCCCCTTTGTACCTTGTAAAGAGGATCCAGAACCAGTGGTTCAAACACACATATTCGGACCTCTTGAGTTATTATCCTTTACGGAGGCTCAAGTTTGTCCTAAAAGCACAAACCTCTTGTTTGTTTGTTCTTAACTGCTAAGAACCTGTTGGTGTAACTTTTACGCCAACAGGGACTAAGAACTAAATGAGAGTGAGGGCGGAGAGGTAAGTAGCACTTTTAGTCTTTTTTAGCAAGGTTTTGGGGACTAAAGGGCTAAAGTTTAGGGACTAAACTTTAGTCCCTTTTAGCCACCATGTTTGGCAATTTATGGACTAAAAGGGACTAAAGTTTAGTCCCTAAACTTTAGCAGCCCCAAACCAAACACCTCCTAACAAAGACAATTCTTTTTTATAGATCTAATGACAATTAGAGGTAACCTAATGATAATAATCTCTCCTTTTTTACATTTTCTGAAGCATTAACAGACAGAACATTATTGATCAGATAGATATATGAAAAGGAGTCAGTAGGTATTAGCTCCATCCTGTTATGAGTAGAAGCAACCAATGAGCTGTGTGATGGGTTTGTGTTTGTGACAGGTGTTCATCTTGTAAGTGGTGCCCAAGCAAGCATTTTTGGTTCAGATTAAGATTAGGTCGATTCAGCTTTATTGGTGCAAGAACAGGGACTTTTAAATTGTAGCACTAGAAAGAGAGGACTTTTAGAACATCTCAACCTGAACGGGGACGGCGGCGTGCGCTCGGGGATGGGGACGGCAGCGCGGGGTCCGGCGACAGCGACGTGGGCTCCGGCAGAGTTCGGGGGGACGATGGCGATGGGTTCCGAGGGTGGCGGTGCGGGCTCCGGGACGGGGATGGCGGCGTGCGTCGGGGACGGGGACGGCAGCGACGAGGGGTCTGGGTACACCGACGCGGGCTCCGGTGATGGGCTTCGAGGACGACTGCGATGGCTCCGAGGTGGCGGCGAGGGTCCGGGGACACCAACGGCTCCGAGATGGCGGCGACGGGCTTCGGGGATGACAACGATGGGCTCCAAGGGTGGCGGCACGGGCACTGGGGGCGGCAGTAACTGGCCGGAGAAGATTAGGGCTTAGGGTTTTCAGACAGCGAGATCTGCAATTTATATAGGTGGATTAGCAGTGGCGGGCGTGCTAATGTCATCCTGCCAGCCACTGCTATTTTCTCATAGTAGTGGCGGGCATGCTGACATCACCAGTTCACCACTACTAATCCACCCGCCGCTGGTGCTCGATGCCACTACTAAAAGGAATAGCAGTGGCGGGCTAGTGACGTCAGCATACCCGACCGCCACTACTATAAGAGGTGGGGGTTATCTAATATACGTTGTGATAGATTTCGAGAAACACTTTGTAGCGCAGTGGTGCGGGGGTTGCTTTGGTGCCATGCGGTTCGAGGTTCGAACCTTGCTGCCGGCAGGCGGTTTGAGGTTCGAACCTTGCTGCTAGCATCCAAACATTTTTTTACATTTCTATTCTAATTTTCATGACTTTTTTATTCATGTTTAAATTCTAGTTTGAACTTGATTTTTTTAACAATAAAAATACATCATAACTTATCAAATTTAAAAAATTGGTATTTTTCTGCCTCACTTTACTTTTTTTATTTCATTAAGAAACATGAGATTCTCCGGGGATGCATTAGGGTTTAGAGAAGAAATGACTGAGGTTTGAAAGCAAAATCTATAGTTTATTCTTCCTTTGAAATTGAAACTTTTTGTACAATAAAAATACAACACTAATATTCTAATTGCAAAAATTTGTATTTTTTCCCTTAGTTTACTGTTTTTATTTCATTAAGTGTGTTTTTATGATCAAAGTCAAAATAAGTTCAATTTGAACTACAAGACATGAAATAATTCACCAAAATTTATAGAAAAACCATATTCATGTTTTGACTCTATAATTAGTTATTATCCAGTAAATTTAAAACCATCATAAAAAATGTAGGTTTCCACAACACTCGATCGACAACTTGTATTTTTATAATTTTTTAATCCTCAAAAAATAAAATAAAGTCTAAAAAAGATGAGACTTGTCATGTTGTTATGATATGATCGATCCATAGATGTTGTCATAAAAAATAAAATTGTTTCGAGAAAATAATCATGTAGGGCGTTAAGAAACCTAAGATTCTCCGGGGATGAATTAGGGTTTAGAGATGAAATGACTCAGGTTTGAAAGAAAACCTATAGTTGATTCTTCCTTTGAACTTGAAACTTTTTTAAAAATAAAAATACAACACCAATATTCTAATTGCAAAAATTGGTATTTTTCATTAACAGAAATTGGTATTTAAATGCAAAAAAGTCCACGTAGAGGTAGGGATTATCTAGCATACACTGCACACATAGCCGAGAAATACATTGTAGCGCAGTGGTGCGGGGGGTGCTTTGGTGCCATGCGGTTTGAGGTTCGAACTTTGCTGCCGACAGGCGGTTTGAGGTTCGAACCTTGCTGCTGGCCCCAAATCAACATTTTTTTTCTGTTTTGTACTTTTTTAAATTTTCAGCATTTTTTATTGATGTTTAAATCCTCGTTGAACTTGAATTTTTTTTAACAATAAAAATACATTATAATTTATCAAATTTAAAAAGTTGGTATTTTTCTGCCTCAGTGTACGTCACTCGACTTAGTGGTGGCGGGCCGATGACATCATGCGACCGGCAGTACTAAAAGGATTAGCAGTGGCGGGCTAGTGACGTCAGCATGCCCGCCACTACTAATCCGCCCGCCGCTGGTGGGGTTATCTAACATACGTTGTGATAGATTTCGAGAAACACTTTGTAGCGCAGTGGTGCGGGGGTTGCTTTGGTGCCATGCGGTTCGAGGTTCGAACCTTGCTGCCGGCAGGCGGTTTGAGGTTCAAACCTTGCTGCTAGCATCCAAACATTTTTTTTTACATTTCTATTCTAATTTTCATTACTTTTTTATTCATGTTTAAATTCTAGTTTGAACTTGATTTTTTTAACAATAAAAATACATCATAACTTATCAAATTTAAAAAATTGGTATTTTTCTGCTTCACTTTACTTTTTTTATTTCATTAAGAAACATGAGATTCTCCGGGGATGCATTAGGGTTTAGAGAAGAAATGACTAAGGTTTGAAAGCAAAATCTATAGTTTATTCTTCCTTTGAAATTGAAACTTTTTGTACAATAAAAATACAACACCAATATTCTAATTGCAAAAATTGGTATTTTTCTCCCTTAGTTTACTGTTTTTATTTCATTAAGTGTGTTTTTATTTCATGTTCTTACGATATGATCGAGACTTTGTAGCGCGGTGGTGCGGGGGCTCGCTTGACACATCATTTTTATTTGAAAGCAAGTAAACAAACACAAGTCCAGGCTGGGGAAACCAGCTTACACATTGAAACGCACTACTGGTCAAACCCAAAAGAAAGATATGGTTTGGAGCTTCTTCTTCCTCGGCACAAACCCAACCTATTTCTGGTTAAACAGATTAAAAGCCTCAACTTGCCAATCCTCAACCAACTCGGCATCATCAGGCAGTCTGAACTGCTCTCCATGTTCCTGAACAAGAAAATACACGCGACGGCGATAGTGAGAACAACTTATCAATGATTGAATTGGATGATAAAAATATAAATTTGCATAAAAAGAGGATCTTGCCTCCTTCCTCCTCTTGCTGCAGCATTGCTCTACATGCTTCCCTTTTCCACCGCTAGCCTCGGCATGTTTCCCTCTACCACCGGTTGTCTCATCATTGTTCCGTCTGCCAACACTTACCCTATCTGGTTGCGGCGATCGCGAGGCGTCCTCCAAGTCGTAGTCCATTATGAGAATCACTTTCTTCGCCAAACAATTGCAAACTATAACATCACGTACCTTATGTTTACCGCATTTGCAAACCTCACACATGCCACTTGATGTAGAGTCTGAGGATCCACTGTTTGGTTCAATCTTAGGAGGAGTCATCTGCAATTTTCTTGTCACATTGATATAACATTAAAAAACCCTAAGCTAGTAATATTATAGTACATTAAAAAACATTATTGTTATAGTGGAAATTTTTTCTCAGAAATTTTTTATAGTACATTAAAAAACATTATTGTTATAGTGCATTCTACTAGTAATATTATACTAAATTATATTACCATGCATAAATTAATATAACAATTAGAAATCATTTTAACCCTAAGCTCGAATAAAATAAGACCAAAGATAGGTTAATAATCATTTACTGACTGGATGGCGGCGACGGGCGGCGCCGACGGGCTCCGAGGAAGGCGGCGATGGGTGGAGGGCAGCGGCGACGTGCTCCGGGACGTCGACGGCGGCGACGGGAGGAGGGGGGTGACACGGGAGTTTAGGGTTTAGAAAATGAAACTAGGTTTTCGGACGGCGGGAGTGGAAAGTATATATAGGTGTATTAGCAGTGGCAGGCATGCTGACGTCATTCTGCCCATTACTGCTATTTTCTCTTAGTAGTGGCGTGCATGCTGACGTCATCCAGTCCGCCACTACTAATAGAGGTAGGGATTATATATATAGCATATAATACACTTCCTACAATGACGTGAAACACTTACTAGCGCAGTGGTGCGAGGGGCTCACTTGGGGCCATGCGGTTCGAGGTTCGAACCTCGCTGCCGGCAGGCGGTTTGAGATTTGAACTTTGCTGTTGGCCCCAAACATTAAATATTTTAGAAAATTTTCTATTGATGTTTAATTAAATCCTCATTTGATCTTGAACATGTTTTAACAATAAATGACATAATTGATTTTACAAATACGCACGCTAAACATAAAAGATCTAGCCTTGCACTAATTTTCCATCGCCATTGGTGCGTAGATAAGGAATCACACTGCCAAATGACAGTTTTGCTTCAACCACATTGATCCTTGATATGGCAACGAAAAACGACACCTCGTCAAACTGATTGTATTCTTCTTCGTCTTCGACTCCATCAACTCCAACAATTCTTTGTTTTCCTGGAGCAACGATGTATTTTTCTCATCTTTAGGATCAAGTATGTAAAATACTTGTGCCATGGATTGAGCGAGTATCCAAGGGTCATCTTTATAAGCCACCTTATTAAGGTCAACTATCGTAAACCCGTAATCATCCACCTCCACACCTTCTAGATGTCTGACCCATTGACACTTAAATACAGGGATTTCTATAGAGTTTCCGTAGTTAAGTTCCCATATTTCTTCGATGTATCCATAGTAAGCATTCTTTTGTCCAGTGCTATCTTCTGCTT
Source organism: Zizania palustris (assembly GCA_019279435.1). Lineage (NCBI taxonomy): Eukaryota > Viridiplantae > Streptophyta > Magnoliopsida > Poales > Poaceae > Zizania > Zizania palustris. The sequence goes on from JAAALK010000288.1 coordinate 29,643,287, forward strand.
CTCCTTTGACACCACTATTTTGGCGCTGACTCTTTTGATCCTTTGCTTTGGTATAGAATGTGAAACCATTGATGTCATACGCTTGCCATGTTTTAACCATGCTCAATGGACCGTAAGACAATTTATTTATCATCATCTCTTCGTCGGTTTCTCCAATCGAAAGGTTTAGATCCCTCAGCCATGATGTGAAATAAATTTTGTGTTCTTTCATAATCCATTGTTCATCGCGATCTTCATTCTTTTCACGAAGCTCTTGCAGGTGTTGTTCAACATATGGTCTCATAATCGCCAACTGATGCATTACACTATAATGTGATTCTCTTATTGTTTGGTAACTATTGTCTCGTATGATTTTCCTGACTTTAGTTCCTTTACCGGTTAGTCTTCCATGGTGCCGGGACACGGGAACTCCTATTGGTCTTCCATCTCTTATGTAATCTACGTAGCACTCAATGAATTCCTCAGTCGTATAGCCCTCTATCATGGAACCCTTTGTATAAGCACGATTTCGTACGTAACCCTTGAAGATAACCATTAGACGCTTGTACGCATACACATTGTGCAGGTACGTTTGACCGAGAACAAAGATTTGGTCTGCTATATGTATCATATAGTGCTCCATAATATCAAAATATGAAGGAGGAAAGCACATCTCAAGCTGACACGTAGTCTCCCTCATTTGTTTACGTAATTCATTTAACTCTTCAGTGTCGATCACCTTCTTTGATATGACATTGAAGAAGTGACACATGCGTGTTATCACCATCTTCAGAAATGAATGTTTGACTCCTCTTACTACGATGGTGAGGAATAGCCCAAGCGTAACATGACAATCATGAGTGAGAAACCAAGTGTTGGTTTCGGTGCTAGTGATGAGTGATTGACAGGCTTTTACCCCAAGTTTCGGTGGGGTACCTCCGAAGGGGGTTCGGAGGTTGTACCTCCGAAGGGTGTTCGGAGGTGGTTTCACCGAAGTGTGTTCGGTGGTTGGTTGCTGGAGCGGAGTGTGCGTGTCGGAGGGGTCCGACAGTACACGATGATTGGGTTCGTACCGAAGGCTTCGGTACTTTGGGCGGTACACCGAAGTGTCTGCCAGAGGTTGCTAACCCGAGAGGTCTCCGGAGTACTGGATACACTTGTCTGCTTGTCTGTGGTGCGCAGGGACTTCGAACGCAATGGACAGGTTCGCGGCAGGTGAACCTGGGTCAAGCGGGAGGCTTGATGCCAGGGGAGCGGGGAGCTCCGTCACGGTGGCTGCGAAGGGGTCTGGGTCGGTCCTCGGGTCGAGGCGTGCCAGGTGAAGGCAGAGAGTGCGGAGCGTGGCTCCGGGTGAAGGTGCTCCGAGACAAAGTCCTCGGAGGTGAGGCACTTCGAAGGTACTCCGGATGGAGTGACTTCGGAGTTGGATGGTTCAAGTCCTCTGCGAAGGCAAAGTGTTCGAAGTGTGCTCCAGAGGGAGACATTCGAAGCTGCCCGACGAAGGTCTCAGAAGTCGAGGCGCATCGAAGGCATGGTCCGGGTGAGGCTCGTCAAGGAGTGTGCTCGGGGAGAGACACTGCGACGAAGGGCTCATGGAATGCTTCGTGCGGAGGCCTTGGACGAAGGAGGGACTTTGAAGGGTGGTACTCCGAAGGTGGGGGTTCAGAGTGTGGTTGTCTTGTGGTACTTCGGCCTGCATGGCTTTGGTACATGGACTGACGGAGTTCGAGCTGGGCGGAAGCTGCGAAGCCGTGGTGGTCCACTCCGGAGGTGTTGGTGCGGAGGCCCAAGGGCTTTGACGGCTTCAGCTCAAAACCGTCACTGTATCGAAGGTTGACTTCGGTGAAGCGAAGGCTATCTGGCTCAAGGCTTCTCACCGAAGCTATCGCACTCCTCGCGTGCGAAGGGGGCATCAGAAAGGTCAAAGGCTGCAAGTCTGACAGTGTCTGCTCTGCAAAAAGCTGGCGATGTCCCCTCTGCAAAGGCTGACAGAGAAGCCTCCAATAAAGTTGACTACCTTTTGTACCCCTCAGTTATGTAGAGACAAAACCAATGTAAACCCTAGGGGTAAAGTAGTCATTTCACTTGGGTGAACTGTGGGCTATAAATATGGGGGCTCGGTAGGTAACATTTAACACTTTTTGAGCATTTACTAATGAGCTCCTGTACAAGCCCCGCACACACGTTGTATTCATCCAGAGTTCAACTTTTAGTGTTCCTTGTTCAAGCGGCGAAGCCCTGCTTCTGTGTTGTCTTTCTGCTTGAGCTTGTTGCATACCTCGCTTGTTTTTAGTGCACCGAAGCCTGTCTAGGCGAAGGGTGTTTTGTGCGAAGTGTGTTGTCAGTGTGCATTCACTCTGTGTAACAGGAGGCTAGACCTCACTGCTTACTAGCGAAGCCCTGATCAAAGCCCGTGCTTTTATCGTGTCTGTTACTCTAGCGAAGTCTGTCAGTGTGTGTTTAGACCTTCGTGTACGAAGCCCAGCACCAGTTGCTGCTGCCAAGTACTTGGTCGAAGTCATCAGTGGGGTGTTCACTCTTGCGAAGGGTGAAGTGCGAAGCCTGCTCGAAGCACCCTGTGTGCGGAGCCTGCACTGACTTAGCAGAGTAGATTTTCGCGGGTTGTAAGTGGAGCGAAGTCTTCTTGGCTTCGAACTTTTGGTCCTGCGAAGCCTGTGTTCGGAGTTGTCAAAGCACCTCCGAACCAGACCTTCGAAGGTAGTGTTTGAAGCCTGTTCCGCAGAAGACAGAACTAAAACCGAAGGCTAGATTTTTAGCCCGAAATTTTAAAAGCTCCCATTCACCCCCCCTCTGGTCGCCGTTTCCGGTCCAACAATTGGTATCAGAGCGGGTTAAGATCACCAGTTGACCTTAACCGGTTTTGTGATCTGTTGGCGACATGGATAGAGGCAGTAAAATTCCTCTGTTCGATGGGACAGATTTTGCATACTGGAAGGTGCGCATTGAGGCTTACTTGTTAAGCCAGGGAAATGCAATTTGGGAGATTGTGGATTCACAATACTCCATCCCTGATACTCGCACTACTCAAACAGAAAAAGATCAGTATAACGCCAACTCCAAGGCTAGGAATATACTGTTCATTGGTTTGAGCCGGAGTGAGTTTGATAGGGTGCAGCACCTTAGGACTGCTAGGGAGATTTGGACAACACTCACTGTTTTTCATGAGGGCTCTACACAGATTAAGGTCAGGCGCCAAAGCACATACAATCAACAGTACCAGCTATTTGTGCAGGCACCTGTTGAATCTATAGATCCCATGTTTTCTCGCTTTGATGCTATAGTGAGTAACTTGCGGTTCAACGGGACGCTTGCTTACAATGATCATGATAGGGCTATCAAGCTTCTCTATGCTCTTGACCGTAGCTTATGGGAAGTGAAGATATCCAGCATTGAGGAGTCTGTAGGTTATGACACATTGACCTGTGATGAGCTCTTCAGCAAGCTGAAGTCCACAGAGATTGCCAAGGCATCTCTTGCTGTGCACAGAAGCTCTTTGCCACAGCCATTGGCATTGGTTTCTAGCACTAGCCGTGGCACCACTGCAGAACCAAGCACATCTGGCACTTGTGTTCTTGCAGATGGTTTTGCTTTGTCCTCCCTGGTCTCCGTCACAAAGGAGCAGGTGGACACTCTGGATGATGATGAGTTTGCTCTCATTGCCAGAAGGTTCACCCGTTTTCATCATGAGAGACGGGATTAGAGGAGAAGTGGTTTTAGTGGTTGCTTTGAGTGTGGCGACACTTCTCACATCAAGGCCAATTGTCCTAAGCTCAAAAAGAGAGATGAGAGTGAGCGCCCTAAATACCACAAGAAGGAGAGGAAACCCTTTGTGAAGGGCAAGCGCGGCAAGATGGCTAAGAAAGTAGCCAAGGCCGCTTCTAGAGCCTTTGTTGTTGCTCTCAGCGACATCGACACTTCCTCAACTGAGGAGTCGAGCTCTGAGGAGGAGGAGTCCCCAAGGAAGGAGGACAAGAAGGGACGAGACTTCACCGGCCTTTGCTTCATGGCCGACAGCGATCACAGCGGCGATGAGCTTGACTCATCTGAGGTACTTCTATCATCTGACCAGCTTCTAATTAAATTGGATGAGCTGAATGAAGTAGTTCTTGGTCAGGATAGATTACTTGTGCAAGCCGCTAGAGAAAGAAAAGACCTTAGACTTAGGCTAGAATCTGTCTCTACTGATTATGCCATTCTTAAGTCTAAAGTTAATGATGCTGAGTGTGATTCTTGTACCACTATCATGGGTGAGCTTGCTCAGTTGCGTTCTGTTCATGCTCAAACTCTCTCTGAGCTTGAGACTGCACAGAAGCAGTTTTTGGAGGTGGATTCTAGACCTCATGATATTATTGAATGCATGAACTGTTCTTTATTATGCGAGAGCATTAATTTACGTGATAAACATGTTCATGATTTGGAGGCTAGATTGGAGAGGGCCGGTAGTTCTAAGGATGTGCAGCCTGTTTGTGACACATGCATTACCCTTAAGGACCAGCTAGGCACTGTTAGAGAGCGAGCTGAAAACCTCATGTCAGAAAATGAATACCTTCTTTCCGTGGTTAATAAATGCACTGAGGGAAAGGGTAGGATGAATTTGCTCTTGGCCAAGACCAAGATGTGTGCTGACAGAGCAGGGGTAGCTCTAGGTTTGGGTTTTGAGAGGATTCCTTCAGACAGTAAGACCAAAACTGTTTTTACCTCTCCCACTACCTTAGAGAAAGAGAGAGCTCTGTTAGACACCCCTTCAGCCAAAAAGCCTACCCAACCACCAAAGAAAACCACACCTCCTGCCAAGAAAAATCCTCCCAAGAAAACCACTCAGAAGAAGCCCAAGGAGCCTGTGAGAGTTGCTCCTGTGACCCATGAGAGTGCCCCTAGGAGAATTTTTCATTGTTCCTATTGTCAGCGGGCGGGTCATTTGGTTGGTTTCTGTTTTCGTCGCATCAAGGATGAGCGACGCTCTCAGGCGATGAGTTACCAGGACATGCATTACCCATCTTTAGGTATGCATGAGTCTGAGTTCTACTCTCGTCCTGTTTTCGAGGCTCCTCGTGCTTCTCGGAGAGGTTTTGCTCCTCGAGGTGTTCACCATGTTCCATATGGTGGTAGACCCCGGGCGAGTAGCTTTGTACCTCGTCAGAGGAGGAGACCTCGACATGTTGTTCGATCACAGCATGTAGGTAAACCTCGCACTTTGCATCATTTCAATTTTCCTGTGCGTAGACCGTCTACTTTTACTGTGCCTACTACTCGGGTCACTCAGTGCTGGATGCCTCGTCATTATTTCACTCACCCCAGCACTGAGCGATCGAGATATTCTTATCATGTGTAGGCGACAGATCGAGGCTTGGAGGGCACGTGGATCATGGACTCCGGTTGTTCGCGCCACATGACCGGAGATGCAGCATGGTTCTCTAGCCTCACCACAACCAAGCAAAGGGAACATATCACCTTCGGAAACAATCGAAGGAGTAGAGTGAAAGGTAAAGGTGTGGTAAGAATTAACTCGAATTTCACTCTCAAAGATGTTGCTTTGGTTGAGAACCTGGGATACAATTTGCTGTCTGTATCTCAGTTGCTTGATGAGGGCTTCGAAGTGCGATTCCATCGCGATACTTCGCAAGTGCTCAATTCTGATGGCATTGTGGTGTGTAAGATCTTTAGAGTTGGGAGAGTTTTTGGAGCTGATTTTTCAGAGTCATCTAGTTCTTCTCATTGTCTTGTTGCACATTCGACTTCTGAGCTTTGGAAGTGGCATAGGAGACTAGGGCATATGAGCTTTGAGTTGCTCGCTCATCTGAGCGCCCTAGGCCTAATCCGAGGATTGCCCAAGCTCAAGTTTGAGAAGAATTTAGTTTGCGCTCCGTGTCGACATGGAAAAATGATTTCCGCTTCGCATTCGCCAGTCACCACAGTGATGACTGAACAACCCGGAGAACTCCACATGGACACTGTAGGTCCCTCTCGGGTTAGTTCTTTAGGCGGCAAGTGGTATGTATTAGTCATAGTCGATGATTTCTCTCGCTACTCTTGGGTCTTCTTTCTTGCCAGCAAGGATGAAGTGTTTTCACACTTTCGGAGCTTGGCTTTGAGACTTTTCACTGAACTCCCAGGTGCATTGAAATTCATTCGAAGTGATAATGGCACCGAGTTCAAAAATAGTCTCTTTGTTGACTTTTGCATGGAGCATGGCATAGAACATCAATTCTCTGCTCCACGGGTTTCTCAACAGAACGGTGTTGTTGAGAGGAAGAACTGCACTTTGGTTGAGATGGCTAGGACGATGCTTGATGAGCATAGGACTCCTAGGAAATTCTGGGCTGAGGCCATGAACACTGCATGTTACATCTCAAACCGAATCTTTTTGCGCTCAATTTTAAATTTGACATCTTATGAGCTGCGTTTTGGGAGATAGCCCAAGGTTACTCATCTTCGAGTTTTTGGCTGTCGCTGCTTTATCCTAAAACGTGGTAACTTGGATAAATTTGAGTCGCGATCTTCTGACGGGATCTTTTTGGGTTACACAACACATGGTCATTCTTATCGTGTTTATAATTTAGAGACTAACACTGTCATCGAGTCATGTGACGTGACTTTTGATGAATCAACCCCCTCTATTAGCTCTGCATTTGAACAGACAAATGAACACGACATGGAACAGACCATCTTCGAAGAAGAAGATCCCGGAGAATTCGAGGATGAACCCCTGCTACACTCGACATCAACCCCCGAAGCCGACCCCGCTTCGACCACTTCGGCACGAGGTCCCGAAGCGACTACCTCAACATCGGTCATCTTGGACCACTCCAACGCACAAGTTGAGGGGGAGACTGCATCCCGCCGCGAAGCTCCACATCATGTTCAAAGGATGCACCCTCCTGAGCAGATCATTGGTGAGCTTGATCAAAGGGTAACACGTTCTCATGCTCATTTCATTGATTCAGCTTTTGTTGCTTCTTTCGAGCCCTTAGATGTTAGTCATGCACTTTCTGATTCTAGTTGGATCAATGCCATGCATGAAGAGCTTGAAAATTTTGAGAGAAACCAAGTCTGGTCATTAGTTGATCCTCCACCAAATGTTCATTTCATTGGAACAAAATGGATTTTCAAAAATAAACAAGGGGAGGATGGGACTATAGTTAGAAACAAGGCTAGACTTGTAGCTCAGGGTTTTTCTCAACTAGAAGGGATTGATTCTACTGAAACTTTTGCACCTGTTGCTCGCCTTGAGGCCATTAGGATTTTGCTTGCCTTTGCGACATCTCGGGGATTCAAATTCTATCAAATGGATGTCAAAATTGCTTTTCTTAATGGCTTCATAGGTGAAGATGTTTATGTAAAACAACCCCCTGGTTTTGAAAACCCCAAGTACCCACATAAAGTCCTTAAACTTCATAAGGCTCTTTATGGACTCAAGCAGGCCCCTCGGGCTTGGTATGACAGACTTAAGTCTTTTCTGCTTGAGCGAGGGTATTTGATGGGCTCTGTTGATAAAACATTGTTTACTCTCAAGCATGGCAAAGATTTCCTCCTAGTTCAGATTTATGTGGATGATATCATCTTTGGTGGCTCTTCTCATGCTTTGGTTGCCGAGTTTGCAGATAACATGAGCAGGGAATTTGAGATGTCGATGATGGGTGAACTCACCTTTTTCCTTGGTTTGCAAATCAAGCAAAGCAAACAAGGTACTTTTGTCCACCAGACAAAGTACACCAAGGACCTGCTCAAGAAGTTTGACATGGCTGATGCGAAGCCCATCGCCACTCCAATGGCTACATCTGTAGCATTGGACCCTGACGAAGATGGAGAAGCCGTAGATCAGAAGGAGTTCCGAAGCATGATCGGCTCCCTCCTCTACTTGACTGCCACGAGGTCGGACATACACTTCGCAGTGTGTCTGTGCGCTCGTTTTCAGGCTTCACCACGAGCTTCGCACTGCCAAGTGGTAAAACGTGTTCTAAGGTATCTCAAAAATACCCTCGAATTTGGCATATGGTATTCAGCATCTTCATCTTTATGTCTTCGAGGTTATTCCGATGCGGATTTTGCTGGGTGTAGGATTGATAGGAAGAGTACCTCTGGTACTTGTCATTTTCTGGGTACATCTCTGGTTTGCTGGTCTTCCCGCAAACAGTCTAGTGTTGCACAATCGACGGCTGAGGCTGAATATGTTGCTGCAGCTAGCTGTTGCTCTCAGATTTTGTGGATGACTTCCACTTTGCGGGATTTCGGGTTAGAATATAAGATTGTTCCACTTTTCTGTGATAACACTAGTGCTATTTGTATTGCAAACAACCCGGTTCAGCACTCCAGAACCAAACACATTGATGTGAGATATCATTTTCTCAGAGATCACAATGAGAAGGGTGATATCGAACTTCAATATGTTGATACCCAACACCAGCTAGCCGATATTTTCACCAAACCCCTCGATGCTTCTCTATTTGCTTACTTGCATGGGGAACTTGGTATTTGTCACCCTTACGGCATTTTGTGAGGGGGAGCAGTTTTAGATGGATGTGCATTTGCTAATTGCGTTGAAATTGCATTTACATCTTTTGCACTTATATGCCTGATTATAATCCATGACATCATGACAGCTCAGTTCTTTTAATTTATCTGAAACATTCATGTGCATGATGTTTTCTTTTCAAAATTAAATTGTGCTCACTGCTTAGTCTTGAATCTAGCATGTTTAGTCAGGACTGCTTTAGCTATTTTTTATCTGCTTGATAGCAAGACACTGTTCATTGGATGCTAAAAATTGCAACTTGAAAAATTGTTCTACATCCTCATGGATATTCATCAAGTGTTAAACAAATTGATTCACTTAATTAAAATCAAAAACTCCATGATTTGCATGCTTTAAGTGAAAAGATCCAGGTGGGTTTGTTTGTCGCACTACTCTATTCTAGACTGCTTTCCATTGCACATTGGTCTGAACTGGAATAGTGAAGTGTATGCCAAAATCATTGCTTTAAGCTTCTAATGACTTTCATGCCTAGGCTTGGCCTGATTGGAAAGTATAAGGTGGACAAACAAATAACCCCTGGCACTAAGAAAAGAACAACAAAATTCATTGATCATCAAGTTTGCTGTTCATGCTCCATTTGAACTGGACTCGTCTGTCTAGAGTAGAAATTGACTAGCTTTGCGCAGTCCTTCATTTTACTTGTCTAGTTTCCTTGACTAAGTGGTGATGCTTTTATTTCAAAAATGATCAAATCACATGCTTCATCATGTTTTTAGAGAATGTTAATTTGAGCTGAGCCCATGATCCGTGGTGTTATTATTGACATATTTTTGCTTTATATGTCTTTGCAATTCTGCTCATTTTCAAGCTATGCATCCTTTTCCTGCTCCTTGATGCTTACATTGCCAAAGGGGGAGAGACTTGCTACGTTCTCTGCCGCAAGGGGGTATAATTTCCAAAGGGAGAGAAAATTTGACATAAAGGAGGAGAAGGTTCTTTGTTGCCAAAGGGGGAAAACTTAACTCAGGGGGAGTTTTTATCTTGAGATTTGCCGAAAGGGCTTTTACTCTTTTGAGAAAGGGGAAGGAAAATTCTTCTGTCAAGTGACATGATTTGGCTCTTTTTCTGAGTTTTATGGTCACTTGTGTGCTGAAATTTTTCATATTTTCTTGAACTTGAATTTGGTTGTCAATGCACTCATCAAGGGGGAGATTGAGAAACCAAGTGTTGGTTTCGGTGCTAGTGATGAGTGATTGACAGGCTTTTACCCCAAGTTTTGAAGGGGTACCTCCAAAGGGGGTTCAGAGGTTGTACCTCCGAAGGGTGTTCGGAGGTGGTTTCACCGAAGTGTGTTCGGTGGTTGGTTGCTGGAGCGGAGTGTGCGTGTTGGAGGGGTCCGATAGTACACGATGATTGGGTTCGTACCGAAGGCTTCGGTACTTTGGGCGGTAGACCGGAGTGTGTGTCGGAGGTTGCTAACCCGGAGAGGTCTCCGAAGTACTGGATACACTCGTCTGCTTGTCTGTGGTGCGCATGGACTTCGGACACAGCGGACAGGTTCGCGGCAGGTGAACCTGGGTCAAGCGGGAGGCTTGATGCCAGGGGAGCGGGGAGCTCCGTCACGGTGGCTGCGAAGGGGTCTGGGTCGGTCCTCGGGTCGAGGCGTGCCAGGTGAAGGCAGAGAGTGCGGAGCATGGCTCCGGGTGAAGGTGCTCCGAGACAAAGTCCTCGGAGGTGAGGCACTTCGAAGGTACTCCGAATGGAGTGACTTCGGAGTTGGATGGTTCAAGTCCTCTGCGAAGGCAAAGTGTTCGAAGTGTGCTCCAGAGGGAGACATTCGAAGCTGCCCGACGAAGGTCTCAGAAGTCGAGGCGCATCGAAGGCATGGTCCGGGTGAGGCTCGTCAAGGAGTGTGCTCGGGGAGAGACACTGCGACGAAGGGCTCATGGAATGCTTCGTGCGGAGGCCTTGGACGAAGGAGGGACTTCGAAGGGTGGTACTCCGAAGGTGGGGGTTCGGAGTGTGGTTGTCTTGTGGTACTTCGGCCTGCATGGCTTCGGTACACGGACTGACGGAGTTTGAGCTGGGCGGAAGCTGCGAAGCCGTGGTGGTCCACTCTGGAGGTGTTGGTGCGAAGGCCCAAGGGCTTTGACGGCTTCGGCTCAAAACCGTCACTGTATCGAAGGTTGACTTCGGTGAAGCGAAGGCTATCTGGCTCAAGGCTTCTCACCGAAGCTATCGCACCCCTCGCGTGCGAAGGGGGCTTCAGAAAGGTCAAAAGCTGCAAGTCTGACAGTGTCTGCTCTGCAAAAAGCTGGGGCTGTCCCCTCTGCAAAGGCTGACAGAGAAGCCTCCAATAAAGTTGACTACCTTTTGTACCCCTCAGTTATGTAGAGACAAAACCAATGTAAACCCTAGGGGTAAAGTAGTCATTTCACTTGGGTGAACTGTGGGCTATAAATATGGGGGCTCGGTAGGTAACATTTAACACTTTTTGAGCATTTACTATTGAGCTCATGTACTAGCCCCGCACACACGTTGTATTCATCTAGAGTTCAATTTTTAGTGTTCCTTGTTCAAGCTGCGAAGACCTGCTTCTGTGTTGTCTTTCTGCTTGAGCTTGTTGCATACCTCGCTTGTTTTTAGTGCACCGAAGCCTGTCTAGGCGAAGGGTGTTTTGTGCGAAGTGTGTTGTCAGTGTGCATTCGCTCTGTGTAACAGGAGGCTAGACCTCACTGCTTACTAGCGAAGCCCTGATCGAAGCCCGTGCTTTTATCGTGTCTGTGACTCTAGCGAAGTCTGTCAGTGTGTGTTTAGACCTTCGTGTACGAAGCCCAGCACCAGTTGCTGCTGCCAAGTACTTGGTCGAAGTCCTCAGTGGGGTGTTCACTCTTGCGAAGGGTGAAGTGCGAAGCCTGCTCGAAGCACCCTGTGTGCGGAGCCTGCACTGACTTAGCAGAGTAGATTTTCGCGGGTTTTAAGTGGAGCGAAGTCTTCTTGGCTTCGAACTTTTGGTCCTGCGAAGCCTGTGTTCGGAGTTGTCAAAGCACCTCCGAACCAGACCTTCGAAGGTAGTGTTCGAAGCCTATTCCGCAGAAGACAGAACTAAAACCGAAGGCTAGATTTTTAGCCCGAAATTTTAAAAGCTCCCATTCACCCCCCCTCTGGTCGCCGTTTCCGGTCCAACAATGAGTGTTGTAGCCGCTCATCCTCAAATCTGCTACGGAGACAATATTCTTTATATTCGTTGAGAATCCTGTTGGAACTCTAATTCCATGTAGACACCTGCAGATTGATCTTTTCTCATCAATTGTGAGGTTATAGCTAGCAGCCGGAAGGAAAAATTTTCCATTGGCCCTTTCCTGTGGGTGAAGCTCGGGTCTAATTCTGAGAGTTTGAAGGTCCCTTCGTACTTTGAGTCCATCTTTTGATTTGCCTGGTATGTCTAACAAAATACCGATAGAGCTTTCGAAGACATTCTTCTCAACGTGCATTGTATCGATAGCATGACCAATCTCCAACTCCTTCCAATATGGCAAATATCTAAAGAAGATTGATTGCTTTTTAAATGGGGCGTCCTTTAAAATTTTTTCAGATTTCTTCCTCTTCTTTCCAAAAACAACTTTGATATTCTTTACCATTTCGAATAGAAATTTGCCATCTCGATTTCGTGGAGGCTGTCCAAGCTCGATTGTACCGTCGAAATGGTTCCTATTTCTTCTATATTTGTGGTTTTTTGGTAAAAATCTGCGGTGTCGCATATATATCGTGTTAACGAATGATGGAAGATGCATAGATTCTGTCTGGTCCACACACATTACACATGTTGTCTTTCCTTTAACCTGTCCTGTTAGGGACATGCGTCTTGGGTTGTCAGCTATGGTGCAAAAGATTATGGCTCTTAGATTGAAGTGCTCTTTCTTGTGCTCATCCCACACATAGACACCATGTTCCCATAGATGTTTCATATCATCCATCAAAGGTTCTAGAAAGATATCAATGTCATTGCCAGGTTGTTTTGGACCAGAAATTAGAGTAGTGAGCATAAGGTATTTTCTTTTATGGCACAACCATGATGGAATGTTGAACAAGCATAGAAAGACCGGGCACGTACTATGTGGGTTCCTCATCTCACCGAAGGGATTCATTCCATCCGTGCTAAGTCCCATCCTGATATTTCTAGGATCATCCGAGAAATCTGGATGGGCCAGGTCAAATGATTTCCATTGCCTAGCATCCGCAGGGTGCCGAAGTTTTCCGTCCTTCTTTCGCCCATCGAAATGCCAGATTAATAGTTCAGCATCTCTAGGATTAGAGAACATATGTTTCAAGCGATCAATCACCGGTAGGTACCACATTACTAAGGCTGGGACTTTCCTCTCCGTCTTTTTTCCAGGATGGTCTTCAATAACATTTTTATTCCTCTTCTGTAACCTCTTATTATTCTTCTTCTGGTGGTCATTGTAGTTCTCCACACAGTCATTTTGACATTTGTATTAACTTGCGTTGCACTGCGGACATCTCTCTAATAATCCATACTCTTTTCGATATAGGATACAGTGGTTCGGGCATGAATGAATCTTCTGAACGCCCAAAGTCAACGGACAAATCATCTTCTTTGCTTGGTACGTATCAGATGGTAAACCATTGGGTTTTGGCAAAACCTTTTTTAGGAGTTATAAAAGATCTGAAAAACTAGTGTCAGACCATCCATTGCTGGCCTTTAGTTTCATAAGCTCAAGAATTGTGTACAACACAGTATACTGCTTATCGCATCCGTGGCATTCCTCGTAAAGAAGGTTTTTTGATGCTTTGTCAAGTGCTTCAAGGTTATCGTATCCTTTGGTTGTAGTTCTCTGTAACAACACCTCAGGCGCAACATTTCGCATCAGTTCCTCCACATCAAAGGCGTCATCATCATCATGTGTTATGTCGGATGTATGATCACAACCTCTTCTATGTTGATGAGCATCTTGCGGCACATCAGAATCTTCCGGAGGATTTTGGCCCATCTCACCGTGTTTCGTCCATATATAATAGTTCTTCACGAAACCATTTTTCAACAAGTGAAATCGTATGGTTTCACGATCTGAACACGGATACATCGCTTCATTTTTACAAACTTTACAAGGACAATATATTGCCTCTTCACTCTGACGGGAAGCATATTGTGCGGCAGCTTCAGTAAATTCAGTTACTCTGTTAAAATATGCCACCACATCTCCGTCGTTCGACGAGTACATCCAGGACCTGTGCTCCATCTAAAACATATATTATTTGAAAAAATATTAATAAATTCATTATTGTTAATTTTAGTAATTTACAAATTGAAAATATATTGATTTATTATCGCTCATAACAACATTAATTAAAAATGCTTTAATTCAAACTATTTATTAAGCAGAAAAAAATTATTAAAAAAATTAACTATATTGGTTTCTCTCTCTCCAAACAACATAACTCTAGATCTATAATCATAAATCAAATTAAAAAAGAGCTTAAAATGACATAAATCAATATACAAGTGATGAATAATTGTGAGGAGGGTCATATTTGTTCATTTGGGAGAAGGAAACACTGTAAATGGAAGATTATTTGAAAATTTCTATCCACAAACCCTAAATTAGTAAAACGCTAATAACTCGTTGTATACATGATTAAATACAAAATAAATGTGAGATTCGGCATGGATTTACCTCCTAGAATGAAATCCTTCAAAAGAAACGAAAACAAAGCCTTCTCCCTCTTTATCTAGATTTTTGTCGCCATTGTACGGACAAAATTAAATGCGAACTCCGGTAGAGCTCGGGGAGGAAGAAGCTACGCATTTATAGCTAGAATTGTAGTGGCGGTCGCAAGTGATGTCATCAATACTTTAGTGGCGGCCATCTTAGCAGCGGCGGGCAGCACCAGCGCCCGCCACTGCTATTGGTAAAATAGTGGCGGTCTAGGATGATGTCAGCACCGACCGCCACTACTTTACCAATAGCAGTGGCGGGCGCTGGTGCTGCCGTCAGCACCAGCAACTCTAGTGGCGGGCCATCTAATGGCCCGCCACTACAGTGGAAGACTCCAACACCACTATAGTAGCGATTTGTAGTAGTGGTGGCTCAACCTATCGCAGGTTCGGTGAATCCACACCAAATATCCTTTTCATTCACTACGGGATCAAGCTCAAGAAGCCTTGCTTTGTTATCTCGAAGTCATGCTTCGCTTAAAATCTAAGTGTGTTTCGGAGCTTCGCTCACGCACTATATTCAAATCCAAGCATGCCGAAGCATGCTTCGCTTAATTTGGCTATGCTGAAGCCTTGCTTCGCTCCAAATTAATGCATTCGAAGTCCAAAAGAGGCCTTCGCTCGATGTGATATAAGCATCCAAAGCCACCAAAAAGGCGCACCCCTTCGCATTTTTAATTGCCCGCACCAACAACGACTAAGTCCCTTGCTGCCACGAGCAAGGGGGGAAGTATGTATGCGAAGTGTGCGAATGTAATGTGCAGTACGAGCGTGACAAGCTAAAAACGTTCGAAGCCATCAGACCATGCGAAGCATGCAGACAAAGTATGCAAATACAACAAATCTCATTCATTGAATGGTAATTGAGAAGTGTGTTACAAATACACTTCGAAAAACAAAATTATGAGTAGTCTGTGTCTAAGCCTAAGAAAAAGCAAGCTCGAGGCCCCAACCCTCACTTGCCCTTCTTTCGGCCAGTGCCCCCTTGGCTGGACGAAGCCTCGTCGGAGCCTGCACTCCCACATTCGGTTCGTCCACGCCCCGAAGCCCATAGACCTCGTCTTCCACTTTGCAGGTTTGTCCAAGTCTGCGAGGCAGGCGGTGCCGTGTCGAAGGCAAAAAAGTCTAAGGCTTCATCGCCTGCCAAGGCCATTCGCGAAGGCTATACCCCCTCGCTACGTGAGTCTACTGCGAAGCACCTTAAGTCTGGCGAGGAGGAAGAACTCCGAAGGGCTCCATCTTCATGGTAGACAGCAGCTCCTGGGCTACTTCGGGGATGGCTTCGCTGTTAGGCCCCCTCGGAAGTTTAAACCGAGGGGCCTTCGGACCTAGCTACCTCGAGGACCACCCATAATTGGCGAAGTTCTTTAGAGTCCTCAAGTACTTCGAGGTCAACAATCAAAGGATGAGCCTGGGCAGGTATAAAGTACCCCCTCATTTATATTAATAAACTGATAAGTTTTTACAAGCCTATAGCTAAGAATTACAAGGAGCCTAAGGAGATCTACACCTTCGAAGGCGGAGGTGCCGACGTCGAAGGCTGAGCTGGCGAGGCATGTGGCCTGGCTCAGCGAGGGCGGATGGCCTTCTGGAGTTCGAGGACGGCTTCGTATCCTTGGGCTTTCCAAGGCTCCTGAAGGCGGCGCCAGGCTCCGTGGACGCCGGCCGGAGGCATCAGCAAGTGTTGGCCTCCGAAGGCCACTGGAGTCGCCAAGGTCACTGCTTCGAGGTGGTTGCACCCCGCGTCGTGAAGCATTTGCAACACCCCTTGACCCGCCACTCGGCCGGGCATCAAGGTGAAGCCCTTCAAAGATTTCTCCGCCGTCACAGCCACCACCTTCAAAAAATCGACGCGGTCTCCAATTGGGTCCTGACTGCCGAAGTCTGGAGCCCGACACTTGGTCCCTATTTGTTCCAGGACCTCGGTCAGGCTCAGAGTGGCTTCGTCGACGTTAGCAACGATGAAGTCTTGAAGACAGTGGTCATCTTGGCGAAGCTTGGAGTTCTCCTCCGCCAGAAGGGCTCCAGCATCCTTTGCATCTCAAAGCTTCTCTCTGATCTTGTCGGTCTCTGAGGCCAAGGCTTCCCTTGCCTTGTCGGCCTCGGCCCTCACTGCCTCGGCTGAGCCTTCGGCTCACCTTTGCTTCTCGGCTTCAACCGAGACTTCACGTCGGAGGGCGTCCCTCTCCTCCGTCAATCACGTCATCCGCCTGTCCACAGAGGTTGACGCTGCAGCGTTCAGTGCGAAGGCCTGAAAGAGTTCAAGAAAATCATAAGTGTTGATCGAAGACCAAAGTACGACTCGAAGGCTGCATAGGACTTCGCTCACCTAGATGAGGGCTTCGTTTGCGTTGATGAAGAGGTCCATTGGGCTTGAGTGGCTGAGTTGAGCCACCAAGCCTCCTGCCTCCGCAGCCGCACAACTCTCATGGAAGTCATGGATGGCCGCTCCGTCATGGCCCCCTTCGGCAGCAGAGGCCGGACAATTTCCTCCACCTCAACCGCCTGTACAGGCTTCGGTGGAGCTGGGCTTCGATCCACCACCTCGACATCCTCGTCATCTCAAGGGTCCCCTTCGTTGCGACCGTTGCCTCCATCTTCTTCAGATGAGGAACTATCAGACTACGAGCTACTGTTGTTGCCGCTGCTGCTGTTACTGCCGGAGGCCTCCGCTGGCTGATGAAAATTTTGAGGTAATAAAATTTCTTCGGTCGTATGTCGATTGTTTTGCATGGGAGTACAGCGAGATGCTCGTACTTAGTCGCAATCTCGTACAGCATCATCTTCCTATCAAACCCGGGTTTAGGCCTTATAAACAACCCCCTCATCGCTTTAATTCGGTCGTGTATGACCGAGTTAAAGAGGAGATAGAACGACTACTAAAGGCTGAGTTTATTAGGCCGTGCAGGTATGCTGGATGGGTTGCTAACATTGTGTCTCTAGAGAAGAAAGGGAGTGGCAAGATTTGTGTGTTCATTGATTTCAGGAATTTGAACAATACCACTCCGAAGGACGACTATCCCATGCCGATAGCCGACATGTTTATCAACGATGCTTCAGGACACAAGGAACTAAGTTTTCTTAATGGCAACGTCGGTTATAATCAGATCTTAATGGCTGAAGAGGACATTTACAAAATAGCCTTTCGATGCCCTGGTTTTGTTGGCTTGTTTCAGTGGATTGTGATGACCTTTGGTTTAAAGAATGCTGGCGCTATATATCAACGTGATATGAACTTTATTTTTCATGACTTGCTAGGAGTTATGCTAGAGGTCTATATAGATGATGTTATAGTCAAATCGGATGCTATGGGAAACCATTTTAGCCGATTTGAGAGTTGCTTTTGAAAGAATGCGTCAGTATGTCTTGAAAATGAACCCGCTCAAGTGTGCTTTTGGCATGTCGGCGGCCAACTTCTTAGGATTTATGATTCATGAAAGAGGTATTGAGATTGATCCTAACAGGATTGAGAAGATTAAGAACTTTGAAGCGCCGACATACAAGAGAGATGTGCAAAAGTTGCTAGGCAAGGTAAATTATTTGCATCGCTTCATATCTAACTTGTCTAGCAAGATTGATGCTTTTGTCCCCATACTTCGGCTAAAAACGAAGCCAAATTCACTTGGGGCGCAAGTCAGCAATGTGCTTTTGTGCCAATTAAGGAGTGCTTGTCATCGCCCCCTTTGGTAAGAGCACCAAAAGTCGGCATTCCGTTTCGGCTATATGTTGCTAGAAAAGATAGCGTGATAGGAGTTATGTTGACTCAAGAGGTGCATGAAAATGAGTACATCATCACTTTCTTGATTCGCCGCCTATTAGATGCCGAGACCTTCTGAGTAATCCTCCTCACTAGATTATATGTTGATGTCGCTGAGGGCTTCTATGAAAGCTCTCGAGGCCGCTTTGGCTACTCTCTTGGCTATCTTTTCTCTGTTGTTTTTGTGGAAGTTTTTTCTCTCTTATGGTGTTTGGTGTGATCAATCTCTCCTCTCCTCTTAAGTTTAGGACACTCAGCCTTGAAATGTGTTGTATCACCACACTCGAAACACCCATGAGAAACTCCTCTCCTCTAATCCATCAATCATTGTAGAAACAGGTGAACTTCTCGACAATGAGAGCAAGCTCCTCATCGTCCAAGGTGTCCACCTAATCTTTTGTGACAAAGAATGGAGAGGACAAAGCAAAAACACTCACAAAATAAGAATAATCATAAGAATTAGCTCCAGAAGAAATGCCACTGCCAGAACCGAAACTAGTGACATAGATGGTCGCAAAGAGTTTCCAAGACGTTGTTGAGACGCCTTGGCAATCTCGGTGGACTTAAGCTTACTGAAGCTAGATCCCTTCACAAGTCAATGTATCGTAACTTGCCGACTCCTCAATGCTCGAGATCTTCATGTTCCATATGCTACGATCAAGAGCAGTGAGAAGTTTATTTGCTCTATCATGGTTAGAGTAAGCTAAAGTCCCAATGGAGCGCAAATTACTAACAATGCTATCAAAGCATGCAAACATAGCATATACTAATTCACTACGGCTTTGCACAAACATTTGTTATCTTGATTATATATGTTTTGGTGCCTAGCTTTAATCTGCATAGTGCCCTCATGAAAAACAGTAAGAGTAGTCCAAATTTCTCTAGCAGTATGAAGGTGCTGAACTCTATCTAACTGATTACGACTCAGACTTGTGAAACAGCATGTTCCTAGCCTTGAAGTTAGAATCATACTGCTCTTTCTCAGTTTGGGTTGTACCAGTGTCAGGGATCACATATCCAGAATCAACAATATCCCAAATAGAACTTCCTTAGCTTTGAAGATAAGCCTCCGTGTGCATCTTCTAGTATGAAAAATCTTTTTCATTGAATAAAGGAATTTTGTTGTGTCTATCTATGTCGCCTAATGATCAGAAACCGGTTAAGATCAACTAGTGATCTAACCGGCTCACATACCAATTGTAGGACCAAAACATGCGACTAGATGGAGTTTGAATAGGCACATCAACAAATTATTTCGAATAGATGCCCTTTTCTTAACACCCAACGCTCCTCTAAATAAACTAGTGGAACCAAACAAACATGCAAGTCACAGAAGAAATTAGTGCTATCATCCTATCTGATATGATATGAATCGACAGTCGGAGAGATTACAAGCACTGAAAATAATCTGGCATTTAGAAAGAAATCAGTTTACTAACAATTGAAAAGACACTCCTATAATGCATTGATTAAATCAATAACACGGGCTTTTAACTCAACTAAGATAATGTACTAAAACATCCGGCATATATTCTATTTTCATCAATCAGGTCAAATACATCTATAATTCACAGAACAAATAAAGCATAAATATGTAAAGTATGTCCGTAAATCACATATTACTTGACATGCATACCAAAAGCAATCAGGTAACAGTAAAACACATGGAAAGCACACTATTCAAAGCATTTAATTAAATCAAAAATAAATGCAGGTGGAATATGTTGCTTACATAAACTTACCTGTGGAGATTTCTGGTGGTGCACATGGATCAAGCCATCAAGGCAAACCGATGGAGTTTAGGCCGTGGTGGTGCAGGCACATGCGAAAATGTGCGGGAGGAACGTCCACGCGGCATGCGCTAGTGTCCTCAGGCAGTGGCTTGTTGTCTCGTGCGCGAGCTCGAGGGCAGCGCAGTACGCGCTGGCACTGTATCAGATGGGAGATCACGTGAGCTGCGCGTGGAGTGCTAAGAAGGCGCAGTCGACCAGGAGCGATGCGCCCAGAAAATCACAACGTCTAGAGCGATTCCACGCGAAAAACCGTGACGACGGTGACCGATCCCATGCAAACAGGCCAGCGCTAGTGAAGCGAACAAAAACCAGTGATGGCAGTTTGAAATGCTGGTCGGCCGACGATGCTAGAATGAATAGGGAATGGAATTTCTGAAAAATGAGGAAAGTGGTTTTTTGATTTAGTGAAACCTTAGGATATAGGATATAGGTGTCGTTTTATAGGAAGCCTAAAAATAGGAACCAAATATACCTTTAGGTGGGGTATTTTTTATGGATTTGATTTAAAATAGACACCGCCTCCAAGGTGTAAAATAGTAAAATCTTATTTCTACGTAGCTTATCATGATGCGGATTTTTCATAGTAGCTATGGTTTCGCATCATGATCTTTAGATCTTGATCCGAAAGTTTTGAGCGGAAACCGACAAAGCATCTTCAGATCTTGACACGTGTCACCATCTTGCGACCTCGACCACCAGCAAGTCTCTCCCGCTCTCGATCTCTCGAGTCACCTTGTCACTTGCATTGATATCAGTTTTGTTTGACTTAGTCAACACACTGTCTCGATCAACCTTGAGCCCATGTCTTTCTTCATCTCCACATGTACGACTGAGACCATCCTCAGCTTCACCTGATCTCCTTGATCGTCCGGCACCAAACTCCCTGCTTGACCCTGATCAGCCGCCATTGATAGTTGAGTAACATCTCAATCATGCACACCATGAGACAAGCAAACATGTCTTTTCTACACACACATTGAACCCTTTGGTGAACTCACAACAGAAGCACCATTTCCAACCCTGAACCCAACAAGTTTGTCAATCACTCATCACTTAGATAAAACCAAGGCACATATCAACTTGGTTTCTCATACCCTCATTTAGGTATGGTAACAATTGAACAAGACTATAATAGTAAACAATAGGCATTAACTAAACAAAGTAGTATCATGTTATACTCCTAACAAGTATCCATTAAGTGAAAGTGAAAATAATTTTGGAAATCCGGGATTCAACATGTTCAAGTGTTTAGGGTGTGTGGCTTACCTTGATCTGTGAAAGTTTGGTCGTCAACGAAGTACGACTTTGGAGGTATGAAATTGGTGGTGTCTACACGTTCACAAACATAATAATGCAAAATAGTAGGAGGAACATAGTGAGGTGTGTCACTAATGTTCAATGGAATGATGAGTGATTGACAAGCTGAGTTCTTGAGTTGAGTCTGGATATACTGGAGTTGGTGTGTGTGTCTATGTTTGTCTCGTGTGTGCAGGCTGGAGTTACTCATAAACTGTCGATGGCATGAGATCAAGGTTAGATGGGGAGTCTAATGCCAGATGATCGAGGATGTCAGTCGAAGTCGAGAGTGGACTCGGATGTACGCATAGAGGTCGAACAGGACGTCGAGTTGAAGATTGATCGAGATGAAGCGTCATTCGAGTCAGTGAAAGGGAAGTCAGTGCAAGTGATAAGATGGCTCGAGGGATCGAGAGCGGGAGAGACTTGTTGGCGGTCGAGTTCGTGGACTGACGACGGGCGTCGACGATCGGGAGAGGCTTTGTCGGTTTTTGCTGAAAACCGTCGGAACTTTAAACGTTTTTACTATTTCAATAAAACAGTGTCAAGTTTTAGTTTAATTTTTTAGTGTCATAGTGTGTACTTTTTAGAGTATTTTTGGAGTATATATTCTGAAATATTCTAAAGAGAGGTCTATTGTAATAGGTATTTTTAGTTTTAATTTTTCAGCAATGTATATTGAGTCTTCCTAGGGGGCTTAGTGCAAAATAGGCCTTCTAGAAACTTTGGGGCAGGTGAGATAAATATCTCCCAGCCCAGGCCGAATAGATGAGAGAACAATCCAGATCAATCAATGCAATTTTTCCTCAACATTTGCTAGCTCTAAAACTAGAAATATTCCACTCGGATGAAACTCATTACGGTGAATAGTGCGCTGCTTCATTTGCCGGATGAACTACATGGATTCTGGGACTGCTGTTCACCGTCCAGAAGCATGAAGTTCTCAGCGTTTGTCCAGGTAAATTTCACCTTGATTTTTCTGTGATTGTCTTGATGATCTGAGAAGGTATCCAGTGAGTTTTCTGTCTAGTTGTGATTTATGTATATACAGAAGATTCCTGATGCTTGAATCGGTTCAGATTTGGGGTGTAGTTCCAGTTTTACTTGATGTAAATTTTTGTTCACTACTGAATTTGTTTCTATGTGCTCAAGTTTAATCCATTCAGATGTGATTGAATGAATATTTGTGGATGACATTTAATCAGATGTGGCTTATAGAATGTTGAATTGAAATTTCTTTAAATGTTTTGATCAAACCTATTTTTATCAATCTGATCATCCTGATCTAATTTTTAGCAGCTTCTTCTCTATTCAGACCTTATCGAAGTTTTGGTAGTATGAATAAATTTGAATTGAGTGTTCATGTTATGAGATAAGTTATGAAATCTGATGAATATGAATACTGAAAGTATACATCTGATTGATAGATCCACATTACATGTCTGAACTGAAGTGATTTTCTGAACTGTTTTAGTTTCTGGTTTTGCTCTAGTTTCTGCATCCAAGGACTTCTGTTTTCATCTACTACTTGCTGATCTTGCAAATGTTTACAAAGTAGAATATGATTTGTATGAACTGATTTAACTGATAAATAGTTTGATTAAGAGAATTAACTTAATTTCCAAGACGTCCTCCTCACTTTATATATAGGTGAGAGTTCTGGTCCCAATCCACATTGGGATCTAACAGATCCAATCTGTTTCTCCCACCTCGGAACTTCCAATCCTTAGATCGAAACATCCGATCAGGGCTCTCAGTTCACAATTTCAGAAATCATCGGAACTTCCAATGCCCTAATTGGAACTTCCTATACTCCTATTGGAACTTCCGATCAGTGCAATGTATCTCGATACGCATCGGAACTTCCGGTTTCAACTCTTTGTCTCTAAATTAAAAAATATCGGAACATCCGATTTGAGCTCTCTTTTTCTCAAACAATAAATTATCATAACTTCCGATACCATATCGGAATTTCTGATTTGACCTCTCTATTTCTAATTCAGAAAATAACTGGAACTTCTGATTCAAATCAGAACATCCGATCCATCTGGAATTTTCTTGGGCACTATTCCTTCAATCTTCCACTTGCACAAGAACAAATTCTTTGCAATTTTCTTAATACATCCCCATAAGTGTGTGACCCGATAGGTTCATACACTAACAGCTCTTCACCGGATACCCTTTCCGACGCACTGATCAATAACGGTACCTAGTAGCACATATTGACCCTCGGAAGTATAAAAAATCAAATTTTCACGGAACCTTGATATACTCATGCACCAGTCCCTTTATGACACAACAGCAGTCGTGCTCATGATGAGATTCGTGCCACCCTTGTTAGACATCCTCGACATTTCACTCAATCAAGTATCGGATTCAAATCATGACTTACTCTTTAGTCATAGTGGCATGGCCATTCACTTTTCCCTCCGATTACCTCGAGGGGCCAGAGATGTCTCTCCCGTTATTAGGAGGGGTAAATTCCATCATAACCGCTCACATCTCATGGCATGTTTCACAACACACCTGAAAACAACTTTTATTACTACCCTATTACAGAATAGTGTTAGGAAGCATCTAAGTGAGTTTCTACGCATTTTGGAATCAAATAACGATCTCAGGTCTGAGGACTTTGTAGGTAAACCATTTGATATGATAACTGATGGCACATTACAATAACAATCCCAGCAATATCTAAAGTACGTCTATCCAACACCATGTTCACCAACATTTGTCCACATCTTTGATTTGACATCCCCATGTCCATGACCCATGAAACATGATCATCAATTAGCCAGATGTGTTAATCTATGTATCATCACTGTCCCACATGACGATAAGATTAGAGATCCATTTTGAACAACATCATTATAAAACAAAGAGTCTTACAAATAAGTCATCAACTCATCAATCAATGTAAACGATGTTTTTTCAAGGAACAAGATAACAATTATCATCTTACATTAACATAGACACTACGAACATGTTCTGCATACACATGACTCACTCACACAAGTATCTAATACCCATGGTGCTTAGGTGTGGCTCATGCTTGGGCTGTGTAAGAGGTTTTGTCAACGGATCTACAATGTTTAAATCCATGTGCACCTTGGAAATTTTCAAATCACATCTCTCTATGATCTTGCGGATTAGATGATATCGCTGAAGTATATGTTTGGACTTCTGGTATAACCTTGGATCCTTGGCTTGCGCAATAATGGCACTACTATTATCATTAAGAGGTCCACTGGATTGGACGCACTAGGAACAACACCCAACATAGAAACTAATTTTCTAATACAAACAACCTCATTCGTAGCTTCTGAATCTGCGTTATACTCAACTTCTGTTATAGAATCAACCATCGTCTCTTGCTTGGAACTCTTCCAACTCATTGTGCCTCCATTGAGGAAGAACACAAAACTATATTATGATCGAGAATCATCTTTATCAGTCTGAAAGCTAGCATCGGTGTAACCACTTACAATGAGCTCCTCATCACCACCATAAAGTAGGAACATTTCCTCAATCCTTCTCATGTACCTGAGGATACATTTTACTACAGCCAGTGACTTTCATCCGGGTTTGATTGGTACCTGCTCATAACACTTAGAGCATATGAAACATTTGGGCATGTACACAACATGGAATACATGATGGACACGGTCACGGAGGCATAAGGGATCACACTCATTTTCTCTAGCTCATTAGGTGTCATAGCACACTGAGTCTTTCTAAGAGAAATACCATGTGACATTGGTAGAAATCCCTTCTTGGAATTCTCCATTTTGAACCGTTTCAAAGCTTTATCAATGTACATACTATGGCTTAATCCAATTAGCCGTTTTGATCTATCTCTATAGATATTTATGCAAAAAATCTATGCTGCCTCTCCAAGATCTTTCATCGAAAAACTATTTTACATGAAGTCTTGATAGCATTCAACAAAGGAATATCATTTCCAATCAATAATATGTCATCCACATATAAGATCATAAATACAAGAGAGCTCCCACTAGCCTTCTTGTAAACACAACGCTCTTCTTCATTCTTGATGAACCAAACTATTTGACTACCACGTCAAAACAAAGATTCCGACTTTGAGAAGTTTGCTTCAGCCCATAAATGGACTTATACAACTTACAAACTTTCCTAACATTCTCCGGATCATCAAGACCTTTAGGCTATGTCATGTACACATCCTCACTTACGTTTGCATTAAGGAAAGTCATCTTGACATCTATTTGTCATATCTCATAATCATAAAATGCGTCAATTGCTAGGATGGTCCCAATAGACTTAAGCATAGCGACAGGCGAAACATTTCATCATAATCAACACCTTGAATCTATCTGAAACCTTTCACCACCAATCGTGCTTTATAGATGTGAACATTTCCATCAATGTCTATCATTTTCTTGAAAATCCATTTACACTCAATAGTTTTTACACCATCGTGTGGATCGACCAAGTTCCAAACTTGGTTTTCTCGCATGGACTCCAATTCAGATATAATGGCTACAAGCCATTTCTCAGAGTCTGGTACCATCACTGCTTACACATAGGTCTTGGGCTCATCATTGTCCAACAAAAACACGACATGCTGCCTTGCACTACCACAAAGCGATACTGTAGCAGCGGGCAAAAAGTACTTGTAGTGGCAGGCATCCAGTCCGCCACTGCTCTAACGCCCAAACCTTGCTGCTAGCATCCAAACATTTTTTCATTTCTGTTCTAATTTTCATGACTTTTTATTGATGTTTAAATTCTAGTTTGAACTTGATTTTTTTAACAATAAAAATACATCATAACTTATCAAATTTAAAAATTTGGTATTTTTCTGCCTCACTTTACTTTTTTATTTCATTAAGAAACCTGAGATTCTCCGGGGATGCATTAGGGTTTAGAGATGAAATGACTGAGGTTTGAAAGCAAAATCTATAGTTGATTCTTCCTATGAAATTGAAACTTTTTGTACAATAAAAATACAACACCAATATTCTAATTGCAAAAATTGGTATTTTTTCTTCCTCAGTTTACTGTTTTTATTTCATTAAATGTGTTTTTAAGATCAAAGTCAAAACAAGTTCAATTTGAACTACAAGACATGAAATAATTCACCAAAATTTATAGAAAAACCATATTCATGTTTTTGACTCTATAATTAGTTATTATCCAATAAATTTAAAACCATCATAAAAATGTAGGTTTCCACAACACTCGATCGACAACTTGTATTTTTATAGTTTTTTAATCCTCAAAAAATAAAATAAAGCCTAAAAAAGATGAGACTTGTCATGTTGTTATGATATGATCGATCCATAGATGTTGTCATAAAAAATAAAATTGTTTCGAGAAAATAATCATGTAGGGCGTTAAGAAACCTAAGATTCTCCGGGGATTAATTAGGGTTTAGAGATGAAATGACTCAGGTTTGAAAGCAAAACCTATAGTTGATTCTTTCTTTGAACTTGAAACTTTTTGTACAATAAAAATACAACACCAATATTCTAATTGTAAAAATTGGTATTTTTCATTAACAGAAATTGGTATTTAAATGCAAAAAAGTCCACGTAGAGGTAGGGATTATCTAGCATACACTGCACACATTGCCGAGAAAGACTTTGTAGCGCAGTGGTGCGCGGGGTGCTTTGGTGCTATGCGGTTCGAGGTTCGAACCTTGCTGCTGGCAGGCGGTTTGAGATTTGAACCTTGCTGCTGGCGCAAAAACAACATTTTTTTTCTGTTTTGTACTTTTTTAAATTTTCAGCACTTGTTTATTGATGTTTAAATCCTCGTTTGAACATGAATTTTTTTAACAATAAAAATACATCATAACTTATCAATTTTAAAAAGTTGGTATTTTTCTGCCTCAGTGTACGTCACTCGACTTGTGGTGGCGGGCCGATGACGTCAGCATGCCCGCCACTGATGACACGTGCCCGCCACTACTAATATGGGTAGTAGGGATTATCTAGTATATAATACACTTCCTAAAATGTCGAGAAACACTTGGTAGCGCGGTGGTGTGGGGGGCTAACTTGGGGCCATGATGTTCGAGGTTCGAACCTCGCGGCCGGCAGGCGGTTTGAGGTTTGAACCTTGCTGTTGGCCCTAAAAATTTTTTTCATTTCTGTCTAATTCTCAGCATGTTTTTTATTGATGTTTAAATCTTCATTTGAACTTGAATTTTTTTAACAATAAAAATACATCATAACTTATAATTTTTTTTAAAAATGGCATTTTCCGCCTTGGTTTACGTTAGACATGTATTAAAAAAATTGGTATTTTTCTTTCGCACTTTACTGTTTTTTATTTCACTAAGTGTGTTTTTATGATCAAAGTCAAAATAAGTTAAATTTGAACTACAAGACAAATTATCAATGATTGAATTGGCTGATAAAAATATAAATTTGCATAAAAAGAGGTATCTTGACTCCTTCCTCCTCTTGCTGTCGCATTGCTCTACATGCTTCCCTTTTCCACCGCTAGCCTCGGCATGTTTCCCTCTGCCACCGGTTGTCTCATCATTCTTCCGTCTGCCAACACTTACCCTATCTGGTTGCGGCGATCGCGAGTCGTCCTCCGAGTCGGAGTCCATTATGAGAATAACTTTCTTTGCCAAACAACTGCAAACTATACCATGTACCTTAAGTTTACCGCATTTGCAAACCTCACACACACCACTTGATGTAGAGTCTGAGGATCCACTGTTTGGTTCAATCTTAGGAGGAGCCATCGTGAACCGGCGAGGAGGACGCTGTTGTCGAGGTTAGGGGTCGGGAATGGCTAGTGGGAAATTTGTGGGCAACATATATACTTTGGTTAATTAATCTCGTGAATATATGGCAACATATATGTATCAGCAATTTTTTTGTCACATTGATATAACATTAAAAAACCCTAAGCTAGTAATATTATAGTACATTAAAAAACATTATTGTTATAGTGGATTTTTTTTCTTTTAAATTTTTTATAGTACATTAAAAAACATTATTGTTATAGTGCATTCTACTAGTAATATTATACTAAATTATATTACCATGCATAAATTAATATAACAATTAGAAATCATTTTAACCCTAAGCTTGAATAAAATAAGACAAAAGATAGGTTAATAATCATTTACTGACTGGCGTCGACGGGCGGCGCCGATGGGCTCCGAGGACGGCGGTGACGGGCGGAGGGCGGCGGCGACGTGCTTTGGGACGGCGGCGACGGGAGGAGGGGGCGACACGGGAGTTTACGGTTTAGAAAATTAAACTAGGTTTTCGAACGGCGGGAGTGGAAAGTATATATAGGTGTATTAGCAGTGGCGGACATGCTGATGTCATCCTGCCCGTTACTGCTATTTTCTCTTAGTAGTGGAGGGCGATGATGTCACCAGCCCACCACTACTAATAGAGGTAGGGATTATATATCTAGCATATAATACACTTCCTACAATGTCGAGAAATACTTAGTAGCGAAGTGGTCCTGGGGGCTCACTTGGGGCCATGCGGTTCGAGGTTCGAACCTCACTGCTGGCAGGCGGTTTGAGATTTGAACCTTGGTGTTAGCCCCAAACAATAACAATTTTAAAAAATTTTCTATTGATGTTTAATTAAATCCTCATTTGATCTTGAACATGTTTTAACAATAAATGACATAATTGATTTTACAAATACGCACGCTAAACATAAATGATCTAGCCTTGCACTAATTTTCCATCGCCATTGGTGCGTAGATAAGGAATCACACTGCCAAATGACAGTTTTGCTTCAACCACATTGATCCTTGATATGTCAACGAAAAATGGCACCTCATCAAACTGATTGTATTCTTCTTCGTCTTCGACTCCATCAACTCCAAAAATTCTTTGTTTTCCTGGAGCAACGATGTATTTTTTCTCATCTTTAGGATCAAGTATGTAAAATACTTGTGCCATGGATTGAGCGAGTATCCAAGGGTCATCTTTATAAGCCACCTTATTAAGGTCAACTATCGTAAACCCCTAATCATCCACCTCCACACCTTTTGGATGTCTGACCCACTGGCACATAAATACAGGGATTTCTATAGAGTTGTCGTAGTTAAATTCCCATATTTCTTCGATGTATCCATAGTAAGCATTCTTTTGTCCAGTGCTATCTTCTGCTTCTCCTCTGACACCACTATTTTGGTGCTGACTCTTTTGATCCTTTGCTTTGGTATAGAATGTGAAGCCATTGATGTCATACGCTTGCCATGTTTTAACCATGCTCAATGGACC
This sequence comes from Zizania palustris, assembly GCA_019279435.1. Taxonomy (NCBI): domain Eukaryota; kingdom Viridiplantae; phylum Streptophyta; class Magnoliopsida; order Poales; family Poaceae; genus Zizania; species Zizania palustris. The sequence continues at coordinate 29,672,594 of JAAALK010000288.1, forward strand.
GTAAGACAATTTATTTATCATCATCTCTTCGTCGGTTTCTCCAATCGAAAGGTTTAGATCCCTCAGCCATGATGTGAAATGAATTTTGTGTTCTTTCATAATCCATTGTTCATCGTGATCTTCATTCTTTTCACGAAGCTCTTGCAGGTGTTGTTCAACATATGGTCTCATAATCGCCAACTGATGCATTACACTGTAATGTGATTCTCATATTGTTTGGTAGCTATTGTCTCATATGATTTTCCTGCCTTTAGTTCCTTTATCAGTGAGTCTTCCATGGTGCTGGGACACGGGAACTCCTATTGGTCTTCCATCTCTTATGTAATCTGCGTAGCACTCAATAACTTCCTCAGTCGTATAGACCTCTATCATGGAACCCTCTGGATAAGCACGATTTCGTACGTAACCCTTGAAGATAACCATTAGACGCTCGTACGCATACATATTGTGCAGGTACGTTGGATCGAGAACTAAGATTTGGTCTGCTATATGTATCATATAGTGCTCCATAATATCAAAATATGAAGGAGGAAAGCACATCTCAAGCTGACACATAGTCTCCCCCATTTGTTTACGTAATTCATTTAACTCTTCAGTGTCGATCACCTTCTTTGATATGACATTGAAGAAGTGACACATGCGTGTTATCACCATCTTCAGAAATGAATGTTTGATTCCTCTTACTGCGATGGCGAGGAATAGCCCAAGCATAACATGACAATCATGAGTGTTGTATCCGCTCATCCTCAAATCTGCTATGGAGACAATATTCTTTATATTCATTGAGAATCCTATTGGAACTCTAATTCCATGTAGACACCTGCAGATTAATCTTTTCTCGTCAATTGTGAGGTTATAGCTAGCAGTCGGAAGGAAAAATTTTCCATTGGCCCTTTCCTGTGGGTGAAGCTCGGGTCTAATTCCGAGAGTTTGAACGTCCCTTCGTACTTTGAGTCCATCTGTTGATTTGCCCGGTATGTCTAACAAAATACCGATGGTGCTTTCGAAGACATTCTTCTCAACGTGCATTGTATCGATAGCATGACCAATCTCCAACTCCTTCCAATAGGGCAAATATCTAAAGAAGATTGACTGCTTTTTAAATGGAGCGTCCTTTGAAATTTTTTCAGATTTCTTCCTCTTCTTTCTGAAAACAACTTTGATATTCTTTACCATTTCGAATAGAAATTTGCTATCTCGATGTCGTGGAGGCTGTCCAAGCTCGATTGTACCGTCAAAATGGTTCCTATTTCTTCGATATTTGTGGTTTTTTGGTAAAAATCTGCGGTGTCGCATATATCGTCTTAACGAATGATTGAAGATGCATAGATTTTGTCTGGTCCACACACACTACACATGTTGTCTTTCCTTTAACCTGTCCTATTAGGGACATGCATCCTGGGTTGTCAGCTATGGGGCAAAATATCATGGCTCTTAGATTGAAGTGCTCTTTCTTGTGCTCATCCCACACACAGACACCATGTTCCCATAGATGTTTCATATCCTCCATCAAAGGTTCTAGAAAGATATCAATGTCTTTGCCAGGTTGTTTTGGACCAGAAATTAGAGTAGTGAGCATAAGGTGATAGAGCTGAAGTGCCCGATCTTTCGGTGAGTGGAGATAACTTCGATTTGGTGGAAGAAGACCCTCACGATCCGACTACGACGAGCGAACCCGAAGCGCCAATGCAATCGCTGAACCAACTCCCTGTGGTTACCGACCTTGTTGATGCAAGATCAGCCTGATCACGAAGATCGTTTCTTGTTCGCAATCGAAGAATGAACAAGAAAGAGATGCGAGCAATATGAATATCACTCAAGGTGGAGTTCTGAATCACACGAGCACAGCGCTATTTGGCGCGTGTCGAAAGTAGCAAAAGCTAATTGTAAATCAAAGCTAAATAGAGGGGGGAAAGGTGGGCGCAGCCCCTATTGTGGACGGCCAAGGAGGGCGGCGCCCCTAGGAAGGCCGACTATAGGCATGCCCGCGTCTATTCTTCTGGGCCTTCATTCTTTAGTAGTATGACGAAATTTAGCTCTCTTGCACGGGCCCTCGTGATTATCCGAGAAGGAGCTGGCGCCGAAGAAGGTGCTGCTGGTGTAGATGTACTGATGTCCTCATCATAAGGTATTTTCTTTTATGGCACAACCATGATGGAATGTTGAACAAGCATAGAAAGACCGGCCACATACTATGTGAGTTCCTCATCTCATCGAAGGGATTCATTCCATCCGTGATAAGTCCCATCCTGATATTTCTAGGATCGTTCGAGAAATCTGGATGGGCCAGGTCAAATGATTTCCACTGCCTAGCATCTGTAGGGTGCCAAAGTTTTTCGTCCTTCTTTCGCCCAGAGAAATGCCAGATTAATAGTTCAGCATCTCTGGGATTAGAGAACATACGTTTTAAGCGATCAATCACCGGTAGGTACCACATTACTAAGGCTGGAACTTTCCTCTCCGTCTTTTTTCCAGGATGGTCTTCAATAACATTTTATTCCTCTTCTGCAACCTCTTATTATTCTTCTTCTGGTGGTCATTGTAGTCCTCCACACAGTCATTTGGACGTTTGTATCGACTTGCGTTGCACTGCGGACATCTCTCTAACAATCCATACTCTTTTCGATATAGGATACAGTGGTTCAGGCATGCATGAATCTTCTGAACGCCCAAAGTCAACAGACAAATCATCTTCTTTGCTTGGTACGTATCAGATGGTAGACCATTAGGTTTTGGCAAAACCTTTTTTAGGAGTTGTAAAAGATCTGAAAAACTAGTGTCAGACCATCCATTGCTGGCCTTCAGTTTCATAAGCTCAAGAATTATGTACAACACAGTATACTTCTTATCGCATACGTGACGTTCCTCATAAAGAAGGTTTTTTGATGCTTTGTCAAGTGCTTCAAAGTTATCGTATCCTTTGGTTGTAGTTCTCTGCAACATCACCTCAGGCGCAACATTTTGCATCAGTTCCTCCACATCAAAGGCGTCATCATCATCATGTTGATCAACATCATCATGTGTTATGTCGGATGTATGATCACAACCTCTTCTATGTTGATGAGCATCTTGCGGCACATCAGAATCTTCAGGAGAATTTTGGCCCATCTCACCGTGTTTCGTCCATATATAATAGTTCTTCACGAAACCATTTTTCAACAAGTGAAATCGTATGGTTTCATGATCTGAACACGGATACATCGCTTCGTTTTTACAAACTTTACAAGGACAATATATTGCCTCTTTACTCTAATGGAAAGCATATTGTGTGGCAGCTTCAGTAAATTCAGTTACTCTGTTAAAATATGCCACCACATCTCCGTCGTTGGACGAGTACATCCAGGACCTGTGCTCCATCTAAAACATATATTATTTGAAAAAATATTAGTAAATTTTAGTAAAATATTAATAAAAATCTTGCCATCAATAAAATTTCTTTTTATTTTCTGATTTATTATATTGAAAATATATTGATTTATTATCGCTCATAACAACATTAATTAAAAATGCTTTAATTCAAACTATGTATTAAGCAGAAAAAAATTATTAAATAAATTAACTATATTGGTTTCTCTCTCCAAACAACATAACTCTAGATCTATAATCATAAATCAAATTAAAAGAGATTAAAATGGTGTAAATCAATATACAAGTAATGAATATTTGTGAGGAGGGTCATATTTGTTCATTTGGGAGAAGGAAACACTGTAAATGGAATATTATTTGAAAATTTCTATTCACAAAACCTAAATTAGTAAAACGCTAATAACTCATTGTATACATGATTAAATACAAAATAAATATGAGATTTGGCATGGATTTACCTCCTACAATGAAATCCTTCAAAAGAAATGAAAACAAAGCCTCCCCCCTCTTTATCTAGATTTTTGTCGCCATTGTACGGACAAAATTAAATGCGAACTCCGGTAGAACTTGGGGAGGAAGAAGCTACGCATTTATACCTAGAATAGTAGTGGCGGTTGCAAGTGATGTCATCAATACTTTAGTGGCGGACAACTTAGCAGTGGCGGGCAGCACCAGCGCCCGCCACCGCTATTGGTAAAATAGTGGCGGTCTGGGATGACATCAGCACCGACCGCCACTACTTTACCAATAGTAGTGGCGAGCGCTGGTGCTGCCGTCAGCACTAGCAACTATAGTGACGGGCATCTAATGGCCCGCCACTACAGTGGTTTTGCCCAACGCCACTACAGTGACGGTTTGTAGTAGTGTTGTGGTCAAAAACATGAACTGCTCTGGCGCGTGACTCACCCTCCCGGACCTTCGTGGGGTTGTTGTCTCTACAATGGGCTTTGCAGCATCTTGCATATCCTATTGTGGTTCAGTGGGATTTGGAATACCTTCCAATGGCTCTCGAACTTCTTCGAGATGCACTATTCTCCCACTAACCACTTTTGAGAGAAACGTTTTCTCAAGGAACACACCATTCCGAGCGAAAAACACTTTGCCCTCTTTTCTATTATAGAAACAGTATCCTTTGGTTTGCCTAGGACACCTAGAAAAGAAGCATTTGTCAGATTTAGGAGTGAGCTTGTCATATGTCAAACGTTTGACATACGATTCACATCCCCAAATCTTTAGAAAAGATAAACTGGGATGCCTCCAGACCACATCTCATATGGCGTCTTCTCTACTGACTTAGATAGAACTCTATTTATCATGAAAGTGGCAGTTTCTAGAGCGAGTCCCCAAAAAGATAATGGAAGATCAGCATGACTCATCATGGACTGAACCATCTCCAACAAGGTGCGGTTCCTCTGTTCGGGCACTCCATTCAACTAGGGTGTGCCGGGTGGAGTCAGTTGTGGTACAATTCCACACTGCTTTAGATGATCTCTAAACTCATGGCTCAAATAGTCACCGCCATGATCAGATCGTCGAAATTTAATTATCTTGCACGTATGATTTTGTACTTCATGTTGGAACTCCTTCAACTTTTCAAAGGACTCCTACTTATGCCTCATCAAGAAGACATAACCATATATACTAAAGTCGTCGGTAAAAGTGATGAAGTACTGAAAACCACGTCTTGCGATATGGCTTATTGGTCCACATACATCGGTATGTATAATGGCCAATAGCTCACTCGCCCTCTCACTCTAACCAGTGATAGGTGTCTTTGTCATTTTGCCAAGTAAGCTAGACTCGCTTGTGTCATCTGATTCAAAATCAAATGACTCCAAAAGTCCATCACTATGGAGCTTCTACATGTGCTTCATGTTTATATGACCCAAACGATAATGCCAGATATAGGTAGGATTCAAATCATTGAGTCATCATTTCTTAGTACTAATGTTATAAACGTGTGCATCTTCAAGACTCAGAATATATAATCCATTCACCAATGGACAAACACCGTAGAGCATACCATTCAAAAATATTGAATAACACTTATTCTTTATTACGAATTCAAAATCATCTTCTTATAAACATGAAGAAGAGATAATGTTTCTACCTAAGGTGGGAATGAAATAACAATTATTCAACTCCAAAACTAGTCCTGAAGATAGTGACAGTAAATAAACGTCGACGGCCAATGCTGCAACTTTTGCACCATTTCTGACGCAGACATCCAACTCGCCACTAGCACACTTTCTTGTCCTACGTAGCCCCTGCAACGATTTGCAAGTATGAATCATCGAACCGGTATCAAATACCCATGAATCATTTTGATGAGTTGCAAGATTATTTTGAATAACATTAATACCTGAATCGGAAGTTACACTTTCCTTCTTGTTCTTCTATTCTTCCAAATACACCTTGAAGTTGCACTTCCAATGCCCAGGCTTGTATCCATGGTGGCACACATCAGAGCTAGGAGGACCCGACTTGGACTTTTTAATCAGTTTATACTTTGCACTAGAGATTGAATCTATAGTCTTAGCCTTGCCTTCCTCTTTCTCTTTTTGCACTCCTTCTGAACCATCATCAAATGACTTGGAGAATTCTTGATACTCTCCTTAGCGGTCTTCAGCATCCCATGCAACTCAGCTAGTGTCTTATCTAGTCTAACCATGTTGTAATTCATGATAAACATCTCAAAGCTCAATGAGAGAGACTGGAGAATCACATCAATAGCCAAGTATGGATCCATTGGAGAACTCACTCTCTCTAGAGTCTCAATGTAACCAATCATCCTGATCACATGAGGACTCCCTAGGCTCCCTTCTGCTAACCTACTCCCAAACAAAGCCTTGGACACATTGTATCTCTCGGCCCTTGCCTGGTTCTGAAAGATGCCCTTGAGGCCTACAATCATATCATAAGCATCTTGTTCCTCATATTGTTTGTGAAACTCAGAGGACATACAAGCAAGCATCAGGAAACTGACATCCAAGGAATCACTAGCATGCTTCTCATAAGTACGCTTGTTTGCTGCAAAAGCATCCTCTCTTGGTGCATCGGGGTGAGATTCCTCTAGAACATAATCTTTTTTCACTTGCTTAAGAACAATTCTCAAGTTTCTGTACCAATCCATAAAATTTGTATGTGACAATTTCTCTCGTTCAAGAATAGATCGCAAATTAAAAACCGAAGTGTTCTTAGCAGTTGTAGTAGGTGCCATGATCTACAAAAGATAAAATGCAAGGTTCATCACTATGCAATGTTTATATTCTATCCTATAAAATATGTTCCACTATTTAAAACAATCACATTCCCTCTAATGACTAATAGTGACACAAGATTCATATTCATTCTAACTCTCAGTGAGGTTTGGCATCACTGCTAGAAGCTAGGTGACATAGGTAAGCACCATTTTGCCAATCACATCGTATGTGACTCTTATCTTTGGAAAAACGTCCAATGCTCAACGCCCAACTCTATGCCCCATGACCCAAAACCATTTTGATAGCCTTGTTAAGCAAACAATACTTTGTGTGCGGAAGTCCCACTTTCACCCCAACTAGTCAAGATAAAAGATAGATCCCTACTTTGGCAGACCCACTATCAATGATCGAGATCCTTGGTGGGTGCAACTATTGGAAAGAGCATCAATACTTAATTTTCCGAGGGAAAACTATTCTAGCAAGGTTACGTCTCTAGCACACACAAAATATGCAAGAATAGTATGATAGGAAACTAAGTAAGCACCACAGATAATCACATTGACTGTGACATAGTATGGCCTCCTTCACATGGTAATCTCCATCTCCATGCCTTTCGTCAGTGAGTGTGCGCTTCTAGCCTCCATGAACTATACTATCCTATCACTATAGCACCTATACTAGTTATATGAACTGAAGCATCAATTCTTGTCACGCAGGTCACAAATGTACACCAGCCTTGGCTGTAAATAATCATGACACGCATGCCATATTTAATTTACATTCATTGCATGCATCTCGTACATGACATTTATCAAGGCCATACCAGTCACAACATTCTCTACAAAACAAAGTTAGGCGAAGAATCTACAATTGACTGAACTGAATCAGGACTTCCAATTGCAATATTGCTCTCTGTATCAATTAAAAACCGACATCAAAATTTTCGATCCAACATCATAACATCCAATCCATCGGAACTTCCAATCAATATCGAACCCCTAACAACAAAATTTCTCTCTCTATTGAATCATATTCAATATAGGAACATCCGATCTAGTATTGGAACTTCCGATCCGAAAAACATTAGAACTTCCGATCTGCCATCGGAACTTCTGATTTTCAACGTATAGAAGACAGATCTAATCTATTTTTCCACCATGTATCTTCATACATGAGGGATCTAGATCGAACACTACGCACATAGGCTCTTATACCACTATTGGGGAACGAAGAAGCTACGCTAGCCGGCAAATTCAAAATTTTCGCCCCAAATCCTAAGAACCATGCGGTGAGGGATTATGAATCGGTACGTTATAGCACAAGACATGCTAGGTGCAGCATAAGAATATGTCGGGGAAGCACGTCCTTCTTATCCTCGCCTCGCTCCGCCCATTCCCCGGCGATCCAATCGGTGAAGACGGTGGTGTCCATGTGAAGAAGATGATGAGTGTTATTGTTTTAGATCATTACCACGTACAGGGATGAGATCATTACCATGTCGGTGTGCTAGCACCGCTCGTGAGATATGGGAGAGATCTTAATCTCAACTCTTGAGATCAAGAAAGAGAGAGGAGTTCTTGGTGGCTACGGTTTAGATCTAATCTAAACTATGAATAACTTAAGTTCCAAGACCTCCCCCTCCTCTTTGTATATAGAGGTGAGAGTTCTGGCCCTAATACACATTGGGGTCTAACAGATCCAATCTGTTTCTCCCACCTCGGAAATTCCAAACCTAAGATCGGAACTTCCAATCAGGGCTCTCGGTTCACAATTCTAGGAATCATCAGAACTCCCGATACCCTATTGGGACATCTGATCAGTGCAATTTTCTTGGGCACTTTAGATTCATAAAATAATAAGAACTTCTGATTCCAAATCAGAAGTTCTGATCAAACCAGAATTTTCTTGGGCACTGTTCCTTCAGCTCGCTGATGATGGCGGTGGCCAAGACGACATAGCAGCATGATCCGGCTGCACAGTGCAGTGGCATGACCTAGCTACATGGTTAGTACTGGTGTGCAACATGGCCACATGGCCTGGTAGTGCAGCGTGGTGTAGTGTGGCACAATGCGGTAGCAGCTCACGTGCGATGGTAATGCAGCAGGAGCCCATGGGACGGAGAAAGAAATGAAGTGGGAGGGAAGGAAGAGGGATGGGGCTCTCACCAAGAGCACTACAATGGATAGTGAAGCTTCAGTGAGAATAGGAAATGCAGGAAAGGAAATGGTGAGAAATTGTGTATGAAGTAGAATGGGGAATGGAGGAACGATCGACTAAATCCATCCATTGGAGGGGCAACTATTCCGGTGACGTGGGAGCGGCCTAGGCATGATGTGGAGTGGCGATTGCAGAACAGTAGCTCAGTGCATGCGTGCGGGGTGCAATGACAGAGAGAGAGGAAAGGAGAGAATGGTGGGAGGAATTAGATGACAGGTGGGCCCCTTGTGTAAGAGAGAGATAGAGAAAGCCTAAAGAGAGAAAAAGAAAATAAAAAAAGAAAAAGAAATATATTTTTTGAAAAATATTCTTCTCATTTCCAAATTGTTTTCCAAAATAGCCAAAATGTATTTATTTGTTTTCTGGTTTTACTTTTATTTTATTATGGAATAAGTCTAGTTTACCCCTGAAGTATTACCTTGTAGACGAAAGTTGCCCCAATTTACAAACCATGCTCTTAACCCCTTGATCTATTCTTAACCAGAGAAATAACCCCACAAAGTGGTTTAGTGAGGTGGTTTTGAGTATGTGTTATTCTAGGTTTGTAGTTTTGCTGACAAGTCGGTCCACGTGGACACTTGGCTACTGATTTGGCTAGGTTTTACTCACTTGCCAGTGGGACCCACAAAATATAACATGGCTGCCCCTTTCTTTCTCCTCTTTCTTCCTCTTTTTTCTTCTCTCCATCTTCACTCGTCTCTCCTAGTGCATTGTGTTCTCATGATCGCACGATGCCCCCATCCAACGGTGTGTGCACCCAAGCTCCAAGCGCCCATGCCTAACTACCCTGCTCTGCCCAACGCATCGTGCATCCGTATCCACGCCCAACGGCCCCACCTTGCTTGTCGCTTCCCATGTGCCCGAGCTCCCGATGTCACCACACACCTAGCTACTAATGTGTCACGCCTACGCTACCGCGCTCCCAGCAACAAGCATGTTGCGCCTGCCCCACCGTGTGCACGTGCAGCCACGTGCTCCACCTGTGTGCCCATGCCCCCAACACCCTCGCGTACCCGATGACCCCGCACCCACATTCCCATGCATCCACACACTACACATGGGTGCTCATGTTCATGCTATCGCTCGCCTGCACCCCATGCACCACAACGCTAGCATGTCGATGAGCCCATCCCCGCCTAGCTCCCACGTGCCTAGCGTCGGTGACCCGCCCGTCCGCCCTAGATCACCACCCCATGCCCTGGTGTAGGCCTATGGGCTTATGCCTTCTGGTGGCATGGACCATGAGAGAGAGAGAGAGGGAAAAGAGGAGAAATAAGGAAGAAGATGAAAGGCTTACTGATAAGTGGGTTCCACAGCCACACAGATGTTCCTTTCTAACGTTCCTTGCCATGTTTGCATTTTCTGCCACATGGATAGACACATCAACAAAACCACCATATCAAACTATGTCGGGGGCTTATTTCTTTGGTTTAGAATATTTCGGTGGGTTGAGAGCCTTATTTTTAAGTTGGGGACAACTTTAATCTAAAGGGTAATACTTCGGGGGTACACCAGACTTATTCATTTTATTGTATTCTTCTTTTTTTAACACGAACATTATAGATGTCCTCCAAGAGCTTGCTGCCACCTCCTCCACTAGTGGAGTGGAATAAGTTTGTGATGTCAACTGTAAACAATATGAGTTGGTGTGGACTAAATTTCTACCGGAGCCGGTGTTGTCGAGATTGCATGCAACGAAGGGTGAGGAGTTCCCCATGCTTGACATTCATGAGGTCATCCTCTTCCAGTCCTTCCTTGAGCATGGGCTTGACTTGTTGGTGCCCTCACACGGGAAGCCTAGAGTCATCATCATTTCAAGATATTCCAAATCATTTTCAAGGACAAATAATGTGTGCTTGTGATAAACAAATTACCCAACATGTGAATTCACTCTTGAGTAAAAATGATATTTACTATGAGAATCAATTTTCACCTCATGCCCCTAAACTAATTGTTCTTAGGTATAAATACATTGGACACCATCACCAAGCTAACAACCATGCAAAAAATGCCAACGATGCCATTTTGATTTCTAGTGATCTGTTGGGACAAAAGTGTGCATAGGAGATGAACCAGAGCTCCGATTGCAATGTTTAGCCACAAAAATTATCTCATAATCTTTCCAACGGATCAGGCCCCATCCCTTAATTCAATCTGAGCACTGAGTTATCAACCACATAAAGTGAGGACAAGAAACTGCTACAATGAAGTGACGATCAGACAAATAAATGGACGAGTTTAAATTGCTGCTAGCTAATTTATTATGTTTTAGTGGGAAGTTATGCACCATAACTAGCATTTTAATTTATTGTAAAACTTTCATCCCTCTCTCTTATATATAGGAGTATTCTCCTCTATGAGAAGGAGAGAATTTTCATATTGAAACAATTATTCTCTATGCATGTTCTTGAGTGTTCTAGCTACCAGCTGAATCATCTCTTAGAATTGTGAATTCCTTCCCGTTGTTCTTGCAAACTTTTTATGATTGCAGCGAGGATTGTATTCCAGTTGACTTGGTTGAGTGGACAACGTGAGGTTGGGAGAACTATGTGTTGCAGGTTGTTGCGAAAGCAATGGTTGGCTACAAAAGACTCGTCAGGTTTCACGAGTATCTATGATTCTACGTTGTGAAGGTTGGGCACATCCTCGTATAATTTGGTATCAGAACCTCAGTTCTCATGGTAGAATCTTTATCCCTAGTTGTAGTTTCATTTTTGTCCTAACTAAAAATTGCCTCACAAAAATATTGAACCGTAGTTGCGATCTGTTGTTCTCGTGCGTTCTGCTAAGTTTTAATCCAAGAGATCGTGTTTTATTGTTGAATGATTCATTGTCCTTCATGTTACTTACTTTTATTACCCTCTGATCAGTTTAATATCTTAGTTGTATTTCCGACAAGCAAACTCACATTATTGTTTACTCATCTCCGTTGGAAAATAAAAAAAATACTACTAAGATGTCAAATTATTGGTTACCTGAATTCTTTTGATAGTCATTCTGCCCTTTGTGAATACTTTGATCCTACAAAGACTAGATGATCTATTTCATAGGGTTGCACTTGGTGATCTTGTTCTCACCATTTTAATAGAAAGAAAGATGTGAATCGATGTTGAAAATAACAATATAGATTATAAGAGTATAAAAAAGTTACTACTTTGCACGTTGAAAAAAGGATAGCCTGCTATGTGAAAAAAAGAGGGGCTATTATTTTTGCAACATTGGGAAAACAATTCTGTTGATGCAATCTTGTGCGCAATTTTTTAAATCAGTTTAATCAGCTAGCGTATTTCAATGACCATTGTTGCAATTGAGCCATTTTTTTGTCACTCATATCTACTATTGGCTCACTCCTTTGATTGCATTTGGTTCCATTATCTTTGTGTGTCAGTTGCCTTTATTTATCTTCTAGACCTTTTGTTCAGCAACTAGATTTTGCATTCTCATTGGATAACTACTTAGTAAGACTACATCAAGAATTCAGATTGTGTAGGACAATATTTTCCCTATCAAGATCCATAAATAAAATCGTTGTAGGCTTTGATCTCAGCTATGAGTTCGCTAAACCTCATATTGTTCTGCCTCTCCATTCATGTATGAACACCTTTGTCAATCAGCAAAGGGTAAGTAAGAATTTCGGTAGTAAGGATAAGTGAGGTTGAGAGTACTATCTACACATATTTTTTTTTGTTGTTTGCTCGACTAACCATGTCACGTCAAGGTGAAAATTCAGGGAATAGTGGGACATGCTCAAAATGACACAGTTAACTGGGCTGAATAATGTGCATTGAGAGACACACTATGATGAGAGATCACTGTTGGAAATGAGCAGCTGAGAGAAGAAGTGAATAACTCCATACAAGATCTCCAAATTAGAGTAAATCAACAACTGAACGTATTCACTACAACAAAACAGGGAACTTCCGTCGGCTTTGGCCGACGAAAGTTAGCCCTTTCCCGACGGAAGAAGCTAACTTCCGTCGGCAAAAGGCTAATTTCCGTAACATCCGACGGCCAAATCTTAGCTGACAAAAATTACTTTTTTGTTTTTTCTTTTTTCTATCGACGGGCCAATAACTTCCGTCGGCTAATGTTGTCCGACGGAAGTTAACTAAAAATTCCAAAAAAAAAGAAAATACTAAAAATTCTGTCGGCTAATGTTGCATTCTCTGAAAATTATAGATACATATTAGAGTACACCAGTTGCAAATTAGAGTAAGCACACACAACAGAGGTTATAACAAGAACATTGCACACTCATTGCGCCATGTATGTACATGAGGAGAGTGTGGCATCCTCCGCAAACTAACTGCGCCATCTCGGTTCCTTCACCAAAAACCCAGGTAGAAAAATCATCAGAGAAGCTGCATTTCAGGACAAGCTTCCAGCAAATGCAAAACTTCTTGCATCGATTTCAAGGGAAAACAGGCTGATTTATCTATACTTGTGAGTAATTTACAGCTAGATTTATTCACTAAAAACCATGCATAAATCAGTTTCTGTAAATAACATAGAGAGAATGGGATGGAAGCATCTAAACAAAATATTACCGATGAAAACAAACTACAATTTTAGATGGCATATTGCTTAGAGAAACCTTGAGATATACCAGGAGCAGGAACAACGGTCATGGTACTGCAAACTGCACAGCATACCGACGTCGCTCCAGCTGGATACATGAGCAGATTACGGCAACCGGAGCAGACGAGCTGGCTTTGCCCCCCTGAAATTGCACAACAGCTAACATTTTCATTTCAGAAAACAAAAGCACTCTTCATGACTCAATCTGCCTATGAATTATGAAAGTTCAGTTCATTAGCTTTGCCCTCCAGAAACACTATGGCATGTACACATATATTTGCTGTCAACCCATGAACTCTTAACTCATATATGCAAAAAATTAAGACTTGATATGTGGAACTCATGCCATTTAATCATTTGTACATAATACATTGCAACAAGATACATGGAATCAAAATGCCATGTTTATATTTGTTGGTAGCCAAGGAAACAAAAGAAAAAATGATCACAACAGACACTAGCAGCAGTATGTCACATTCCATTACCTCAATTCATACATTCGTTGATTCTGCTTTTAGAGAAACTTGAGTATTGTTAATATGTCAATCAATAGAATGAAAAAATTATTAGAGCCACCAGCATCAGTTCATGCTTCCATAGTTCCACTTAATCAACCAAAGATAAAACATGCTTCAACTAACTTGCAGTGAAAAAATAGCATGAACTAATATCAACTAACTTGCAGTGAAAAAAGGAGAAAAACAAACGGAGGCGAAGCGGCGGGCGGAGGCAGCGGTAGTCGGGGCGAAGTGGCGGCCATTGGTGTCGGGAGGAGTCGGTGGCCATCGGGGCGAAGCGGCGGGCGGAGTCGGCGCCCGTCAGGGCGAAGCGGTGGGCGGAGTCGACGGTCGTCGAGGCAGAGTCGGCGACCGTCGGGGCGAAGCGGCGGTCGGAGTCGGCAGCGGTTGGGGCGAAGCGGTTGGCAAAGGCCGTCGACCGGTGGGGCGAAGCGGCGGGCTGAGTTGGTGGCCGTCGGGGCGAAGCGGTGGGCAGAGGCCAGTGACTGGCAGTGCAGCCGTGCAGGGCTTGCGAAGGCGGTGACCGCTGGGCGGAGGCGGCTGCCATCAGGCAGCAGCCGGGAGGCGGGGAATCGGGGAGGGGAGAGGCGCGGAGGCGGCGACGCAAAACCTAGGGCGCGGGGAGGGGAGGCGCGGAGGCGGCGGCGCAAAACCTAGGGCGCGGGGAGGGGAGGCCCGGAGGCGGCGCCGCAAAACCTAGGGCGCGGCCGGGAAAAATAGGGCGCGGGGAGGGGAGGTGCGGGGAAAAATAGGGGCGCGCACGGGCTGGAAAAACGCTGCTGAAAAAATATCTTCCGTCGGCCACAGCTAAAGCCGACGGAAGTTAATTTAATTTTCGTCGGCTTTAATGTTGGCCGACGGAAGTTACGAGTTTTATCCTGGGCGGGGGCGAAAGCCTTTTAACTTCTGTCGGCCACAGTCAAAAGCCGACGAAAGTTAATTTAAGTTCCGTCGGCCTACAGGAGCCGACGGAAGTGAATTAACTTTCGTCGGCTTTTCCGAAAGCCGACGGAAATTAAAATTGCCGACGAAAATTTCCTGTTTTCTTGTAGTGATTCCACGCTAACATAGTTTCTGACATTGTACGACATCTACAACCTCAAGTTGAACAAGAACCTTTAGTAAATGAGAACGATGAGGAAGCTGCTGCTCGAAGAGCTCGTGCTGCTAATGTAAACCCTCAACCTGTTAGAAATGTAAGGGTTGGTGATGAAAATAAAAATAATGGAGGAAAGGGACTGTGGTCATGGCGTGGGTCATGGAGGACCTCCATATGAACCAATACATATTAACATACCCCCGTGCAATCAAGCACATCAGCACCATCATCGCAACGACAACAATCATCCTAATGAACATAGGTTTGGTAAACTTAAATTTTCTATGCCTAAATTTGCAGGTACCAATAATCATGAAGAATACCTAACTTGGGAACTAAAAGTCGACAAAATATTTCGAATGCACAACTACACCGAAGAAAAGAAACTTGCAATGGCATCGTTGGAAATTGAAGATTATGCGCTGATTTGGTGGGAACAAATTCAGAATAAAATAGAGGATCATGACGAACCTCATGTAGCATCGTGGGCTGAAATAAAGGTTGAGATGAGAAAAAGGTTTGTCCCTCGTCATTACAAGAGTGATCTATTTGATAAATTGCAAGGGCATAGGCAAGAAGGTTGCACAGTGGATTAATATAAGAAGGCGAAGGAAATGGCCATGATTTGTGCCAATGTATATGAACATAAAGAGCAAACCATGGCACATTTTCTTGCTGGTTTGAACTATCCTATCAAGCACATTGCTGAGTTTCAGAAATATGAAAATGTGGTTGAATTAGTGCATCATGCAATCAAAGTTGGACGGCAAGTACACCAAGAATCGAAGGTAACAAATAATTCTTTTGCCTCCCGTTCAAATCAAAACAATTTGGTACCTAAAACATGTAAATCCCCCTCCCAGTTCAATTATTTTTGAGCTAACAGTTCTAGTGCAAGTGTTTCTTCCATTCCCCATGCAGCTCGAAGTGGAAAAGTGTAATCTATCCCACATGTGAAGAAAGGTCCAGCAACAAGTGCTTCCTCCATGGGTTTTACAACGAAGAGTAGTGTTGTTCAATGTTTTAAGTGTTTGGGCCGAGGACATATCTCAAGGGAGTGTCCAAACAACTGGACGATGCTAATAATAGAGAGGTGAGTATGAATCTACAAGTGAAGACGATGAGGATCTAACTGCTGAAATGGGAGAAGATGAGAACAAGATGATTACTATGATTTTGAGAGTGGTTAATCTAATTTTTACAAAGAAAATGTTAAGCGTATGACCAAATCAAGATAATGAACAACACTACAATCTTTTTCACACAAAATCCAATGTAAATGGTCGTGTATGTAAGGTAATCATATATGGTGGAAGCTATCATAATTTAGCTAGCAAAGAAATGTGTGAAAAACTTGGATTGAAGCAGCTATGACACCTGCATCCATACCATGATAGTGGTTGAATGATTGTGGAGAAGTGAAGATTCAACATATGGTGAAGGTGCCTTTCAAAATTGGTGAGTATAATGATACGATCGAATGTGATGTTGTTCCTATGACAGTTTGTCATTTGCTGCTAGGTCGACCATGGCAATTTGATCGTGGCATTCAACATGATGGTCACACTAATCAGTATTCATTTTAGTGGAACAACAAAGAATTTGTCTTTCGACCAATGTCTCCTACTCAAATTTATGCTGATACAATGCAAAAGAATGAGATAAATGTTGGAAATATTAAGGAGCAAGAGAAAAATAAAACTGAGAAACCGAATTCTAGAAATCAGAGATACAAATCAAATGAGAATGGGAATAAAAAGGGTGAGAAACAAAAGTTAGTTATGCTAGACACTAAATCATAACTAAGAGAAGTAAATAAAAACTCAAATTATGTGCATTTTGTGCTAGTATACAAAGATGTATTGTTTTCTACTAATGATATCATCCTCCCCTTTTGTGCTATCACAAATGTTTTGTAGGAGTTTGCTGATGTTTTTCTAAAAGAAATACCAGTTGGTCTTCCCCCACTTCAAGGTATTGAAAATCACATCGACCTTATACCAGGAGCTTCTCTTCCGAACAAACCTTCATATCGAGCCAATCTAGAGGGCATGAAAGAAATATAACGACAAGTACAACCACATATTGAAAAAGTGTATGTTCGTGACAGCCTTAGTCCTTGTGCAGTTCCTGTTATTCTAGTTCCTAAGAAAGATGGTACATGGCACATGTGTGTAGACTGTAGAGCAATTAACAACATCACAATTAGATACAGACATCCTATTCCTAGGTGTTGGTGTAAAAGTTTACGCTAACAGGTTCTCTGAGATCAAGAACGGACAAATGGTGAGTTCGTGTTTAAGAACTATCTCAAGCCTCCGTATTGGATAATAGCTCAAGTAGTTCGAATATGTGTATTGAATAGCTGAGTATTCGATGCCTGTTACAGGGTAGAGAGGGGGTATTTATAGGCAAAAATGTCTAAGGAAAGGACCTATTTACCCCTAGATTACAACCGACATAGTAGAAACTATTTGGTACCTGGAGCAGGGTAAAAAGGGTAAAGTTATCCGGGGCAGATGGATAAGCCAAACATCTTATCAATCCTGTCGCTCTGCTTCGGAGCCTTGTATCTTGCGGAGGGCTTCTCCGGACTTCGGAACGAGGCACCCTTCGGCTTAACGCCTTCTCCTTCGAGTAAGAGCCCATCAACTCCGAAGCTTAGTGAATCTTTGAGTTGTTAATCTCTAAGTCCTGAAAGTGAAGCAATTTCCCCCAACAGTAGCCCCTTGAATACGCCTCTCCGGATTTAACCTGTACAGAAGGGAGGTAGTATACGCAAGGAATATTTTCATATTCTGAGACTTAGAGAAAATTTGAACACATTATAGTCCTTCGAAGGATCTCGGATCCAAAGCATTCGGACCCCTTCTCCGATCTCTCAACGATGTGTGAACACACCGTGAGAACGAGAACCACTCCGAAGCGCAAACGTCGTGAGGAGCCGTTTGATTGTAGCTGTTACGGCGCAAGTAGCCATTACGGCGCAAGTAGCCGTTACACCCTATAAAAGGTAACGATCGAAATTTATGACAGTCTCTCGCCGTTCCACTTTCTGGACCCACTTGCCAGCGGTGGAAGTCGATCCTGCAGTGTGAATGCGATCGAAGCGTAGCAACCAGCGGACGGTTATAAAAAGAGGACTAGAAGTTACCCAAGATTTTTTTACCGTACCCAGCATCTGCGATTCACTCTCTTCAACCTCCAATTCTCACAACCTTCCAATTCACCGAGCAATGGCGAGAACCAGCCACACCGTTCCGGCAGTAGCGAGCACTCTGGCGCAGAGGCAAGCATGGGCTGCCTCGGCTGTGGCTGTAATGGCGGGAGCTCCGGGCGACGCCTGGCCCAAGAACCCTCGGGAGCTCCGCCTGCCATCCAAGAAGAAGATTCCTCAAAGCTTCCTCATCAGCCAGTCTACGAGCACCGCCGAGTCCATTGAAGAGGTCGTGGAAGGAAAGCTGGTAACCGGAATGAGGACTCGACTCCCCAGGTCAGAATCAACCCCAAGGCCACGCAGCGGAGAAGTTGTGGTCTTCGAGGCATTCTTTGAAGTGGGCTTGGGACTTCCGGCCATCAATTTCCTGGCAGAGGTACTGGACCTGTTCCACATCACATTACCTCAACTATCTCCCAATGCCATCGTCCGCCTGGCCGTCTTTGAGTGGGTGCTCCGGGCCGAAGGGTGCGAGGGATGATCGGAGGTCTTCGCCGCCACCCACGAAGCCATCTGCCAACCGAAGCCACAGGACGGGCCCGGGGACACCAAGGTGATAACAGCCTTCGGCAGCGTCAACTTTCAGTTGTGGAGGGAGCATGCTCAGCACTTTCCTGCGAAGGCCATCAACGATCGATGGTACACCAACTAGATTCTTCAGTGGTTCTACGCCGAAGTCGGAGAGGACTCCCCCCTCGCAGGGCCTCTCCAAGAGATCTGGTTTCGGAAGGAGGCGGAGATTGCTCGGAACCCTAGCCTGTTCTCAACATGGCTAGGGCTATTGACCTCGGTGGCTCGCCGCATGAGCATGCGCGACCTCGCCGAAGAGTTCATTGCTCTTCGGATTCCACCTCTCGAGGCCACCTGGCCGATAGTGTTTCAACAGGCTTCGGAGGGTGATCTCCAAACGTTAGGTAAGACTTCAACTCCTGCAATAATATGTTAGATGATGAAAATAACATACTTATAATATGTTACTATTTTTTTCTCCAGCGGCTCCACTGGCGCTAGCTCCGGAAGACATAGCTCGGGCCACCGAACGGGTCCTCGGAGCCCCTACGGTGGCTGAAAGACAGAAGAGGCTGGAGCTGGTGGGGAGCTGGGAGCGCTCCAACGGAGTGTGGGGAGCTGGGAGCGCTCCAACAGAGTGTGGGGAGCTCTCGGGATGGTGCCCCTCCTCTACCAGACTTTACATCGACCGGAGTAGCCCTTCATAAACGGAAGGCCATCGCCGAGCCCCCCAAGAAAGCTAGCAAGACGCCGCCTAAGAAGAAGGTGGCGAAGATCCCTCCGCACCTGACTCCTGCTTCGTCCGCTTCGTCCTTGGACGTTCGGAGCTCGGCCTCAGAGGAGTCTGAGGACTCCAATGCCCAATTGGCGAAGACCTTTGAGAATTATCTCTTGGAGGGCGACAAAGATGCGGCGGGAGTCCCAGCCGAAACTTCTGCTCGGGAGGTTGCGGAGGTAGACCCAACACGCACCCTCGTGCCCGCTGTTGTAAACTTGGAGCCGAACTCTATCACCCCCAACTCACCTGTAACCGGGGTGATCACGGCGGAAGTCGAGGCTCCAGCGGAAACGCGCCGGAGAGGACTTCGGGCGACGACATCGACGATATCCTCCGGATGTATGAGGTTCTGGAGGATTCGACGATTTTGCCTCACGGGGCCTCCGAAGGTATACTTCGAAGCTTTTACCTTGGTCGATACCTGCAACAATCTTTACTCGTAAATGCTTATCAAATATCTTGACACTGTAGGTACCTCGAAGGGTGATGAAGCCCCGGCTGCACCTGAACTCCCAACTTCTTCAGGGGTCATGGTTCCGATGAACACCTCAACTCCCTTGGATGTCCGGTCCCGGTGGCGGAAGTCGTGCCTGCCGATGCGGCTCCGGTGACCCAGGTCGCCCCTACTGATGTGGCTCCAGCCGAAGGGGTAGCCGCCGAAGAAAGGGCCACCTCTGCCTTAGCCGATGCGCCTGCCTTCGTGCTGGGGAGGGGCAAAGGTATGTCTAGCCTTGGCCTTCCCCTCGGCCCAACGACGACCTCGGCCAGCAACTCGGAGGAAGAGGGCACGGCAGATGATCGCCAAGCTTCGTCTTGGCTTCCTTTGCTGGCTCCGTTCCTGGAGAACCGGAGAGGCCTCTGAGCGCTCCTGGAGCCTTTGGCGGAGAAGAGCCAGGACATTGCCAATTCGGACCTGGTCTCTGCTCTGAGCGAAGCTAGGGCTCCGGCGCTCAACATGGCCCTGGAAAGGGCTGCCCTTCAGGTATGAAAAGCACCACAATCACTTCTAATTAGTAATTGTAAATACTTGGTACTTACTTGTTCTTTTTTCTTTGCAGCAATTCGTCCTTGCTAGAGCGGCAGCGACTTCCAATGAAGTCGAAACCAATCGACTCAAAAGGAAGGTTATCACCCTCCAAACCGCCCTCAAAGGCTCCGATGAAAGATCCCTTCGGTTGGAGGAAGAAGCCCTCGAAGAACGGAGGGCTAGGGTTGTGGCCGACGAAGCCCTCCGAATAGTGAGGCAAGACAGCGACGCGCTCCAGACTTCGGCTCAAGAGGCTGAAGCCGAGTGTGTAGTTCTTCGAGCGGAGGTTGAAAGGCTCCAGCAATCGGCGGCCACTTCGAGTGCCCAGCTGGTGGAGCTCCAAGGAGCCCTTAATCAAGTGATGGCCCAGAAGAGCTCCTTGCTGCTCCAAGTGGCCGAAGTGTCTGCTACTGCTGCGGGGCTAGAGGCAGCAGAGAAGAAGAATGCTAGTGCGGCAGAACGTACCTTGGACGCCCTTTAGGGTACCTTGGAATATTTTGGCACTATGTGCCCTTCGTCTTCTGCGGTGGCCAGCGAATCCCTCGATCGGAAACTAAAGAGGATCCAAGTGGCGGCGTCATTGATGATGAACTCCGGCGTCCGGTATGGAGAGATCTCCGGTCAGTGTGCCGACATTAGAGTTCTTCGCCACCTCGAAGCCCTTCAGATCCCCCTCACTTCATTCTGGGGTTCGACTCCCAGAAGCTTTGCCTCCAAAGACCTGCTGCACCCATCTTCGGATGTAGCCTTGGCCTGGGAAGCCTTCCGGTCAACCTGGAAAACAGACCACAAGGCTACGGCCAAAGCTTGGATCGACGAGGCCTGTCGGCAGAAGTAGGCACAGATAAGGCCACCACTTCCAGCCTCGCCAGCTCCGACACCTCCTGCTCCACCAACTGACCCACAGGTCTACCTCTTAGGGCAATCATGTATACAAAATCTTGTAAAGCCCCTTATATTAATGAAAAGTTATAAACGAAGAGCTTGTTTGGGTGTTTTGTTCTTTTAGGTTTTGTCACGCCCTTCGAATCCTGACCTCGAAATACTAGATTTTACCGAAGGGCTCCGGAAGGAGTGGGCAAGCCTCGAAAGCTTAAGGCCTTATCGCCGCTCTCGCTTCTCTGTTCCTCGCGGAGACAAAGGGGAGATAACCCTCAATGTTTTTCAATAGGTCTTAACTTATATCAAGGAAGAGGAGAAAGAGAAGGCATCCTCATCCTCCGAACACCTAGATTGGTCTGACTCAGAGTACCAGGCCGAAGACCCTGCGGAGGCTAACTCCAAAAGACTTCTGACTTGGGACGAGCTTCAAGAGGAGCAAAAGAAACTACGAGCCTCGAAGAAGAGGAGAAGCGCTCGAACGAAAAGGACCAATCCGGCGGCTTCGAGCTACAAAGGATAGAGTAGTCGGAGGGGTAGCTCTAGAGGCTGACAGGGTCTTCGATTCTTCCTAGGCTTGGACCAAAACTTCTCCTGATGTATAAGTGCGATGAATTAATGTGAATTGCCCTGAAAGTATCTTGTTTTCTTTTTACCCTCCTGCCCATCCTTGTGGGTGGTGGATCCTTTGTTGCACAAATAGGTTCGCCGGACACAATGATGCGCCGAACAACCCGATGCTTCGTATCACACTTAATATCCGTACTTTACCTTTTCAGAGGGTTCTTCTAACATACTTTCGTATTATTACCTTGTAGGTTTCGAAGTTCGATCTATCGCTTAGGACTTTTGATTTGTTTTTTTTCTTTTTTCTAAAGTGTCTCGTTGGCCGGGGCCTCGAAACCTTATTACTTGGTCACCTTCGACTCTTTTATAGATTGCTCGAACCCGTAGGCCGGAGATCTATTTATCTTTAAAGTCCTTGGACTCTTCTACGGATCCTAACAAGCCGTAGCCTGGAATCCGTAGGGTGTCTACCTTCGGCTCTTTTACAGATACTTCGTACCCGGAGGCCGGAAATATGTTTTTTAAAGTCCTTAGACTCTTCTACGGATCCTAACAAGCCGGAACCTGGAATCCATAGGATGGCCACCTTCGGATCTTTTACAGATATTTCGTACCCGGAGGCCGGAAATCTGTTTTTTAAAGTCCTTAGACTCTTCTACGGATCCTAACAAGCCGGAGCCTAGATTCCGTAGGCTGGCCACCTTCGGCTCTTTTACTGATACTTCGTACCCGGAGGCTGGAAATCTGTTTTTTAAAGTCCTTAGACTCTTCTACGGATCCTAACAATCCAGAGCCTGGAATCCGTACGCTGGTAGCGGAGCCCCTGAACCGATGGTTTGCAGGCTGTTGCCCGGGTCTTAGGAAAGATGCTTAACTCCGCAAGCATCTCCGTCCTCCCAATGCGTCCATCAGGAGTAAGGGATATTCGAAGAGCAAACAAAATTTGACCCTTCACTTTATTTAGAAAAAGGAAAGCTTTACAAGTGATTACAAGGAGCCCCTAAGCGTAATAACGCTTAAGGTGCTCCGCATGCCATGCATGCTTCAACTCTTCCCCTTCTAAATTAGCTAATTTAAACGATCCGGGACGTCCTAAGCGTAGGATAACATATGGTCCTTCCCATTTATTTCCTAGCTTCCCCGAAGCTATTACACTTCGCAAAACTAGATGACCAGGTCTAAGATCATTCAGCTTTATCTTCGGGTCATACCATGTTTTTGTTTGGCCTTGGTACTTGGTCAGATTGGCGACAGCTCGAAGCCTTGTTTCATCTGACAAGTCCAGCGAAGTGTTCCTTTCCTCTTCATCTCCGGGATGTACTACATGAAGGGATCCACCTCTGAGCTCCGTAGGAGTAATGGCCTCATCTCCGAATAGCAGTCTAAATGGGGTAAAGCATGTGGACCTGGCTTGCGTGGTTTGAATGG
Source organism: Zizania palustris (assembly GCA_019279435.1). Classification (NCBI taxonomy): domain Eukaryota; kingdom Viridiplantae; phylum Streptophyta; class Magnoliopsida; order Poales; family Poaceae; genus Zizania; species Zizania palustris. Next base: position 29,695,981 of record JAAALK010000288.1, read on the forward strand.
ACCACAAGATCTTAGGAAGCTCTTCGACCCATAGTCACTTGGCTAACCCAACGATGCATCGATTTAGACCAGAGAGGATGTTCCCGTTGGCCCGCTCAACAGCTCTGTTAGACTGTGGATGGCGTACTACAGCGAAGCACAACTTAATGCCCAGTTCTTCAAAAAATACTTTGAATGTGTCAGCTTCGAACTGGGTTCCATTATCCACTGTCAACTCCCTTGGCACTCCGAACCTGCATATAATGTTCTGCCAAAAATTTTTTGCACATTCCTCGAAGTGATAGCAGTCAATGGCTCCGCTTCAACCCACTTTGAAAAATATTCGATTGCTACTACCGCAAACTTCAAGCTGCCTTTTGCCATTGGAAAAGGGCCTATGAGGTCCATGCCCCACCGAGACATTGGCCATACCGGGGCAATAACTTGAAGTTGAACTGGCGGACGGTGGCTTCGTCTGCCCATCCATTGGCATCCTTGGCATGTTCTAACCAACTCCTCTGCATCTCTCACAATTGTTGGCCAGTAAAGCCCCTATCTAAGTGTCTTGCCTGCTAAAGCACGAGGGGCCAGATGACTTACGAACAAACCTTCGTGAATCTCCCGAAGTATGTCTTGGCCTTCGGGTTGGGAGATGCATCAGAGTAGAGGGGAACACACGCCAGCTTTGTACAATATTCCGTTGACAAGCTTGTAGTTTCGAGCCCTTGCTTGCAATCTTTGGGCATCTGGACTTTCTGAAGAATCTATGCCACCTTGCAATATATTCATAATCGGAGCCCGCCAATCTGTAGCCAGAATGCACAGTATTTCTGCGGAGGGTAATTGACTAGCTGCGGGCTTCATTAGTTCTTCGTAGAAAGCACCCTCCAGGAGGTCCACCGCTCCGACTGCAGCTTTTGCCAAAATATCTGCGAGTTGATTATCTATCCGAGGGATACTCCGAACAGAGAATCCTTTGAATGCTGCTTCAGCCTTGTGGATTTCTTCAAGGTATTGCGCTAGATGCGGGTTCTTTGCTTGAAAGCTCTTATCGACATGCCCTGCGATGACTTGGGAATCTGTCTTAATTATTATCCTTGCTGCTCCAAGTGCCTTTGCCTTTCGGAGGCCTAGCAGGACCCCTTCGTACTCTGCGATGTTATTGGTGGTCTTAAAGTTGAGCCTCGCAGAATACATGGCCTTTTGCCCTGACGGTGATATGATGACTGCACCAGCTCCGCCACCAGATGCCTGATAAGCTCCGTCAGAAAATATTGTCCATAAACCTTCGGAGGGCTCCTTCGGAGGGCTCCTCCGGAGCCCAAATTGCAGATGGAGTCCACTCTGCTACGAAGTCAGCTATGATTTGGGATTTGATAGATGTTCTTGCCATGAAGGAGATTCTGAAGGGGGCTAGCTCGACAACCCATTTTCTAATCCTACCTGTAGAGTCTTTGCTTCGGAGCATATCACCAAGAGGATACGAGGTAGGAACGATTAGGTTATGCGCCAAAAAATAATGTCTTAGCTTTCGCGAGGCCATCACCAGGGAATAAGCAAATTTCTCGAGCTAGGAGTATCTTATCTTAGCTCCGGACAAAGCTTCTGAAACAAAATAAACTAGGTTATGCACCAGCTTTCCCTTAAGCTCAACTTCCCGGACCAGTACTGCACTTACTGCGGAGCCTGTTGCTGCAAGATAAAGGAGGAGTGTTTCTTCTGGGAGGGGCACAGTAAGTGTTGACAGGCTTCCGAGGTATGCTTTTATATCATCAAAGCTCTTCTGGCACTCCGGTGTCCAACTAAAGCTTTCGGACCCCTTTAGGGCTTTGAAAATTGGGAGGCTTCACTCTGCTGACCTAGCCAGGAATCTGCTAAGGGCTGCGAGCCTTCCTGCTAGCTTCTGGACCTTCTTCAAATTCCCTGGTGGAGCCATTCTTTGCAGTGCACTTATCTGCGTTGGGCTAGCTTCGATTCCCCTGCTCGAAACTAAGTACCCTAGCAGTTTTCCTGCTTGTGCTCCGAATATACATTTTTCTGGGTTGAGGCGTACTCCACATGCTCGGAGGCTCTCAAACGTTTCAGCTAGGTCTAGGCTATGTTGGTTCTTTTGAGCACTTTTTATTACAATGTCATCCATATAGGCTTCGGCATTTTGGCCTATTTGATGACCTAGAGCCTTAGCTATTAAACGTGAAAAAGTGGCTCCGGCATTCCGCAAGACAAAAGGCATTCTTACATAACAAAATACCCCGGAAGGAGTTATGAAGCTTGTCTTTGCTTGGTCTTCGTGTTTCAGCCAGACTTGATGATACCCGGAATAAGTGTCGAGGAAGCTTAGCAATTCGGAGCCGGCTGTGGAGTCCACCAGTTGGTCTATTTGGGGCATCGGGTAGGGGTCTCGTGGGCATGCTTTATTTAATGAAGTAAAGTCAATACACATGCGCCATTTGTTCGAGTCCTTCTTCCTTACAAAAACAGGGTTAGCCAACCACTTGGTATGGGCTACCTCCCTGATGATGCCAGCTCTTAACAATTTTTCTACTTTGCTTTGGCGAGGCTTGCTCTTTCTGCAGACAGCTTGCGGAGCCCCTGGCGTACTGGCCTGGTGTTCGGGTTGACGAGCAGGCTATGCTCGATGATGCTCCGATCAACCCCGGTGATGTCTTCGTCAGTCCAGGCAAAGACGTCCAGATTTTGCTTGACGACTTCTTCCAACGAGGCAGCTATCTCCGGGGATAGCCCTTTGCCGAACTATACTGGATATTCTTTGCCATCTTTTGAAATTATCCTCGTCTCGACATCACCTTCTGGGCTTGCCTTGAGGGAGAGCCCCTTTGAAGGGTTCGAGGCCTCCGGTAGCTCTTCAGTGCCCTCCACCACGTTGTGCACTTGCCGGGATCCAACGGCTGTCCGTGCCCATACTCCGTTCTTCGGGCTATAGCTTTGTCTCCTGAAATAGTAAGCACTCCACCTTGCGTGGGCATTTTGAGACAAAGATAATTGTGGTGCGCTATAGCCCCGAACTGGTTCAACATCCCTCGCCCGAAGATTGCGTTGTAAGCATAGGGGGCGTCGACAACGTCGAAGATCACCTCTTCTACCCTGGCCAAAGGCCCCTCTCCGAAAGCAACCTTGAGGCCTATCTGGTCGAGGGCATCGAGAGGAGGTCCTAAAAACCCTTGTAGTGGTTGGACCGCTGGAAGTAGATGCTTCCAGGATATGCACATTTGATCGAAGGCCTAGACGAAAAGTATGTCTGCGGAGCTTCTGCCGTCCACCAGGATCCTTCGGACTTCCACCCCTGCTATGTCTGCGGAAATAACCAAGGGGTCAGCATGGCGAAACTTTACCCCCGTGGCATCACTGGCAGTAAACGAGATGGGCACATGAGACCACTCTGGCATCCCCTCTACGGAGCTCGAAGTCCCAATGTGCCCAACCTCGCGAACGTATTCCCGCCGCTGCCTTTTGGACATGTTTCCGAGGGTCCACCCTACGGAGATGGGCAGGACCACTCGTTTGCCGCAGTCTTGTGGGTCTTCCTGCTTCGGTGGTGGCATAATGTTGGCCACCGGAAGTCGCATGGGGGCTTCGGGGACACCGGCTCAGGCCACGATTTGCACAGGCTCCGACCGTGCCACTGGTGGGGCTCGATCCGAAGTACCCCGCCCGGTACTTCGCCCTAGGTAGTCACCCCGAAGGGCCAACACTGCCTTGCAATCCTTCGTGTCATGGCTTCTATTGTCGCCATGCACGCAGCAGAAAAAACTTTGGCGCCTGCCAGGTGCTCTCTCTTGAGGCTTCAGTGCTCCAGCCTTGAAGTTCTACGCCTGCTAAAAACTGGCAGGTGCCTTCGGAACGGAGGGTGCAATGCTTAGCACCTCCGAATGGAAATGTTTCTTCCCTCACCTATGCTCGTTGAAGCGTCTATCTTGAGGGGGTTGTAGAGGAGCCGAGGCTTCTGGCTCCGTCTTAACTTCTCAGAGGGTAGGTGCGGGTGCTCTGGCCTTGGCATACTGTTCGAAGTATGCCATCAGCTGCACCACAGACATCACCGGCTTCTGATGGAGCTTGCTGAGGAGGTCGGGGTTTAGCACCCCTTCGCGGGTGGCATCGACTACCGAAGAGGTAGACAGACCCTTAATCTGTGACTTGGTGTGGGCGAAGCGCGTGAAGTACTCCCGGAGTGTTTCTCCCGCCCGCTGTTTCACCTGGAACAAACTCCCTGTGGACATCGGGGCCACAAAGGTACCCTAGAAGTTGCTCACAAACTTCTTCTTCAACTGCTCCCAGGACCTGATCGATCCTGGCTTCAGGGACCAGAACCATCGGAGCGCCACGCCTTCATGAGCGAGGGGGAAACACTTTGCCATAGTGTTGCGCACCCCTCCGCTTGCTTCTATTTCTAGGGCATATGAGCGGGCGAACTCTCTGGGGTCTGACCCACCGGAGTACTTGTGCAACTTCGAGGCCTTCAATCTGGGATCGAAGGGCACTCTTTGCAAGTCCGAATGTAGCGGAGACTCATCATCGAAATATGCGTTCTCAGCCTCCTCTAGGACTTGGGCAGCTTCTAGGAGATTGCGAGCACCGCCATCTTGGGGCCCTTCTGGAGTCTCGGTGGAGGCTTGAGTGCGGAGGCGATCGACGGCCTCTTGCCTCCACCTAGCCACTTCCTCCTAAAGCCTCGGTTCCAGGAAGGTCTCCGTCTTCATCGGAGGGCAGCTCCGGGTCCTGGGAGCTGACATAATCAGTCCGAAGCACCGTAGAAGGAGCTCCGAGACCCCTGGGCACTCGACGCCCAGCGGCATCCTCGGGAATCGTTGGAGCGGTTGAGGGTCTGGCTCCTGTTGTCCGAGGGGACCTTCGGAGAGGACCCGAGGCTTGGCTTTGCTTCGGAGGCATAGCTAGTCACGGAGAGGTCTGAAGACCGAGGACTTCGATCGATCTAGGAAGGCGAGCGAGGGCCTTCGAACCGCACTAAGAAGCCCCTTATCGAAGGGTGCGCGGAATCTTGGGACTCTGAGGCTCCCTCTGTAAGTGCTCTTCGAAGTACAGTCAGCAGTAGAGAACAAGCTTCTAGAATGGACAAATAGTGAGTTCGTGTTTAAGAACTATCTCAAGCCTCCGTATGGGGAGTAAAGTGGATGAATCTAAAGTTGAAGCAATCAAGAATTGGCCAACACTTGTTAATGTCAGTGAAGTGAGAAGCTTTCATGGTCTTGCTGGGTTCTATCGACATTGTCTGAAGAATTTTAGCACCATCACTGCACCTTTAAATGATCTCACAAAAAAAGGCGTTGAATTTGTTTGGAGCAAGTCGCAAGAAAAAATGTTTCATGAACTTAAGAAATGCCTCACTGAAGCACTTTTGCTTGTTTTGCCTAATTTTGACAAACCATTTGAAATTCAATGTGATGCTAGTGGTTTGGGTTTTGGTGGTGTTTTGATATAAGAAGGAAAAACCAGTAGCATACTTTAGCAAGAAACTTGGTGGCACTCAATTAACTTATCCTGTTTATAACAAAGAGTTGTATGCTTTGATCTGTGTTTAGACACTTGGCAACATTATATATTGCCCAAAGAATTTATCATACATTCTGATCATGAAGCACTAAAATATTTGAGAGGGCAAGCTAAATTGAACCGTAGACATGCTAAATGGGTTGAATTTATTGAATCATTACCATACATTATGAAATTCAAGAACGGCAAAGAAAATGTGGTTGCTGATGTATTATCTCGCAGGATTGTTCTTTTATCTCAACTTGGTATTAATGTTCTAGGTTTGGAAAGTTTGAAATATTTGTACATTATAGATAAAGAATTTGTTGAACTGTATACTAAATGTAAAGATGGGAAAGGCTGGAAAAATTTTCATGTTCATCATGGGTTCTTGTTCCATGCTAACAAGCTATGTGTTCAAGATTCGTCTGTACGTTTGCTATTGTTGTAGGAATCACATGGCGGTGGTTTAATAGGATATTTTGGGAGAGAAAAGACTTTGGACATGTTGTCCAATAATTTTTATTGGCCAAAAATGCGAAGAGATGTTGAACGATTTGTGTAGCGATGTGCCACATGCCATAAAGCTATATCCAAACTTAACCCACATGGTTTGTATACTCCACTTTCTGTTCCTAGTACACGTTAGGAAGATATTAGCATGGACTTTATTGTGGGATTATATTTCCTAGGACAAAGAGGGGAAGAGATTCCATATTTGTAATTGTGGATAGATTTTCTAAAATGGCACACTTTATTCCTTGTCACAAGACCGATGATGCTTCACATATTGCTGATTTGTTTTTCAGGGAAATTGTGAGATTACATGGGATGCCTAGAACCATTATTTTAGATCGTGATGTGAAGTTTATAAGATACTTTTGGAAGACATTGTGGGCCAGGCTTGGGACAAAATTACTGTTTTCAACAACTTGTCACCCATAAACTGATTGTCAAACAAAGGCGGTAAACCGTACACTCTCTATGTTGCTGCAAACAATGATCAAGAAGAACTTGAAGGAATGGGAGGACTACCTTCCACATGTTGAATTTGTATACAATAGAGTTACGTTGTTCACTCAACAACACAATTGTGTCTCTTTGAAGTGGTGTATGGTTTTAAGCCAATCACACTGCTTGATTTGTTGCCACTTCCTTTCCAAGAGAGAGCAAACATGGAGGCAACAAAGCGTGCTGAGTTTATGAAATCTATGCACGTGAAGACCAAGGAAGCTATAGTGAAGAAGGCACTATATTTCTCTCAAAAGGAAAACAAAGGAAGAAAGAAGATGCTTTTCATACCGGGTGATCTAGTTTGGGTGCATCTACGCAAAGAATGTTTTCTAGAGAAGCGCAAGTCTAAGCTTATGCCACGTTCTGATGGCCCATTCAAAGTGTTAAATAAGATAAACGACAATGCATACAAGATTGAACTTCCTGGAGAGGACTACAATGTGAGTACTACTTTCAATCTTACTGATTTGTCACTATTCTTTGGACCAGAACAAACAAAGTCGAGGACGACTCCTTTTCATGAAGGGGGATGATACAGAAAGCCTAGAGTCATCATCATTTCCTTCCCCTGTTGATAAAGATATTCCAAATCATTTTCAAGGACAAATAATGCATGCCTATGCTAAACAAATTAATCAAGAGGTGAATTCACTCTCGAGTAAAAATAATATTTACTATGAGAATCAATTATTGCCTCATGCCCCTAAACTAATTATTCTCAGGTATAAAGACATTGGGGAGCATCACCAAGCTAACAACCATGAAACAAATGTCATTGATGCCTTTTCGGTTTCTAGTGGACTATTGGGAGAAATGTGTACATAGGAGATGAACCAGAGCTCCGATTGCAATGTTTAGACACAATAAGCTTTCCAGCGGATCAGGCCCGATCCCTTAATTCAATCTGAGCATTGAGTTATCAACCAAATAAAGTGAGTACCAGAAACTAATGCAATGAAGTGACAACTGATTTATTATGTTTATTGTGCTATTTCAGTAGGGAGTTATGCACCATAACTAGCATTTTAATCTATTGTAAAATTGCCAGCCCTCTCTCCTATATATAGGAGTATTCTCCTCTATGAGAATGAGAGGATTTCAGATTGAAACAACTATGCTTTATGCATGTTCTTGAGTGTTCTAGCTACCAGCTGAATCATCTCTGAGAATTGTGCATTCCTTCCTATTGTTCTTGCTAACTCTTTGTGATTGTAACGAGGATTGTATTCCACATGATTTGGTTGAGTGGACAACGTGAGGTTGGGTGAACTCCGTGTTGCAGGTTGTTGCACATGCAACGGTTGGCTACACAAGACTCGTTAGGTTTCACAAGTATCTTCGATTCTATGTTGTGAAGGTTGGTTGCATCAACATATCATGCACCCTTCTTCCGAGGCCTACTACACAACTATTTGATTGCCCTTAGACACCTCACCCCCAATTCTGACCTCAACATCGTTGCCTTCGTGCATCTGTGCGAAGCATACCCAGGAGTGGATCCACATTATAACCTCGTTTGGTACCGCTTTGTCCTTCGCTAGACACAAAGACCCAAATAAATTGGTGGTGTCTCGCTCTAGTTCCACACTGGTAGCTGGTGGATTATCTAGAGATGTCGATCATCTCTTAGAATAAGGGGTGAAGGAATGAGTGGTTCTATGGCACGAACCACCCACTAGCCATCGAGGCCAAGTTCTCTTAGAAAACAGAGTCCTCAACTAGCTGGAGTGACTAGGCCCTTTCATCCAAGGAGGACCAAGTTTGGTAGCTGGTCAACCTCATGAGGATTCAAGGGCGGAGGAACGAATGCTCCGGTGCTCGGGTGGATGCCTTGGGCTAAGGTTGCCAAGTGCCTTAACTCCTTCTTCATCGAGATGCCATGATCTGGAGGAGGAGAAGGATGCCATGATCTCTGACAAGACACTAGCCACTCATCACCTCATTCTAGCGAAGGAATCGAAGTGCTAGACCATTAGGACCTTCTACATCAAGTCGTAGGTAAGTATTGTTCTTATATGTGCATTAATGCTTCTATTCCTCTATCAATTTTTGGACATTGTGACTTGTTGGGTGGTTGGTGTTGAGCTCCCACTAGGGCCATTGGTGGAGAAGCTATTGCCGGCCACAATCGCAATGTCATGGCCATTGTTGTCACGGGTGTCATAGGCTTGGACATGGCACTAGTGTTGTTGCTGACTGATGGGGGTGCCTCCATGGCATTGTAGGCAGAAACCATTAACTCCTCGGTCAAAGGAGACATTTGATCATTTAGCTAGAGTGGTGGTGGTCGGAGATGGTGCCATCACAATCACAATGCTTGAAGTGGGGGTTGATTATTTCATAGAGGAGAAAGCTCTCGTTGACCTGCCCCCTGCTCGGTGGTTGTGGGCAGTTTCATGCCCATGTCAGACTCAGGGGTCATTCACATGGTGGTTGTTTTCCCTGGTCCGGCTAATCACCCAGTATCAGGAGATGCACCTACCCTATTGTCTCGGTTTGTCAAGGTAAGCTTTCTTGTGTTATGGTAATTTCTCTTTTTTCCTGCGTTGTCATTCAATGGATGTAGTGCCCTACAGCTGCTCTGAGTACGACGAGCACTGGACATGGATTGGGTGGTGGCCCTCGAGGCTGAAGTTGAGTCTCTCAAGCGTGAGTGTGCCGACCTACTAACTCAGAATGAGGAGCTTTCATGGAGGGCCACCGAGGCGGAAACTTCAATTTGTACCATGATAGTGATGGCCAATGATGCCACCTAGAGGGCTGAGTAGGATGGCTGCTACGAGATGGCCGCAATAGACATTGTCAAAGTGGCTGCGTCCACCACCGAGGCAGCGAAGGAAGACAAGATACTACTTCGGGGCAATCTCGACAAGGTAAAGGTGTCACTCGATTTAGCGACTGCCAAGTACTAGAGTAAGTGTTTGCCCCTAATTTTCTTCCTGTACTTGTGCCTTGTATCTTGGTCCTTACTCCTGTCAATCTACAATTCATATGTAGGCACGATCGGGATCACACTCAGATTGCTGAGCTCGAGGGTGAGTGGGGAGAGGCCCGAGTAGTGATCGAGCACATGCACTCTCTCCTCATCGAGGACGACCTAGCTGACATGGAATTCCGAGAAAAAAACTCGAGGGGCTCGAGACCCAGCTTCACCTCCTCATCGATGAGGTGTTAAGGACCATGGCCGAGCAAACATTTCTTTACATCCGTTCTCACTTCCCATTGGTTGACCTCTAACTACTGGATCGTCGAATGCCTGCTAGGACAACCTACAATTAGACCATGACATTCCGATAGGAGGTGGGAGGTATTTCCACTAAGATCACCGAGGATATCAAAGTCCTGCCTCCTCTTGAAGACCCAGCACCTGTGGCAGCGCCTCCTAAGGTCCAGGAAATAGAGGTGGTGCCCCCCCCCCCCCCCCCCCCCCCCCCTCGAGTTAGTATGAAACTTGTTTGAAAAAATTATTTCACTCTTGTTGAAGTGACAAATAAAACTTTTATGATCTACATAAGTTCTAGAGAAATTTTTATCCAAGGAACTTAGGACATATAGTGCTTAGTGCAGGGCCCTTAGGCTACACACATGCTTACTGACATCAGGCCGTAAAAGCCCTCAGGTTGTCATGTACTTCGGATTTTATTAAGTCCTTCATGTGTCTGAGACAAGGCCTCGAGCCTCTAGTATAGCCATATAGTCTTAGATTGAAGTGTTCGATGAATATCAAGTGTTCGATGCTTATACTCCTTACAAATGTGTCAGTATTTATAGGAGGAAGTTAAAGAGAGTAATACTAATTTATCCTCTATATGCAACCAACATGAAACAATGTTGTACATAAAGTTACATAGGGGATGTACGGTAGTACAAAATATGAACACAAAGGTACTTATTACATGAATAATGAAGTCTTTATTCTTAGCCTCTGACACCTACTACATTGAATGCATGTCTTATCAGAGGAGATAGGGGGCCCTAGTTTTGGTCTTTTCTTCGAGGTGTTTCGACCCTCATAGCCTTCGAATGAAGCCATGCTTTGTTGCTCCGAGATGGCTTTAGGAGTCCTGCCCATACATTGAAGTTTAAGGATTCTTTGAAGGGCATGCTACTTGGAGTACCGTCGAACGTCCTTTCAAATACCTTGAATTAAGATAGTTTTTATTATAAAGCATGAGTATTTTACCCCAACAAGTCCAATGTGAAGTTTAAATTTTGGAAAAAAAATCATATAAGCCTATTTTTGGATGTTTGGTTTTGGTGCCAAGTAGGACGGGGATGTCTCGGAGGGGAATATTTTGGCTAGATGCGGGATGTCTTGGTCCCCTAAAAATGAGTAGATGGGGATGTCCCACTTTGAGGTGACACATAGGCATGGCTATCGGAGCGATGAGGGTTGGCCTGCCAGCATGGCTATGGGGCTGCCAAGGTGGAGCAAGGGCACCTCGGTGTAGCGAGGTTGGCTGAAGGACTCATGGCTATGGGGGCGTCTTGGGTAGCGTGGCTTGCATAGTTGGCTTAGGGAAAGATAGTGCGAGGCTGGCTGGGGTCAACACAGTTGCAAGGTCGACTGAGGACGATGTTGACATCTCGGGCACCATGGCAGCAGTAGCGGTGACACGGTGGCTTGGCTGGGGTGATGGTGGGTAGCTATGGGAAGAGGATATGTGAGGATGATGTACATGATCCACATGTCGAGTTTCCCATTCCCCAACCTATTTTCTGAGTATCTCTAAGCAAACAAAAAAGGTGATGGTCCCATTCTAAAAAGAGGAATTCGACCATCCTATCTTATCTCATTTTAAAACCAAACACATGGTAAGAATCACAATACAACATTCATCGAGTGACATCTTTAGTCTGTTTATCACTTTATCTAAAAACAAGAATTAGTTGATACTATTTGATCGCCTGTCTAAACATAAGAGCCAACATAATTAATAAGCATATCAAATTCATTATATATATACTACAAGTATGTCTTAGAATTGATGAAAATAAGTAAAAATATAAATTACTCTTAAACTTTTCGCGCGGTTTCACTTACGTGGATGATGGAACTGTGGTTTTCGATGACTGGGCACATACGTGGAACGCTGATGTAGACAAATGAGTAGAAACCTGATCCTACTAACCATGCGCGAAAGGTATTCGATGAAATGTCTTCGCCCCTTGTTGGGCCCAGCCACAGCCACCGCGCATCCTGCCGCACACTAGGCACCCAGCCCGTGACAAAATAAAGCTAGTGGCATTTCATTGAACAACTCATGCACAGCATTTCAGCCAGATCAGCACGGTGTCATCTCATCCACGTTAGGGAAAACCGTCGTTCCATAGTGCCACATCATAGTGCCACATCAGTGATAGTTCTACAATAAACTGGTTTTTAAATTTGTGGGGCTGCTTAAACGGTTTTCTAGTTCAGTAGTTATTTAGATTTTTGTGATAGTTCACGGTAGTATTCTATACTTTTTCTTGCAACACTATGGGAAAATAAAATTCACCGAGTGTCAAAAACTTTGCTGAGTGTAATATTTCGGACACTCGACAGATCAATCTTCGCTAAGTGTTGTTCTAAAAACACTTGGCAAATTATAAACACTCGGCTTGTTTGCCGAGTATTTTTTGAAAATACAGTTGGCAAAAAAAATATATTAATGGACGTTACGATGGCGTGATTGGGTGGGCAAAAATTTTTTTAAGTTTGCCGAGTATTTTTCAAAAGAATTACTCGGCAAACAGATTTTTTTTATTTGTGTCAAAAACAATGTTTCTAGTCTACACAGTATTTGAAATTTCATTTTAGCTTGTAAATTTTTCTACACTCAAAATACAACATATTTTATTCTATGTAAAAATTTTGCATTTTTTAATTCAGTATGATATTTTTAATTCATTAAGTATGTTTCTAGGTTTTAAATTGAAATATGTGAAATTTGAACTACAAGTGCCTAAAATAATTAACTAAACAATTTATAAAAATCATATTCACATTTCTTAGTATATTTTGAGTTCTTATCCACTAAATTGAATTTTTGTTTTGAAATAATATGTTATGACACTCGGCAATGTGGAGATTAAGAGTTTTTGAATTCTAAAAACAATTAAAAAAGTCTAAAAAATATGAGACTTGTCGTGGTGTTATGACGTGATACATATATACTGTGAAAAAAATTTAAAAATATTTCGAGAGTTTCATCATATAGGATGTTAAGAATCCAAAGATTTTTTGAGAAATAGATATGTTTTAGTGAAGAAATGGGTTATGTTTGAAAGCAAATTGATGATTAATTATTTGTATGAGCTTCAAAATTGTTATACAATTAAAATAGAACATAACATATAATGCAAAAAATTTGGCATTTTTCTAAGTCGGTTTACAGTTTTTAATTCTTTTTAGTGTATTTCGAATATTTAAATCGAAATATGTCAAATTTGAACTGCATGCGCATGAAATAATAAACTAAAAATATAGAAAAATCATATTCATTTTTAAAGTATTTTTAATTCTTATTAACTAAATTAATAGAAAAATAGAATAATCTAGGTTACTACACTCAATCTACAATGTGGAGCTTAATATTTTTTAATTCTAAAAAAATAAAATTAAGTCTAAAAACCATGAGATTTGTCTTGGTGTTATGATGTGATACATATATTATGTGATAAAAAATTAAAAATATTTCAAGAAAGTTATCACATGGAGTGTTTAGAAACCGAAGATTGTGAGAGGGGGAATGAAAGTTTAGAGAAGGAATTAGATAGGTTTAATTTGAAAGAAAATTGAAAGTTAAATATTTGTTTAAACTTACTTTTTCTACAAGCAAAATACAATGTATCTTATCGTATGATTTTTTTACATTTTCTAGATTAGTTAGTTATTTTTAATTCATTAATTGACTTTCTAGGATTTAAATTTAAACATATAAAATATATTTTTTAAAGAAAAATTAAAAATAAAAAGCAAATTTAACATTTTTTAAAAAATAAAAAATTTAGACCTTACATATTAATTTGAAAATGTTTCAGAAATTTTATTGAGAAAAATAATAAAAAATTCATTTGATAAAATTTAAAAATGGAATAAAATATTTGCCAAGTGTCTCAAATGAGAAACTGTGCCAAATTTTCCATACCGCGCATTCCAAATATAAACAGTTTGGTGTGTGGCCTGAGTAAAATTTATTTTTAACCTCATTAAAATCAACCTCCTTTCCCTTCATCCTCATTCTAATCTCCTCGTCCCTCCTCCCTCCTCAGCCACCGACGGCAAACCCGTCGCTTTGATGTGTTCCCACCCTGCCCGATGTTGCCCCGACGACGCTCCTCCCCCGTTCCACCCTAGCTCAGTGCTGCCTGGCCCTGCTCTGCACCACGCTGGCCCTGCTCTACCCCGGCTTGGCGTCGCTCGGCTCCACATCTCCCCGCCTTGAACCTCCCCGGCCTCATTGGCCCGTTGGTGCCCTTCACCGCTCTGGCTCGGCCGCCCCCTCACCCGGTGCCACCCCCCATCTACCGTCTCGCCCAGCGCCACCCCTTTCTACCCCTACCAGCCTCGTCGTGGCTGGCTGCGCCCTACTGTTGCACGGCCATGCCATGCCCTTAATTTTTTTTTCAGTTTATGATTTTGCCGAGTTCTAAAACTTTACACTCGAAAAATGGTTCGTCATCTCAGTTCTTTTTGCCGAGTGTTGATTTTAACACTCGGCGAACCGCTGTTTACTGACAACGGGTTTGTCTAGTGCTCTTTACCGAGAGTGACACTCGGCGAACCCTTCGCCAAATGTCCATATATATATATAAAGAAATACCATACACTAGAAAATGATTAAAATATCCAACTGGACCTGACATGCCAAATAAATATTGCAATGCCAGCTACCCTATGCTACAGCAAAGGGCTCAATAATTCGAAACCTCGTATTTTAATCGGATAATAAAACTCAAATATTTATATCCTGCCATTGGTGATCTTTGTGCTTTGTTATGTACTAATCACTTGCTTGGTGTGGACTATTCGTGGTGACTCCATATAATATATATCATGCATGCGATGCATCGATCCAACGCGAGCTTTACAAGCCTGTAAAAGGAGATAGCTAGCCCTTCCTGCGTATAAAGGTGGCCAGATGGGCCGTGCCTGGTGGGAGGCACTAAGCTCAGCACAAAAAAGCACGGCACTAGCACGGCCCAGGACTATGGGCTTAGTGCTAGTGCCGGCCCGACACGAGGGGTCGGGCAGTGCTTGGGCCGGCACCTCGGCCCATAGTGCCGGCCCGGCACAGCACGACATTTGGATAGTGCCGGGTCCGGCCCGACTCCTCTTTAACCCCAGCCGTTCGATCTTGTAGCAGCCTTATCATCCATTGGATTCGTCTAAACCCTAGTATAAAAGGCGCGCCTAGCCCAGTGTTGTGAACCCTAAATCATTTCCCCCGGCTCCCCGTCCCCCTCGCTTCCTCCGTCGCTTCTTGGTTCTCGCCCCCTCGCTTCCCTCGCCGCTTCGTCTCCTCGACTCCTCCGCTACAGCGCTCCTTGCCTCATAGTTCCTCGCCTCCTCAGTCATCCTCTCCGTCTCTAGCTGGCGACTGGTGAGCATCGACGGTCGCCACTCGCCACCTCGTCATCCTCTCTGTCTCCGCCAGTCCGCCTCTCCGGTACCGCTCTAAGCCTCTGACCCGCTCCCTTCCTATGCTCCCTCTCGCTATATTTTGCACTATTGTTCGATCTGGTGTATGCGGTAGTGCCGACGTGCCGTGGTGGTCGTCCTCTCCTCCGGCTATTGCGGCAGCAGCTAGGTACTAACACGAGTGCTCCTATATGTTCTAGATCTGTCATTTCTGTATATTTTCTTGTGTATGTTAATGTGCCTATTCTGTTACTTTACTTGATGTGTTCATATCTGGTGTGCATGTTCTTTTTCTAGAACTGTTGGTGGTGTACCATAGCTAGCTAGCACGAGTGCTCCTATATGTTCTAGATCTGTCATTTCTCTGTATGTTCTTATGTATATTAATGTGCCTATTTTGTTACTTGATGTGTTCATATCTGGTGTGAATGTTCTTTTTCTAGAACTATTCCTGTGGATGGTGGTGTACCATAGCTAGCTAGCACGAGTGCTCCTATATGTTCTAGATCTGTCATTTGTGTGTATGTTCTTGTGTATGTTAATGTGCCTATTCTGTTACTTGATGTGTTCATATCTGGTGTGAATGTTCTTTTTCTAGAACTGTTCCTTTGGATGGTGGTGTACCATAGCTAGCTAGCACGAGTGCTCCTGTATGTTCTAGATCTATCATTTCTGTGTATGTTCTTGTGTATGTTAATGTGCCTATTTTGTTACTATGTGTTCATGTTTTTGTAGTATCTGACTATCTGTTCATCTGTGTGTATATACTTGATATGTTCATGTACATTTATATACTTCTGCTACTTGATGTGTTCATGTACATTTATATACTTGTGTTACTTCTTGCTGGGATCCTGTAGATGTTCTTTTTCTAGATATGTTCATATGTGTGTATGTTCCTACCTTTGTTACTTGATGTGTTCATGTACATTAATATACTTCTGTTACTTCTTTCTGTTCATGTACATTTATATAATTGTGTTACTTCTTGATGGGCTCCTGTAGATGTTCTTTTTCTAGATATGTTCATATGTGTGTATGTTCTTACCTCTGTTACTTGAGCTGTTCATGTACATTAATATACTTATGTTATTTCTTGCTGTTAATGTACATTAATATACTTATGTTACTTCTTGATGTGTTCTGTGTGTATATTCTTACCTCTGTTACTTGTTGTTCATGTACATTTATACACTCAATGTGATCCTGTAGATGTTCTTTTCTAGGTCTGTGTTGTTTTTTTTGTAGTATCTGTCCCTTCTGTCCAAGTTTGCTCATCATCTCCTAGAGGCTCCATCATTTCTTTGTTGACCTCACTAGCAGCTCTGGTGCTCCGGATTTAAGGTAATAGACTAATAGTTATACTTACTTGCATGCTTTGATTGTTTTGTTAATATTGTACTAATAGTAACAATTGTATCTACATTCTATAGGAATCCGTTGAGGAACCAGAGGGCTGGTGATGGCTGACGAAGTGGATGGGCCCTCCATCAACGATGAACTTCGTTTGTTGGGTGGAACCGGGATGATGTGGTAGACTTGGGCTTGGAGAGGGAGGAGCTCTTAGGCGGCCGCAGCAGTGTCGATCCTACCGACATCAGAGCTGATGCCGAGGATGGTGGTGCTGCGGCATGCCAGGAGGAATCCACCCAGGGCAGTCAGAAGAGGTCCCGTTCCATGACCTCTGATGTTTGGAATGACTTTGAGAAGATCTTTAAGGTAATTGGTGGCAAAAACGTCAGGTATGAAGCTAACTGCAACCATTGCAGTCATGTTTATTCTGCTCTATGTACTGGTGGCACTAGCCATCTCTTGAGGCATAGGTCTAAATGTCAGGCTAGAATTGGTAAGTCTCGGTCGTCTCAATCATTAATTCATTTTAATCCTGATGGTACTGTTCGACATTGGGAGTACAATGCTGAGGTTGCTCATACTCAACTTTGTTGCTTGATTGCTACACTTGATCTTCCACTTAGTTTTGGTGAGTACGATGAATTTGAGGAATACATTAAGCTTTCTCATAATCCTAGATTTGTTCATGTATCTAGGCAAACCACCACTAGAGATCTTAAAAAGTACTTTACTGATTCACGTGGTAAGCTTATCGAATCTTTTAACTCTAGTGTTACATCTGTTTCGCTCACATCTGATATATGGTCTAATAATGCTAAGGAGGATTACCTTTCTATGGTTGCCCACTATGTTAACTCTGCTTGGCAATTAGAGAAAAGGATAATTGGCTTTAGGCTTATTGATGTATCTCACACTGGTGAGAACATTGTTGATCTTGTGCTTGCTGTGATAAAAGATTATGCCTTAGAAAACAAAGTGTTTATTGTTACTTTAGACAATGCTTCTTCTAATCCTACTGCTATGCATAAGCTCACACCGCATTTGTATGGTTATATTGGTGATATTTTGTTGCATCAACGATGTGCTTGTCACATTACTAATCTGATTGTTAAATCTGGCTTGAAGAGGCTGAAGCGTTAGCTTGAATCATTTAGGACTGGAATTTCATTTCTTAAGTCATCTAATCAACGCATTGGTGCATATAAGCGTTATTGTATTTCTACTGGTGTACGTCCTACAAAGTTTGGTTTGGACATGGAGGTGAGGTGGAACTCTTCCTATTTGATGCTTAAACATCTGGTCCCTTACAGGACCACCTTTAGTGTCTTCATTGAGACTAACTATCCTAGAAAAGAAGGTGAACCTCTACTTCTCACAGAATCTCATTGGTATGTGGCTGAAAAAATTCTATCATTTCTTGAGCTATTCCATGATTCAACTGTTGTTATGTCTGGTGTTTACTACTCTACCTACACCCTTATGTTGCATCATCTTATTAAGTTTGCTAAACACCTATAGATTTATGAAAATGATAGAATGCTTAGAACTATAGTTATCCCTATGAAAGACAAATTTCTAAAGTACTTGAGGGACATACCATTACTTTATTCCATTGCATTCATATTAGATCCTAGAGCTAAAATGAAACATTTCTATAGTGTGCTTAGGTTGTTATCTTCTCTTACTGGTACTGATTATTCTGCATATTTAACTGAGGTCAGAGCACATCTCCATACACTTTATAACATATATGATAACAAGTTTGGTGCTATAATATTGCAGAGGCCATCACAGGCTGACAGTACTGGTAAGAAATTCACTACCTGGGATTTTATTTTGGATGATGATCTAGATTCTGGTTCTGGTTCTGGTATGCCTTTCTCCTCTTCCACCCCTTCCACTATGTCCACAAGAACCTCTGCCACATCACTTTTGCATGCTGCAAGTAATCCTGTTCCTGGTACTGGTATAGGAACTGAACTTTCACACTATTTGGATAGTGACCTAGTCAATCAACAATATGATGATAATTTCAACTGTTTGAACTGGTGACAGGATCATAAACTATCCTTTTCAGTTCTTTCCATCTTAGCTAGAGATGTTCTATCTGTGCTTGTTTCTACTGTTTCATCTGAATCTGCATTTAGTCTTTGTGGCAGGGTCATAGAAGAGCGACGACGACGTTTGACTCCTGAAATGGTAGAGTTTCTATCAAGTGTCAAGAATTGGGAAGCCTCTGAAAAGAGGATTCAAACATTGGTGGATGACAAGGCATTGAAGGAACTTCAATTTAAATTTGATAATCTCTATCTTGATGCTGATGGTGATGACTGATGAGTTATAAACTTGTAATGTGTGTTTGTGTAAACTTTGGGTTGTTGACTGGGAGCCTCGGACTAGTTGTAAACTTTGATACTGATACTGAAGTTTGTGAAATAATTGATTGAGCTGGGCTGCACTCTTTTTTCCTGTCTAGGGTTTCTCATGAGGTGTGAGTTTTACCTAGATAGGTTTTTAATGAGGCAGCCATTGCACCAGCTCAAACTTGTTTAAAGTTTTGTTTGTTTGATTTCTGTTTTGCATGTTTTTTGAGTTGTTAATTGTACTGTGAAACTTTAAATTCTGTTGTGATCTTCAATTCTCATGTGAATTGTTCTGGAAATTGTAATTTTTTCAAAATTTTGTTATAAATTTTGAATTTTAAAGTTCAAAATTATCTCAGATAGTCAGATTGTGAATTTTGTAATGAATTTTTATGCTAGTCTGAATTTTTGTAAGCTTAGTGCCTGTGTCGGCACTAGCCCTTTGGGCCGATAGTGTCATAGTGCCGGCACAACACTATTAATTTGACTTAGTGTCGTACCCGGGCTATAAACTCGGCACGACACGGCACGAATAAGGTGTAATGTCTATTCGGGCCGTGTCTAACCGTGCTATTGCCGAACCGCCCATCTGGTCACCTATACCTGCGTACGAAATTTGAATGGTGAATATTTTAACATTAATTATGCAAACCATGACACAAAGGCAATTCAAGGGTCTGAGGATCGAGGAGAATAGGAAGGTAAAAGCAATTCAAGGAACATGTCAACTTGATCGCTAACAAATGCCATGGCAATAATGTGGAGATTATTGGGATGTTATTCTGTCTGAGCTGTCCTTTGCAGTGCAATTATATGGCAGCCTTCTATTTGCCAATGTCTTGGTCACCCATGTTTAATTAGTCTGAATGGTGTTAGTTTGTGGCCACCACAATAGTTGTTTAAGTTCATGTATGTACTATGCCTATTGACCCATGGCATTAGTCCTTAACTCAACTAAATGGACTAGCTAGTTCAGTTGTCACTTATGATGGCTGAAGGCAAGGAAGCAGCATCCGGCAAAGAAATTTGATCTTATATTATTGTTCTATAAGAAGACTAATGGGGCGAGATATTGACTAAGAAATAGGTAACACTAGGAGACTGTTTTGTTTGACTTATTTTTCCCGTATCAGATTACAGTGCTAAAGAACAATGTTATATGCATTTGTTTGAGCTAGCTGGACTATAATCGGACAAAAAAATCACTATTGGGCTTAAAGAAAAAATGATTACAGCCCAAATTTCGTGTAATCCCTTATCGTTACCAGCTCTCACGCTCTCCCTTCTCCCCCAAGTAGCGCTGCTAGCTGGAGCCCTCGCGCGGCACCGCCCATCGGTAGTCTTCTCACGCCTCCCGCTAGGAGTCCTCGCACGTCGCCACCAGCCGGGAGGGCGCCACTTTAAGTCTCATCATTTAGTTTCTTGTGGAAACCTTCAGGCTCTCTGCAACAGCTAGCGTCACTCCGTCACAAGGTCCTCACCGTGGAGAGGGTGATAGACTCCCTGGACCTTTAGGGTGTTAGGAGCTCATTGGTTGGGACCGTGGAGAAGCGTGGGATCAGGGCTGACCCAAGGGGGCAGCGGTGCCACCACACTTGCCCCCACATCCGGAGGGCCCCCTAGGTATGTATATATAGGAGCAACACAGAGCCACACAACCCTAGTGAGGGAGAGCAATAGCCAAATCTACAGAAGGGTGGCGATGAAGTGGGTGGATGCTTGGAAGCCGCTTCGCCTCACGCCTCAGCATCGGCAGCAGGCGCTTCTGCCTTCGCCATGATGTCCTCCTCGCCGGTGGACGTATGACCCTCCTTATTTTCTGGATCCATTCTGATGTCCATCATTCACTTTGATTGCTTGATTGCATGATGTTTAAGTTGTGGTTTGATTCCCCTTTTTCAGACATGCAAACATTGTTGAGATGATAAAGAAGATGCCCCGGATGCTCCTTGACTATAAGGTTTGTTCCTTTTCTTTCCATTCACTAAACAATGTAGTTGTAATAGTGATCCTCATGTATAACTACTTGTGTCCCACCTGATGGCGGCTTAGATTAGTGCACGTTTGGGTTAGCTTGATTCCTCAATTTGTCTTGTATGAACAAGATATTTGGTTCTATTTTAGGCCTTCTCACACATCTTATGAAAGAAAATCTGAGATTGCTTTGTAATATTTTGATTTGGTAATTAGTTTGTATTGGCATAATGAAATGCATGCAGTTGTTTTTTTGTGTTTGGCCAATTGTAAGCATAATCACAAGAAGCTTGCCATAATGATTTTGAACCTTACATAATAAAAATATACATATACATATATAAATTTAAGTGTGTGTTTTGTTTGTTATTGCATTTTAATTGGTTTTATATATTTTAATCGTGTATCCGTTATATTTCACGTATATATATATAAATTTATTGTTATTATATTAGCATAGGGGCCTCTAAATTCAAGTTCGCTCCAGACCTCTAAGACCGACCTGTGTGGGATCCCTGAATAGACAGGCATTAACATTAGCTATTAAGCCTAAGAGTGAAGAGAAGTGGTCCTATATATAGGATTGTAACAGAATATGCCCTACAACTTGTTCTACCTATCTTAACCATATTTCATAGCATATCATGCATGCTCCACTCTGCAAAACAGACTATTTTCTCATCGTTTCCTATGATGCTTCCTATTTCATCCTAATCTGTTCCTATATCTTAGACTGCATATCTCATATGTAGCTATGATAACAAAGCAGCGAAACACTTACTCTCAACTGCCACTAATCTAATCTCGCTCGCAGTCCTTACAGAATAACATGGCAAGTGTGTGGGGCGTGGTACGAGATAATTATATAGCTAAAGGCTGGGTAGTGGAAGCCAGAAGGGGCTTAGAAAATATAAAGAGAGAATGAAGCATTATATTCAAAAGCTTAGGTTAGGCTTTGTTATGTACTAATCAGTGTTAGAAAAATCGGTGATCGGTAGCTGATCGGTCGACCACCGAGTAGTGATTAATCGGTTAATCGGGGATTAACTGAATTAATCGGTCAACCTATTAATCGGTCAATAAATAATTAAATAATATATTACCTGCCTATTTTTCTATCTCTTTCTCTTTTATTGTATCTCCTCACAGCCCCTTACTTTTTACCTACCTGTTTTTTGCATATTTTTTATCTCTTTTACTTTATCTATCTCATTGCACATGCCCCCAACTGCCTCAGTGTTAGCACTGCCCAAGACTGCTCTCTCTCCACTGCCCATCCCGCATACACTACCTCTCTTGTTCTCTATCCTATCTCCTTCTCCCTTTTCTCTACTGAAAAGCAAATGCTGGAAACAGTTTAATCCAACGAGCCTGATGGCGACGGCGACGGCGGCCTGGATTTGGCGGCGGACGACTGCGCTCGCGCGGACGGCGCGCAGACGACGCGTGGACAGCTCGCTGTAGGGCGCAGAAAAGCGGGGACGAGGCACGGACGACGCGGAAGAAGCAGGGCGAAGCGCGGACGGTGGATGGTGGGGACGCGGCGCTGGATCTGCCAAGCTGGGCACGTCTCCGTCCAGATCTAGTGTGCGCAGGAAAGAGGGAAAAGGGGAAAAGTGTGCAGGAGAGAGGGAAAGTGCTGGGTGGGGTGTGCAAAATCCCATTTTTCTGTACCGGACCGATTAATCGGTGCCACCGATTAATCACCGATTAATTGCCGATTAATCACCGATTAATCACCGATTAATCGGGTTGACCACCGATTAATCGGGTTGACTGACCGATTAATCGGTCCACCGATTTCTGGCCGATTTTCCTGTAAATTAAATGGACTGGGGCCGATCACCGATTAATCGGCCGATTAATCGGCTGATCGGCCGATTTTTTCAACACTGGTACTAATCACTTGCTATCACTTGCTGGGTGGGGAATAATTTTCGTGGTGACTTCATAAACTATATACTATTATATAATTCATATATGTGAGAAACTAAAGGTGGTTTCGGTCTGGATGATAAGTGATTGACAAGGATGAGCGTCTGAGCGGATGAGTGGTTGAGAATGGGTTGAGTGCATCGAGGGTTTCGATGTCGTGTGGAGGATTGACTACCGAGGGTTTTAGTGGTACGTTGCGTCCTTGTTTTGGCTTGTCTTGTTTGTGCAGGGTGGAGATGCTGACCGACTATCGACGACGGGTGATGGAGGGTCGAGCGGGGAGCTTGATGCCGGAGGATCAGGGAGGCTGAGCGAAGTTTGGGAAGATCTCAAGAGTGCACGAAGAGACGGAGCGAGAGTTGGACGAACGGCTGACTGCGACGGCGTGTCGACCGGGTTCGCGAGAGGGAGGCCAGGACAAGCATTTGGGCGGCTCGAGGGGATCGAGAGCGGAAGTGGCTTGCTGGCACTCGTAGTTGCGAAGTGGTGTCACGAGTCGAAGGGCTGAGAGGCTTTGTTGGTTTTTGCTGAAAACCGTCGAAACGTTTATTGTTTTTGTTAATTCAATAAATTTGTGTCTAGTATTAGTTTAAATTTTCAGTTTTGTAGTGTAACCTCTTGATATAATTTTTAGAGTGCTTCTACTCTGAAATTATATTAAAAGGAGAGTCATTTTGTAATTTTTCTTTTAGGTTTTATAGAGTAATTTTCAGAATTGTTAAATCTGAAATTACTAAGGGTCTATGTGTCAATTGGGGGCTTCTAGAAGAGTAGTTGGTAGGATATTATCCCCCCAAGTTGGCTGAACCATTTGAGCACTTGATAGACAAATTTTTCAATGAAGTTACTAGATAAAAACACTTGAGTTCATCTGTTTTGATCAAATTCATCACAACACTGTAGATCATCCGACAAGTGAATAGTTCCAGCGCTGGAACAGATTTTCTGGATAGTATAATAGTTCCAGCTCTGTGTTGCTGCACTGCTTCAACTTTGCTTCAAGTTTTCTTTGCTGCTTGAGTCTTCAATCGAAGCTGTTTTGTACTAGCCGTGCTGAAATTGCTATCTGAACTCATTTCAAAACTTTTATTGAAGAGATCTGTTCACTTTCAGCAGTCTACTTTTGTTTATGAATCTTTGCCATCTGAAGGTCTAGTATGTGTTGTGCTAAGTTTCTGATTCAGATTCTAGAGATTATGCAGTATATGAGTTGAGTTTCAAATGTTTGATTTCTCTAACTGAAAAGAGTCTAGTCTGAGTTATGTTTTGTCTCATATCTGAATTTGACAATCTCTGAGTATTGCTTTGCTAGTTTCTGCATTTTGTGAAGTGTGAGCCTTTCTCTAGTCAGAAATCAATTTATTTACCAGCTCTTTTCACTCATTGCACTGATACTTTCAGAACTTTATGCTCTTACTTGATGCAGATTGAAAGTGTCTTGTTTTCAAACTACTAGCTATTCTGCAGTTTCAAAAAGTGGAGTAAATAGTATGTCTGTTGATTGTTATACTTCTGTTCCATCTCTATCATCTAGTGAATGTTCAAAAGATATTCACTATAGTGAATCTAATAGTTGCATGAGGTTTGTGAGCAATGTTTGACAGGATATATTGTGATGTTTTTAACAACCTTCTGGATAGTATAATAGTGTGTTGAAGTCTGAACAAATTTTTAATCAGAAACCAGTCTGATCATTTTCAGCACCTTGTCAAGATTTGTTTTGAACAGATTTGAGTTCCTGTAATCTGAATGGATGAACTGCTTTATGTGCTGAATAGTTTTAATTAGATACTTCTTGTATTCCAGTGATGGTTAGAAGTATTCTGGGAAAACTTTTATTCTGAATTGACAAGAGCATTAATTTGATTAAGTTGTGTTGTTTGATTGAATAGAGATTTCAGCAATCTGAATTAGAGGCTAAACTGAACTTGAGTAGAACTGATCTCCTGTTTTCAGAATTAGTACATGGTCTGCATTGTCTAGTTGTGAGTTGCTGTTTTTGTAGAAAAGTTGTTCGAATCCTGCTCATGTATATCAATTGAAAATATATCTGAATCTGGTTGAACTATTTTAAACTGACTAGCTGTTTTTGAGCACAGTTTTCAGACGAATAGAATTTCATTTAGTTATCTGGTTCAGTTCTAATTCAAATGAATTCATAACTGTTTGTAGTGTGAAGTTTTATGATCTGAATTGCTCTGAAACTGAGTTCTGAAAATCGTAAAGGTGACAAGTTAGTTTTGTATTCAGATCCTGTTTGAGCTGAAAGTTTCAGAATTGAAATTGAAATTAAAACCTGAATTCTGAATTGTTTTGAAATCTGTTTTGAATTTGAACCCTGAAAACTGAACTGAACTAAACTGAATTTGTGATACTGTTCATCGTCCAGAGTGTGTTAAAACTATTGAAATTGAATTTTGAATATTGCAATTTGAAATTAAAATCTGAATTGAACCTAGTTGTGAATTTGCTGAAATTTGTTTTCTGACTACTCTGAATTTTGTCGACACATCAGCCACCGACTGACCAAGTCGGAGTTTCAAACTCCGAAGTTCTGAGGCAGTCGATACTTCATAGTCCGACAGGGCTAGTTTGGCATTTGAATTTTCGATTTAGTCTGAACTGAGTTTTTGATACACTTTTTGCTCTAACTTGTAATGATTGGTTTAAATCTTGAAGTTGAGTTTTTAGAGGTGCGTTGGGTGATTTGATTAGGCCATCACATTTGAAAGAAAGTGTTTAGGCGCCTATTCAACCTTCCCTCTAGTCGCCATTTCGATCCCACAATATGCGATGCATCCATCTAACGCTAGCTTTACAAGCATGTAAAAGGAGCTAGCCCTTCGTGTCTACGAAATTCGAAGGGTGATTAGTTTAACATTAATTATCGAATCAATAGATTACAAAATAAAACTATATATTTTGCTACATCCGAATGGAAAGAGTAGAGTATGTAGTAGTGCTAGGGTAGTGTAGGGTAGTGCATGTATGCTTAGATAAATTTTTTCACACGCGGGTGGAGATGATTAATTTGGTGTTGCGAGTGGTCTTTATATGCATTCAACACACTGCTACTAAACGACACTATAGCGGCGGGAAAAAACGTACTGTAGTGGTGGACAACCCATCCGTAACTGCTACAGCGTCACTGCTAACCAAGGTTAGCAGTGACGGGTAGAATGCCCGCCACCGCTATGCCAACAGCACCAGCCACTCTAGTGGCAGGCTTCTAATGGTCTGCCACTACAGTGAAAAACTACAGCGCCACAACAGTAGCGATTTGTAGTAGTGGCAAGCGCACGCCTCATGTGGCCGGGATGTCTTAACCATATTAATTAATACTACTGTAAAATTTCTTATAAGTAGCCGTGGTATACTTTAGTGCCGGTAAGCCGGTTATATCTAAGTTGATATTAAAGGTGTATTATTATCGGTTCGTAAACATAAGACATTAAGTTTTTGAATTTTACTATTATTGTCAGTTGTTCATATGCATTATCGATGCGGATTCGTAATAGAGCTAACATTCATGCTATCAGTGGCGGTTACTCACACCAATTGCCACTAATAACTACTCTGATCAGCCACTATTCTCTTTTCTTCGTAGCCATTTCAACTAGTTATCTTGTTTTTAATATCTGATACTTGGTACTCATTGTTGTAAAAGCATTGGGGAAAATTAACCCGTGACTATAGTGAGTGAAGAGAAGACGGAGGAGAGGAGCAGAAGTTCATAGGAGATACCTGATTTATATTTTCTAAAATAATCCCTTGTCTCAATTATCTCATTCATTTTTCCCTAGGTGCACTATTATGTGCAGTTGAGAAACCATGTTGAAGAATATGGTTTTGATATTCCAGATGTGATGAGTGATTGTCAACGGAAGTCAAAGGAAGGGAGAGATGGAGACCTGCCGAGTCTGAGGCGCATGTGACTCAGGTACACGGGCAGTGAGCGACGGCCGGGCAGAGGAGCTGCGGAGTCGGGCTGGCCCAATCCGGGTACATGGCTAGGAGCGGCAGATGATCCACTGGTCTGTTGACTGGGTTTGACTCAGGTACACGGGCGGCGAGCGATTGCCGGGCTGAGGGAGCTGCGGGGTCGGGTCGGCCCAATCCGGGTACCCGGTGCGAAGACGGTGGACGCTTTGTCAGTTTCGGCGTAAAACTGACAATCTATCATTAATTCATTTTTAGGATATTAATATTTAGTTTTTAAGTTTAGAATATTTTTATTCGAGTCAGTTAATTTTTCTAAGAATATTTTAGTAATTTTTCGGAATTTATTTTAGAGTCAGTTTATTTTACCCGAGGGTAAAGTAGTCTTTTCATGTATTAGGATTGGCCTATAAATAGGCCCCTATCTCATTGGGGATGGTCGACTGTTTTTGAGTTTTTAGATCAATCTACAATATTCAGTCCATCCATTGTTTTCTCTCTGCGATCCTTCTCTCCCGTCAGTGGAAATCCTCTCGGGTCGCCGCAAATATTTTTCCACATCAACCGACGTCGCCGGCCAGTTGATCTTCACGCCGCCACGGCAAAAGCAGCGGCAGCTGCTTCTTCTGCAAACGGCGGGCAGCAATTTTGTCCAGCCATTTTCGTTGTGCACGGCAGCACGTGGGCCCCACGGCAAAACATCTCTCCACGGAAGGAGTATTTCGGCCACAGCTATCCAGGCGCTCCGGCCGGCGAGCCGTGAAACAGCGTGTGAATTTTTTCACAGTGGCGCGGCGAACGGCGTTGCATCTACGAGCGGTCCCACTTGCACGGCAACCGAGGCACACGTATGACGTAGGTATTATCTCCTATTTTTTAGTAGATTAGTTTTAGAGATAATCACCTATTTATTAATTAGTTGAAATTTTGTTTAGAAATTTCGTGGGTAATTAATCTGTCAAAATATTTTAGTACTCGATTATTTTAATCTGCTCATATAAAAAGAAGATTTTATTATTGGTCGTAGTATTATTTTCATTCTAGATTCACATGAAATGTTTTAGGTTTATTTCTATATTAATCTCTGGATGATCCATGTTTTTACCCAATTGATTGGTAATTTATTTTTAGACTGCAATATAAATATCTTGTGATTTATCTAGGTGTTTTTATTTACTGCAGTATCTTTATTTAAATTATTTTTAATATCATTTTAATTAGGACACCGGTCAATTTTTTAGACAACTTTAATTCATGAAATTTGCTTCGCAAATATTATTTGTTCGGTTAAGTTCATTTGGGTGTTGGGATTAAAATATAGTTTAGCAAGAAATTTTTTAGGCGCCCATTCACCCCCCCTCTGGTCGCTACTTTCGGTCCTACAAGTGGTATCAGAGCGAGGTTAGGTTTTTCTAATATCTTAACCGATTCAAAACCTAGGTAGTGACCATGACGTCTTCTGGTAAAATCCCATCCCTAGAGGCTTTTGGCTACACTTATTGGAAGACTCGCATGCGAGCATACCTTATGAGCCAGAGCTCGGATATATGGGAGATTTGTGTTCATCCTAGTTTCACCATTACGACTATTGCTGCGGATACTGCTGCTAATGTAATTACCCAGCATCAAAATAATAGTAAGGCGGTGAACATTTTATTTTCTGGTCTAGGTCCTAGTGAGTTCGAGCGTGTTAGCCATCTCACCACTGCTAGAGAGATCTGGGCTACCCTCCAGGCACACCATGAGGGGACAGCTCAGGTCAAGGCTAGACTATATCAGACCTACCGGCGTGAGTATGAAAATTTCTCACAGAAGCCGAGTGAGACTGTTGAGGCTTTGTTTGGTCGTTTTCAATCGATCATTAACAAGCTTCGCGTTAACAAGGCCGAGCGTGATCAGCTGGTCTCGGATCATGAGCAGGCGCTTAAAGTACTCCATACCTTGGACTCTAAGATCTGGGAGATCAAGGTTTCTTCTATTGTTGAGAGCGCGTCCTATGATACGTTGACCGTCGCAGAGCTTTTTAGTAAACTCAATGCCTCAGAGGTCGATATCCAGTTGAGATCAAATCTCACTGGTTCTGGATCAAAGACTCTGGCGCTTGCGACACCATCTGCTGATCCTAATGCCATGAGTTGTACTGCTTTTTCCCTGAATGTCTATCTCCGAGGAACAACTTGATACTCTAGGAGATGATGATCTGTGCTTGTTTAACAACCGGGTGCGATATGTCTATGATAAGCGAATGTTTAAGAGACACGGTACAAAATCCGGATGCTTTGAGTGTGGTGACCCAGGTCATTTTATCGCCGACTGTCCCAAGCAGAAGAATTACAAGAAGGGAACCGGTGACAACTCCTACAACTCCGGCAAGTACGACAACTCCACGAAGGGCAAGCCCAAGACAAGATTCTTTCGAAAGGCTCTGAAGGACTACAGGCGTGAGAACAAGAAGCGAGACGAGACCTTCTTCGCCGAGATGGAGAAAAGATACTCCAAGAGATCCTCGTCTTCCTCCTCGTCTTCAAGTTCAAGTGATGAAGAGATCGTGATCAGGAAGGGGAAGGACAGGGACAATCCGGCGGGCCTCTGTTTCATGGGCTTCAGGGACAAGCCGAAGAGTCGCTCACGTCACAGCCAAAGACCCCACAAGAGCTTCTGCTCAATGGCTCTTGGGGAGAAGAAAGAGAAGGACTCCTCCGACGATGACGGCGATGAGAATGCATCTTCCTATGAACAAGAAGTTGTTAACTTACTAGAACAGAACAGTAAGGAGTTGAAGTATAGGGAGAAATTGCTTAGAGGGGCTAAGAAGAGGATAGATGAGCTTGAGAGTGAGCTTGTCACAGCAAATGGCAAGATTGAGAGTTTGTCTTCTTCCCCTTGCTTGGGTGATAGTGGTGAGTGCCCTGACTGTGAGGTGCTGTTGTGTGACCTGACGACTCTTAAGTCCAGGTACACAGAGAGAGTAGATGAGAGAGACATATTGGCCACTGAGCTTGAAAGCGCTCAGCAGGAGCTAAAAGATGCTTATGCCACTGTTGTCGCACCTTGTGTAGACTGCCCATCCCATTTAGCTAGTATAGCCGAGCTGAGAGCCAATAGTGATGAGCAGTTGAGCGAGTTAGCTGGAGTGAGAGCTGAGTTGGAGCAGACTAAGCTAGAGCTTGAGACCTTGTCGATTTCATCCACTGTTTGTGAGAACTGCTTATCCATTAGAATGGAGTTGATTAAGCTAAAAGCTGAGAAGTCTGTCGAAGTTGATATAGAGTGTGAGATCTGCTTGTCTCAGGTGGAGGTGTTAGCTTCTTTGAGAGAGGAGCTAGCTGATGTTCAGAACGAGAACTTTTACCTCCGTTCAATCCTGAGTTGGATCAGTGCTAAAGAGCCACAACTCGGCATGATGATCCAGCAGTTCAAGAGACAGGATGGGTTTGGGTAGGTTACACCTATACCAAGGCTGATTTTGAGAGTGCCATTAGCCGAGCAGTGGAGTGGAGCAAGATGACTCCCGAACAGAGATATCCCAAGACTCACTCCACTGAGTCCTTTAAGGATAGTCAGCCCAAGGATGGAGTGATCCAAGAACAACCTAAAGCTCCACCTAAGAAGCAGATATGGATTCCTAAGCCTAAAACTCTTCACACCTCTCTTGATTCTTTACCTGGACCCTCTCACATCAAAGATGCTTCACCCAACACCACCAAGCCTAAGAACCCTAAGCCACAACAACATCCCAAGAAGCCTACCTATCACTGTGAGTTTTGTCAGAGAGACGGGCATCTTAAGGAGTTTTGCTTCAGGAGGAAGCGGGTTGAGCGAGCAGAGAGAGCTCGAGGTGGGCAGGAGCAGTTCTACCAGCAGAGTGGTAGGCAGAGAGTCCCTCGACATGGAGAGAGGCTAGAGACCAGGCCACGTCGTGTAGGTGGTGGTAGAGTAGACGTTTTTATAATCGTGCTCCGGAGGGTGGTTTTCGTTCCGGTAGAGTTCCAGATCGTTATGGATATGGTTTTGGACCTCGTGACCGTGATTTTAGGAAGAACAGAGGACCGCACTTTGAGCCGCGTTTTGGTCCAGACTCATATGATTCCTTCTGCTTTCCCACATACGAGCAGATGGCTCGACACTAGTTCAACACTTTTACTAAACCTGGCATTGGACCGTTTGGTCCCACTCATAATTATTGATCATTTTTTGGGAGTTGTGTATCCTTTTTAGGATATTTTGAGTCACCTTTTAATTGGTATCAGTTTTTCTTTCTTCTTTATTTTTATTGAGTCTTTTTGTGTGCGTTCATATCATGCATAATCATCAACCACATTTTGAGCTTGCTTCTGCTATATGATTAATCTGCTTTACTTTCTCTAGCTAGTATATGTTTTTGATTACTTGTCGATGATCATGTTCTGGTTCAGTTCACATGATATATCTGATATGTGTCATATGCATGGCTTTTATGCTTTAAAATTGAAAAATGATCACCATTGCTTCTGGTAACTAGCATGTGTAGGCTGAATGCTTTCGCTACCTTTTACATGCCTTGTAGCTAGATCCTTACTTAGATGCAGATATGCAACTTGGACATTTATATGCTTTAAATATGCAAAATGTGCTTTAAAAATGATAAAAATTCAGAAAAATGAAACATTTATGCATTTTTATGATTATTAGAAAAGATCCAGGTGGGTTTGCTTTGTCACATTGCATTATTCTGGACCGCTTACCATAGCACTTTGGTATGAACTAGGACGATGTAATATATGCCAAGACCAATGTCTTAAGCTTCTGACGGTCCAGTTCTGGCCTAGGCTTGACTTGGTCGGTTAGCATAAAGTTTGACATGCAAATAACCCCTGGCTGAAATGAAAAAGAAATAATCTGAAAAATTTAAAAAGATGACAAGTTTGCTGAAGCACTTTGTTTTTGGACAATGCTTATCTTGGTAGATATCAGTTAGCTTTTGCATATCATGCTTTACTTTGCTTGTTAACTAGAAAATATGGTGATGCTTTTGTTTTGCAAAAATCGAAAAATGCGTGCTAATGACTTTCTTAAGATATCATCTATTGCACTGATCATGTCATGTATCTTAGACAGTATATCTTTCGCTATACCTGTTAGATGTTGTTATTGCAGTTAATCATATCTAAGAAGCATGCTTTTCACACTCCACCTGCACCCCATCTGCATTCATGGCATATTTTGAGGGGGAGCTGCATTTCAGGGGGAGTTGTGTTTATGTCTCTTTAAAGTGCATTTAGTCTCACTTGATGAGTCCAATTGTCAACAAGGGGGAGAAATTTTGGATATATTTTCGGCTTTCTCTGGGATTTATTTCAGGGGGAGTTTATTCTTGTTGGTAATTTTGAGATTTGCACTTGTTTTTGAGGCTTTATCTTTTGGTTAACCATAATGACCATTTTTCGTGCTTCTGTTTGGCTTTTGGTCATTAGGGTTAAACTTTTATTTTATGTCTTCTATTTTCTTTTGTCTTTGTTTTTTTTGTTTCCACATGTTTTGCAGGTTCTAGAGATGAGCTGAAAAGGATGTTGACAATGCACTCATCAAGGGGGAGATTGAGAAACCATGTTGAAGAATATGGTTTTGATATTCCAGATGTGATGAGTGATTGTCAACGGAAGTCAAAGGAAGGGAGAGATGGAGACCTGCCGAGTCTGAGGCGCATGTGACTCAGGTACACGGGCAGTGAGCGACGGCCGGGCAAAGGAGCTGCGGAGTCGGGCTGGCCCAATCCGGGTACATGGCTAGGAGCGGCAGATGATCCACTGGTCTGTTGACTGGGTTTGACTCAGGTACACGGGCGGCGAGCGATTGCCGGGCTGAGGGAGCTGCGGGGTCGGGTCGGCCCAATCCGGGTACCCGGTGCGAAGACGGTGGACGCTTTGTCAGTTTCGGCGTAAAACTGACAATCTATCATTAATTCATTTTTAGGATATTAATATTTAGTTTTTAAGTTTAGAATATTTTTATTCGAGTCAGTTAATTTTTCTAAGAATATTTTAGTAATTTTTCGGAATTTATTTTAGAGTCAGTTTATTTTACCCGAGGGTAAAGTAGTCTTTTCATGTATTAGGATTGGCCTATAAATAGGCCCCTATCCCATTGGGGATGGTCGACTGTTTTTGAGTTTTTAGATCAATCTACAATATTCAGTCCATCCATTGTTTTCTCTCTGCGATCCTTCTCTCCCGTCAGTGGAAATCCTCTCGGTTCGCCGCAAATATTTTTCCGCATCAACCGACGCCGTCGGCCAGTTGATCTTCACGCCGCCACGGCAAAAGCAGCGGCAGCTGCTTCTTCTGCAAACGGCGGGCAGCAATTTTGTCCAGCCATTTTCGTTGTGCACGGCAGCACGTGGGCCCCACGGCAAAACATCTCTCCACGGCAGGAGTATTTCGGCCACAGCTATCCAGGCGCTCCGGCCGGCGAGCCGTGAAACAGCGTGTGAATTTTTTCACAGCGGCGCGGCGAACGGCGTTGCATCTACGAGCGGTCCCACTTGCACGGCAACCGAGGCACACGTATGACGTAGGTATTATCTCCTATTTTTTAGTAGATTAGTTTTAGAGATAATCACCTATTTATTAATTAGTTGAAATTTTGTTTAGAAATTTCGTGGGTAATTAATCTGTCAAAATATTTTAGTACTCGATTATTTTAATCTGCTCATATAAAAAGAAGATTTTATTATTGGTCGTAGTATTATTTTCATTCTAGATTCACATGAAATGTTTTAGGTTTATTTCTATATTAATCTCTGGATGATCCATGTTTTTACCCAATTGATTGGTAATTTATTTTTAGACTGCAATATAAATATCTTGTGATTTATCTAGGTGTTTTTATTTACTGCAGTATCTTTATTTAAATTATTTTTAATATCATTTTAATTAGGACACCGGTCAATTTTTTAGACAACTTTAATTCATGAAATTTGCTTCGCAAATATTATTTGTCCGGTTAAGTTCATTTGGGTGTTGGGATTAAAATATAGTTTAGCAAGAAATTTTTTAGGCGCCCATTCACCCCCCCTCTGGTCGCTACTTTCGGTCCTACAGCAGTCACACATGCAGATGAATGAATAGCGGCACCGCGTTGTATTAGTAAGTGTTTTTTCTCTAATGATAATTCATGGTACCAAATTAAGCTCTAACCAATATTATGTATATCTTTTCTCTTCATTAGCCAGCGGCGTATGATGTTCGGAAAACAGATTAATATCTGCTTAAAGGTTACGTTCACTACTACAAACCGTCACTACAGTGGCGTTGGGCAAAACCACTGTAATGGCGGGCCATTAGATGCCCGCCACTACAGTTGCTGGTGCTGATGGCAGCACCAACGCCCGCCATTACTATTGGTAAAGTAGTGGCGGGTGCTGCTGACATCATCCCGGACCGCCACTATTTTACCAATAGCAGTGGCGGGCGCTAGTGCTGCCCGCCGCTGCTAAGATGGCCGCCACTAAAGTATTGATGACATCACTTGCGACCGCCACTACTATTCTAACTATAAATGCGCAGCTTCTTCCTCCCCGAGCTCTACCGGAGTTCGCATTTAATTTTGTCAGTACAATAGCGACAAAAATCTAGATAAAGAGGGGGAGGCTTTGTTTTCGTTTCTTTTGAAGGATTTCATTCTAGGAGATAAATCCATGCCGAATCTCACATTTATTTTGTATTTAATCATGTATACAATGAGTTATTAGCGTTTTACTAATTTAGGGTTTGTGAATAGAAATTTTCAAATAATCTTCCATTTACAGTGTTTCCTTCTCCCAAATGAACAAATATGACCCTCCTCGCAATTATTTATCACTTGTATATTGATTTACGTCATTTTAATCTCTTTTTTAATTTGATTTATGATTATAGATCTAGAGTTATGTTGTTTGGAGAGAGAGAAACCAATATAGTTAATTTATTTAATAATTTTTTTCTGCTTAATAAATAGTTTGAATTAAAGCATTTTAATTAATGTTGTTATGAGCAATAATAAATCAATATATTTTCAATTTGTAAATTACTAAAATTAACAATAATGAATTTATTAATATTTTTTCAAATAATATATGTTTTAGATGGAGCATAGGTCCTGGATGTACTCATCCAACGACGGAGATGTGGTGACATATTTTAACAGAGTAACTGAATTTACTGAAGCTACCGCACAATATGCTTCCCGTCAGAGTGAAGAGGCAATATATTGTCATTGTACTTTTTGTAAAAACGAAGCGATGTATTCGTGTTAAGATCGTGAAACCATACGATTTCACTTGTTGAAAAATAGTTTCGTGAAGAACTATTATATATGGACGAAACACGGTGAGATGGGCCAAAATTCTCCTGAAGATTCTAATGTGCCGCAAGATGCTCATCAACATAGAAGAGATTGTGATCATACATCCGACATAATACATGATGATGTTGATCAACATGATGATGATGATGACACCTTTGATGTGGAGGAACTGATGCGAAATGTTGCCACTGAGGTGTTGTTGCAGAGAACTATAACCAAAGGATACGATAACTTTGAAGCACTTGACAAAGCATCAAAAAACCTTCTTTACGAGGAACGCCACGGATGCGATAAGCAGTATACTGTGTTGTACACAATTCTTGAGCTTATGAAACTGAAGGCCAGCAATGGATGGTCTGACACTAGTTTTTCAGATCTTTTACAACTCCTAAAAAAGGTTTTGTCAAAACCCAATGGTCTACCATCTGATACGTACCAAGCAAAGAAGATGATTTGTCCGTTGACTTTGGGCGTTCAAAAGATTAATGCATGCCCAAACCACTGTATCCTATATCGAAAAGAGTATGGATTGTTAGAGAGATGTCCGCAGTGCAACGCAAGTCGATACAAACATCCAAATGACTGTGTGGAGGACTACAATGACCACCCGAAGAAGAATAATAAGAGGTTGCAGAAGAGGAATAAAAATGTTATTGAAGACCATCCTGGAAAAAACACGGAGAGGAAAGTTCCAGCCTTAGTAATGTGGTACCTACCGGTGATTGATCGCTTGAAACGTATGTTCTCTAATCCTAGAGATGCTGAACTATTAATCTGACATTTCGCTGGGCGAAAGAAGGACGGAAAACTTCGGCACCCTACGGATGCTAGGCAGTGGAAATCATTTGACCTGGCCCATCCAGATTTCTCGGACGATCCTAGAAATATCAGGATGGGACTTAGCACAGATGGAATTAATCCCTTCGGTGAGACGAGGAACCCACATAGTACGTGGCCGGTCTTTCTATGCTTGTTCAACATTCCATCATGGTTGTGCCATAAAAGAAAATAACTTATGCTCACTACTCTAATTTCTAGTCCAAAACAACCTGGCAATGACATTGATATTTTTCTAGAACCTTTGATGGAGGATATGAAATGTCTATGGGAACATGGTGTCTGTGTGTGGGATGAGCACAAGAAAGAGCACTTCAATCTAAGAGTCATAATCTTTTGTACCATAGCTGACAACCCAAGACGCATGTCCCTAACAGGACAGGTTAAAGGAAAGACAACATGTGTAGTGTGTGTGGACCAGACATAATCTATGCATCTTCCATCATTCGTTAAGACGATATATATGCGACACCACAGATTTTTACCAAAAAACCACAAATATCGAAGAAATAGGAACCATTTTGACGGTACAATCGAGCTTGGACAGCCTCCACGACATCGAGATGGCAAATTTCTATTCGAAATGGTAAATAATATCAAAGTTGTTTTCGGAAAGAAGAGGAAGAAATCTGAAAAAATTTCAAAGGACGCTCCATTTAAAAAGCAGTCAATCTTCTTTAGATATTTGCCCTATTTGAAGGAGTTGGAGATTGGTCATGCTATCGATACAATGCACGTTGAGAAGAATGTCTTCAAAAGCACCATCAGTATTTTGATAGACATACCGGGCAAATCAAAAGATGGACTCAATGTACGAAGGGACCTTCAAACTCTCGGAATTAGACCCGAGCTTCACCCACAGGAAAGGGCCATTGGAAAATTTTTCTTTTCGGCTGCTAGCTATAACCTCACAATTGACGAGAAAAGATCAATCTTCAGGTGTCTACATGGAATTAGAGTTCTAATAGGATTCTCAATGAATATAAAGAATATTGTCTCCGTAGCAGATTTGAGGATGAGTGGCTACAACACTCATGATTGTCATGTTATGCTTGGGCTATTCCTCTCCATCGCAGTAAGAGGAATCAAACATTCATTTCTGAAGATGGTGATAACACGCATGTGTCACTTCTTCAATGTCATATCAAAGAAGGTGATCGACACTGAAGAGTTAAATGAATTACGTAAACAAATGAGGGAGACTATGTGTCAGCTTGAGATGTGCTTTCCTCCATATTTTGATATTATGGAGCACTATATGATACATATAGCAGACCAAATCTTTGTTCTCAGTCCAACGTACCTGCATAATATGTATGCGTACGAGCGTCTAATGGTTATCTTCAAGGGTTATGTACGAAATCGTGCTTATCTAGAGGGTTCCATGATAGAGGGCTACACGACTGAGGAAGTCATTGAGTGCTACGCAGATTACATAAGAGATGGAAGACCAATAGGAGTTCCCGTGTCCCGGCACCATGGAATACTCACCGGTAAAGGAACTAAAGGCAGGAAAATCATACGAGACAATAGTTACCGAACAATAAGAGAATCACATTACAGTGTAATGCATCAGTTGGCGATTATGAGACCATATGTTGAACAACACCTACAAGAGCTTCGTGAAAAGAATGAAGATCGTGATGAACAATAGATTATGAAAGAACACAAAATTCATTTCACATCATGGCTGAGGGATCTAAACCTTTCGATTGGAGAAACCGACGAAGAGATGATGATAAATAAATTGTCTTACGGTCCATTGAGCATGGTTAAAACATGGCAAGCGTATGACATCAATGGTTTCACATTCTATACCAAAGCAAAGGATCAAAAGAGTCAGCGCCAAAATAGTGGTGTTAGAGGAGAAGTAGAAGATAGCACTGGACAAAAGAATGCTTACTATGGATACATCGAAGAAATATGGGAACTTAACTACGGGAACTCTATAGAAATCCCTGTATTTAAGTGCCAGTGGGTCAGACATCCAGAAGGTGTGGAGGGGGATGATTACGGGTTTACGATAGTTGACCTTAATAAGGTGGCTTATAAAGATGACCCTTGGATACTCGCTCAATCCGTGGCACAAGTATTTTACATACTTGATCCTAAAGATGAGAAAAAATACATCGTTGCTCCAGGAAAACAAAGAATTGTTGGAGTTGATGGAGTCGAAGATGAAGAAGAATACAATCAGTTTAATGAGGTGTCGTTTTTCGTTGTCATATCAAGGATCAATGTGGTTGAAGCAAAACTATCATTGGGCAGTGTGATTCCTTATCTACGCACCAATGGCGATGGAAAATTAGTGCAAGGCTATATCATTTATGTTTAGCGTGCGTATTTGTAAAATCAATTATGTCATTTATTGTTAAAACATGTTCAAGATCAAATGAGGATTTAATTAAACATCAATAGAAAAGTTTTTAAAATTTTTATTGTTTGGGGCCAACAGGAAGGTTCAAATCTCAAACCGCCTACAGGCAGCGAGGTTCGAACCTCGAACCGCATGGCCCCAAGTGAGCCCCCAGCACCACTGCGCTACTAAGTGTTTCTCGACATTGTAGGAAGTGTATTATATGCTAGATATATAATCCCTACCTTTATTAGTAGTGGCTGGCTGGTGACATCATTGCCCGCCACTACTAAGAGAAAATAGTAGTAACGTCAGCATGCCCGCCACTGCTAATACACCTATATATACTTTCCACTCCCGCCATTCGAAAACCTAGTTTCATTTTCTAAACCCTAAACTCCCGTGTCGCCCCCTCCTCCTGTCGCCGCTGTCCTGAAGCACGTCGCTGCCGCCCTTCGCCCGTCGCCGCCGTCCTCGGAGCCCGTCACCGCCGGTCAATAAATGATTATTAACCTATCTTTGTCTTATTTTATTCGAGCTTAGGGTTAAAATGATTTCTAATTGTTATATTAATTTATGCATGGTAATATAATTTAGTATAATATTACTAGTAGAATGCACTATAACAATAATGTTTTTGAATGTACTATAAAAAATTTCTGAGAAAAAAAATTTCCACTATAACAATAATGTTTTTTTAATGTACTATAATATTACTAGCATAGGGTTTTTTAATGTTATATAAATGTGAAAAAATTGCAGATGGCTCCTCCTAAGATTGAACCAAACAGTGGATCCTCAGACTCTACATCATGTGGCGTGTGTGAGGTTTGCAAATGCGGTAAACTTAAGGTACATGGTATAGTTTGCAGTTGTTTGGCGAAGAAAGTGATTCTCATAATGGACTCCGACTCGGAGGACGACTCGCGATCGCCGCAACCAGATAGGGTAAGTGTTGGCAGATGGAAAAATGATGAGACAACCGGTGGCAGAGGGAAACATGCCGAGGCTAGCGGTGGAAAAGAGAAGCATGTAGAGCAATGCGGCAGCAAGAGGAGGAAGGAGGCAAGATCCCCTCTTTTTATGCAAATTTTATATTTTTATCAGCCAATTCAATCATTGATAAGTTGTTCTCACTATCGCCGCCGCGTGTATTTTCTTGTTCAGGAACATGGAGAGCAGTTCCGACTGCCTGATGATGCCGAGTTGGTTGAGGATTGGCAAGTTGAGGCTTTTAATCTGTTTAACCAGAAATAGGTTGGGTTTGTGGCGAGGAAGAAGAAGAAAGCTCCAAACCATATCTTTCTTCTGGGTTTGACCAGTAGTGCATTTCGATTTGTAAGCTGGTTTCCCTATCCTGGACTTGTGTTTGTTTATTTGATTTCAAATAAACGTGATGTGTCAAGCGAGCCCCCGCACCACCGCGCTACAAAGTCTCGATTATATCGTAACAACATGACAAGTCTTGTCTTTTTAGACTTTATTTGATTTTTTAGGATTAAAAAACTATAAAGATACATGTCTTGTAGTTCAAATTTAACTTATTTTGACTTTGATCATAAAAACACACTTAGTGAAATAAAAACAGTAAAGTGAGAAAGAAAAATACCAATTTTTTTAATACATGTCTAACATAAACCAACGCACAAAATGCCATTTTTTTAAAAATTTATAAGTTATGATGTATTTTTATTGTTAAAAAAAATCAAGTTCAAATAAAGATTTAAACATCAATAAAAAACATGCTGAGAATTAGAACAGAAATGAAAAAAATGTTTGGGGCCAACACAGCAAGGTTCAAACCTCAAACCACCTGCCGGCAGCGAGATTCGAACCTCAAACCGCATGGCACAAACGCAACCCCCCGCACCACCGCGCTACCAAGTGTTTCTCGATATTATAGGAAGTGTATTATATACTAGATAATCCCTACTACCCATATTAGTAGTGGCGGGCACGTGTCACCAGTGGCGGGCATGCTGACGTCATCGGCCCGCCACCACTAAGTCAAGTGACGTACACTGAGGCAGAAAAATACCAACTTTTTAAATTTGATAAGTTATGATGTATTTTTATTGTCAAAAAAATTCAAGTTCAAACGAGGATTTAAACATCAATAAAAAAGTGCTGAAAATTTAAAAAAGTACAAAACAGAAAAAAATATTGTTTTGGCGCCAGCAGCAAGGTTCAAACCTCAAACCGACTGCCGGTAGCAGGGTTTGAACCTCAAACCGCATGGCACCAAAGCACCCCCGCACCACTGCGCTACAAAGTCTTTCTCGACAATGTGTGCAGTGTATGCTAGATAATCCCTACCTCTATGTGGATTTTTTTGCATTTAAATACCAATTTTTATTAATGAAAAATACCATTTTTTGCAATTAGAATATTGGTGTTGTATTTTTATTGTACAAAAAGTTTCAAGTTCAATGGAAGAATCAACTATAGGTTTTGCTATCAAACCTCATGAGGTAATCTCAGGTTTCTTAATAAAATACCAACTTTTTAAATTTGATAAGTTATGATGTATTTTTATTGTTAAAAAAAATCAAGTTCAAACGAGGATTTAAACATCAATAAAAAAGTGCTGAAAATTTAAAAAAGTACAAAACAGAAAAAAAATGTTGTTTTGGCGCCAGCAGCAAGGTTCGAACCTCAAACCGCCTGCCGGCAGCAAGGTTCGAATCTCAAAGCGCATGGCACCAAAGCACCCCCCGCACCACTGCACTACAAAGTCTTTCTCAACAATGTGTGCAGTGTATGCTAGATAATCCCTACCTCTACGTGGACTTTTTTGCATTTAAATACCAATTTCTGTTAATGAAAAATACCAATTTTTGCAATTAGAATATTGGTGTTGTATTTTTATTGTACAAAAAGTTTCAAGTTCAATGGAAGAATCAACTATAGGTTTTGCTATCAAACCTCATGAGGTAATCTCAGGTTTCTTAATAAAATACCAACTTTTTAAATTTGATAAGTTATGATGTATTTTTATTGTTAAAAAAATCAAGTTCAAACGAGGATTTAAACATCAATAAAAAAGTGCTGAAATTTTAAAAAAGTACAAAATAGAAAAAAATGTTGTTTTGGCGCCAGCAGCAAGGTTCGAACCTCAAACCGCCTGCCGGCAACA
Source organism: Zizania palustris (assembly GCA_019279435.1). NCBI lineage: Eukaryota > Viridiplantae > Streptophyta > Magnoliopsida > Poales > Poaceae > Zizania > Zizania palustris. The sequence goes on from JAAALK010000288.1 coordinate 29,737,323, forward strand.
AGGTTCGAACCTCAAACTGCATGGCACCAAAGCACCCCCCGCACCACTGCGCTACAAAGTCTTTCTCGACAATGTGTGTAGTGTATGCTTGATAATCCCTACTAACCATATTAGTAGTGGCGGTCGGTGACGTTATCGGCCCGCCACTACTAAGTCTTCGCCCACCACTACTACGAGAAATATCAGTGGCGGGCATGCTGACGTCAGCGTATGCCCGCCACTACTATACTAGTAATATATAGTTTTTTTCCACCCGCCTAGACTAAACCCAAGTAGCGGCGGTCGGTGATGTCAGCGGTCCACCACTACTATGTCTTCGCCCGCCACTACTACGATAAATATCAGTGGCGGGCATGCTGACGTCAGCGTGTGCCCGCCACTACTATACTAGTAATATATAGTTTTTGGCTCCCGCCCAGACTAAACCCTAGTTCATTTGCAAATCAAACTACCACCGTCCCCCTCGGAGACTGCCGCCGCCACCGAAGACCGCCGCCAACCTCGGAGACCGTAGCTACCCTCGGAGACCATCGCTGCCACCGTTTCCCGGCGCCGTCACCGGAGCCGGCCCATCGCCACTGTCGGAGCCTGCCACCGCCCCTAGAGCCCTTCACCGTGCGCCGTTCCCGTCACCACCCCGGAGACCACCACCGCCACCGTTTCCCGGCGCCGTCACCAGAGCCGGCCCGTCGCCACCGTCGGAGCCTGCCACCTCCCCCAGAGCCCCGGAGACCACCGCCACCACCGGAGACCGCCGCCGCCACCGTTTCCCGGCACCGTCACCGGAGCCGGCCTATCGCCACCGTCGGAGACCGCCACCACCCCCAGAGCCCTTCACCGTGCGCCATCCCCGTCGCCGCCCCGGAGACCACCGCCGCCACCGGAGCCCGGCCCGTTGCCGACAGGTAATTAGATAATCAGTACAAGCATTTAGGGTTTCATTCCTGCTCTTCACTTGTTTGATAAAATGTCAATGCCTTATGTATGGTGATTTTCCTAATTGAATTGTGAGTTTTAAAATGAGCTTGTACATGATGTGCTTGATGAAATATATGTAAGATATTTGTGCATGACAAGCATTTGATAAAATGCTTATGAACTATTGATGTATGAAATAAATTGATGTTTTTTGTTCATCTTCTTGTTGTTAGTTGAGTGTGAGTGTTCTTATGTTCTTGAGTGTATTCTTGAGAGAGGTAGGCCAACACAAACTAAGTTAGGTTTCTAGGGTTTATTGTCCTTAGAGCATCTCCATTGTACTTTCTAAATGTGAATTGCTATTAAAATGGAGCTATATTTAATCAATTTATATACAATGGAGATTCTCTTACATTTGTGGATAGTTATCATTTGTAGAACCACTGTATACTACTTTGGTACACCTATTTTGGCATTGATTAATGGAAATGTACCATTCACCCAATATATATTAGTCTAATTTTGGGTGAAATCTTCTATATCTAAGTTATGCCATGAGAAATATTGCATACCACATTACCACTTTTTTATAACAACTTTTAGAGGCCTATGATGCAAATAGTAATTTAGTTATCTCATGTATGTCATCAAGCCGTGGGACACATCCATTCCTGTCAACAACTTCTTCTTTCTCGTGTTGCTGACAGGGAATGGATGTGCTCACGGTTCCATGGCAGCCATGAACATATTTGAAAACCAACACAAAATATGCTGAGGCCTCAACAACACAAGAGAGAGAGAACAACACAATCTCCTAACTTGAGGATTAATATAGTAGCTTCAGAAGTAATAGCTGACTACTGTAGCCAAGAAGAGTTTTCATACATTTCCCACCTTTGACACTGTGATCAGTTTACTACTGCTATTATTTCTAAGGTTACTATACTAATCCTCAAGTTCATCCGGCTGAAGGCCAACATTAGATTCTGCAATTCCTTTTAGAGGCCTATGATGCAAATTGTTATTGAGTTATCTCATGTATGCCATCAAGCCGTGTGACACGTCCATTCCCATCAACAACTTCTTCTTTCTCGTGTTGCTGGCAGGGAATGGATGTGCACACGGTTCCATGGCATCCATGAACATTTTGAAAAACAACACAAAATATGCTGAGGCGTGAACAACACTAGAGAGAGAGAACAACACAATCTCCTAACTTGAGAATTAATATAGTGGCTTCATAAGTAATAGATGACTACTGTAGCCAAGAAGACTTTTCATACATTTCCCACCTTTGACATTGTGATCAGTTTACTACTGTTATTACTTCTAAGGCTACTATACTAATCCTCAAGTTCATCCGACTGAAGGCCAACATTAGATTCTGCAATTCCTTTTAGAGACCTATGATGCAAATTGTTATTGAGTTATCTCATGTATGTCATCAAGCCATGGGACACATCCATTCCTGTCAACAGCTTCTTTCTCATGTTGCTAACAGGGAATGGATGTGCTCATGGTTCCATGGCAGCCATGAACATTTTGAAATACAACACAAAATATGTTGAGGCCTCAACAACACTAGAGAGAGAACAACACAATCTCCTAACTTGAGGATTAATATAGTGGCTTCGGAAGTAATAGCTGACTACTGTAGCCAAGGAGACTTTTCATACATTTCCCACCTTTGACATTGTGATCAGTTTACTACTGCTATTACTTCTAAGGCTACTATACTAATCCTCAAGTTCATCCGGTTGAAGACCAACATTAGATTCCGCAATTTCTTTTAGACGCCTATGATGCAAATTGTTAATGAGTTATCTCATGTATGTCATCAAGCCATGTGACACATCCATTCCCGTCAACAGCTTCTTCTTTCTCGTGTTATTGACAGGGAATGGATGTGCACATGGTTCCATGGCAGCCATGAACATTTTGAAAAACAACACAAAATATGTTGAGGCCTCAACAACACTAGAGAGAGAACAACACAATATCCTAACTTTAGGATTAGTATAGTGGCTTCGGAAGTAATAGCCTCTTAACTATGAAAATATGACAGCAGACCTTTTTTGCATAACCAAAATTCTGATACATTAGCCTCTTAACTATGAATAGTTTATCTATGGCGGAAGAAGGACGTTCCATCGAGGAGCTCATCTACGAGTCTCCCGCAAAAACAAATAAAGAGGGTTCATCTGAAGGATCCTCCGATAGTGAATCTTCGTACCACTCTCCAGAGAATGAACATCCAATGGAGCATAGGAAGAAGAGAACGAGAGAAGACACCGATGAGGATTACATTCCTAAAGCTCAAACAGAGGTAATTATTACGTTAGTAACAAGTCAGAGCAGCTTCTAACCGAGGATTACATTCCTGAAGCTCACATTGTCTATCATCGTAGGATCATCCAAAGCGAGGAAGCAAGCGTCGATTATTCCAAGTCGAGAAAAGAACATCTATTGTCCCAGCTATTGAGTCAGCTGAGCGAACAGATGTTGAGCCTGCTGCCACAACATCCTCTGCAAATGCGAAGAGGAGAGGGAAACGAGAGAAGAACAAGCTGCATACAACTATCTATGAGGTTGAAGAAGTGCATGTTGATGGGGCTCCAAAGAAGCCAAAAGAAATCATAGCTAAGTGGTGTAACGACTGTGGATGTCTCGCCAGGGAGCGATGTAAGATAGTTTGGAAAAATTGGAAGAGTGTCCCTGAAGCTACAAAGAACGAATTGTGGCAGCATATAAAAGCGCATTATAAATTCCCGGAAGACCGCTTAGAAGACGCTAAAGCTGCCACATTGAAGACTATCGAGAAGGCTCTCCGTACATTTAGAACTAAACTGAACACACAATACCTTCAGAAAGATGAGTCACCGCTCAACGAGTATGGCTTTATAACGCCAAATGAATGGAACGAATTCAAAATGCAGCATTGCTCGGAAGAAGCCAAACAAGAGAGCATCATGTTCAAAGAACTTAATAAGAATAATAAGTTCCCACATAAACTTCGGCCAGGTGGATATAAGGCCAAGGAGGATGAGTGGAGTAGAAAGGAGGAGGAGGACCGTGCGGCTGGGTTACCTGAACAGTTTTCAGGTGCTGATCATTGCACTAAGAGATGGCTCCTAGGTCGAGCTAAAAAAACACCCGAGGGCCAATATATGCTCTCCGACTCACGGACTAGTGAAGTATTCCAGAAAGCACAGGAAATCGCTGAGTTGGAGAAGACTAGAAAGTTCAAGCCCGAGGGATGTAATGACCAGCTTTCATCTGCTCTCAGAAACGAGGAACATCGAGAGCGCACCCGAGTTGTCTCTTCTATAGCACCCTGGAAAAATACTTTCAAGAAACAGGAGGGTGCCACATAGAAGAAGCGTCAAGCACGCACAGACGACGCCGCAGAGCACCATGCAGAGTGGGAGAGACACTTTTTTTGAATTTATTAATGAGAATCCAAACATAATGCAGGCTGCAGCGGGACAAATAATTGTGCCAGAGGTACGACTCGACGTACCAAGCAGTGTTGGCTCAGTACAAGACAAATTTCCTATAAATTATATTAAAGAGGACACACCATGCAGACTGCATGTACCGATAGGGCGCAAAGGGCATTCCCAAGAGGCTGCACGAGGCATTGCTATGCCTGGGGATTTATTTCACAATCGGCCTATTCCTACTGAGTATACCAAGGTTCAGGTCAATGAGATGACCAACGACAGATTTATTAATGACCCCTTGGATCTTCCAATGCCTGATGAGGGGATTGAGACAATCGGATATGCTCTGAATAACTTTGTCCTATGAGCGAGTCGAGATATCAAATTACTGCAGACAAGTTCTTAGAGTAAATCGCCTATTGTCTCATCACAATCCCCCACATATCTTTCATCTCGGGATGTGCAAAATATAGGATCTTTATCACCTGTTGATGAGTGTGAGATAGAGGAAGAGGCAGAGGAAGAGCCAGTGCCCGATAAAGTGGCAGAAGTGATAGAATCGAAAGTGACTGAGCCTGATCCTCAAGTGATAGAGCCAGTGCCAGTGCTTGGGCCCACTGATGAGCCCAACACAAAAGTGCCAGAGCCAGATCAAATGCCAGTGCTAGTTCTAGCCGAGCCTCAAGTGCCAGTGGCCAAGCCCATAACAAAGGTGCCAGTGCTAGTTGTCGAGCCTGAAAAACAAGATGCATGCCCAAAGCCAGCAATCCACAAGTGCCCCAAGATGTTCAAGCTGGGCAGTGTTCTGCGCCGAAATCTGAGATGCTTAAATTTTTTACTACTATGGGGCAAACACGTTCTACGCCCGAAGCGGCTCCCATAAAGGCTCCAGTACAAAAGCAGGCGGGCTCACTTTCTGTTGATAAATGGACCTACGGAGACGAGGATTATATCGAATACGAACCAGGCAAACCATTATTACTTAATTCAATTGATAAAGCCAAACTATATATCGTTCTAACTTTGTCTATTTTGAAGTGTCACAAACAATCTCTTGGTTCGGTGCATTGCGACTATTATACTTGTGATTTCATGAGCAATAACTTAGGAAAGTTTGGGCGGACAGTATCTGAGGATACTAAAGAAGTAAGTTGATTTCTTGTGTGTTAATCTATTATAACTTGGACCGTATGTACTTATATGTTACGTATGTAGGCGTCAGGTCCATCAACCGTTGCCCAGAAGAGCCAATTCTCAAAATCACAAATGTACGAAATCGTATCAAGGATGTGCCGCTTCACGATGCATGAGATTCTTCATGAGCTTGGAGTATTGTTCGATCCTGAGAGTGAAGTGGCCAAGCATCCAACTCTGTATGATTGGGTCGGAAGAATGAAAAGGCAAAAAACAACAAATCGATAAGAATTTGTTATCAATAGATGTGTAAGATATGAGTTGGCCTTGCAAGAAAACATAAACCACATGAGCATGTATTTGTGAAACAATGGTTAATTTTGAAATTTTGATAGATGTAAACTTTTTAGACTTGATATGTGTGATGAAATGTAAACTTTGTAAATTTGTAAATTGATCAGATGTGTTGTTGTTGTGTTGATGTGTTGCTGTTGTGGATGTGTATGAGGATATGTGGATGTTTTGTTGTTGTGTATGTAGATGGCTGTGTGAAGCATATAATGTAAACTTTGTAAATTTGTAAATTGATGAGATGGATGGTTGTTGTGTTGATGTGTTGCTGTTGTGGATGTGTATGTGGATATGTGGATGTTTTGCTGCTGTGTATGTAGATGGCTGTGTGAAGCATATTGTTGGACCGGAAACGGCGACCAGAGGGGGGGTGAATGGGAGCTTTTAAAATTTCAGGCTGACAAAGGCCTTCTGTTTTAATTCGGTCTACTGCGGAACAGGCTTCGAACACAACCTTCGAAGTTCTGGCTCGGAGGTATTTTACAGCTCCGAACACAGGCTTCGCAAGGAGCAAAAGTTAAAAGCCAAGAAGACTTCGCTCCACCCACAACCCCGAAAAATCAACTCTGCTAAGTCAGTGCAGGCTTCGCACACAGGGTGCTTCGAGCAGGCTTCGCACTTCACTCTTCACAGGAGTGGACTATCCTCTGAGGACTTCGACCAAATACTTAGCGACAGCAACTGGTGCTGGGCTTCATACTACGAAGGTCTAAATACACACTTACAGACTTCGCTAGGGGCTTCGACACGGGAAAAGAACCGGGCTTCGATCAGGGCTTCGCTAGTAAACAGCGAGGTCTAGCCTCCAGTTACATAGAGCAAACGCACACTGAAAAGCACACTTCGCACAAAACACACTTCGCCTAGACAGGCTTCGGTGCACTACTACTCGACACTAGAAATCGAATTATGCAGCGAGGTATGCAAACAAGCTCAAGCATAAACTCAACACAGAAGTAGGGCTTCGCTACTTGAACAGGGAACACAATAAATGAACTCACTGGATGAATACAACGTATGTGGTGGCTAGTACAGGAGCTCAACAATGAATGCTCAAAGTGTTAAATGTTACCTACTTAGCCCCCATATTTATAGCCACTATTCACCCAAGTGAATTGACTACTTTACCCCTAGGGTTTACATTGGTTTTGTCTCATCAGAACTGAGGGGTACAAAAGGTAGTCAACTTTATTTGGACGCTTCTCTGTCAGCTTTGCAGAGGGGACAGCGTCAGCTTTTTGCAGAGCAAACACTGTCAGCCTTTACAGTCTTTGACTTTTCGAAAGCCCCCCTTCGCACGCGAGGGGTGCGCTAGCTTCGGTAAGAAGCCTTGAGCCTGACGGCCTTCGCTTCACCGAAGACATCCTCCGATACAGTGACGGTTTTGAGCCGAAGCCGTCAAAGCCCTTGGGCCTTCGCACCACCACCTTCGGAGTGAACCACCATGGCTTCGCAGCTTCTCCTAGCTCGAACTTCGTCAGTCCGTGTACCGAAGCCATGCATGGTCGAAGTACCACAAGACAACCACACTCCGAAGCCCCACCTTCGGAGTACCACCCTTCGAAGTCCCTCCTTCGTCCAAGGCCTCCGCATGAAGCATTCCATGAGCACTTCGTCGCAGTGTCTCTCCCCGAGATGAGCACACTCCTTGACTAGCCTCACCCGGACCATGCCTTCGATGCACCTCGACTTCTGAGACCTTCGTCGGGTACCTTCGAGTGTCTCCCTCCGAAGCACACATCGAACACCTTGCCTCTATTAAGGACTTGATCCACCATACTCCGAAGTCACTCCTTTCGGAGTACCCTTCGAAGTGCCTCGCCTCCGAGGACTTTGCCTCAGGGTACCTTAACCCGGAGCCACGCTCCGCACTTACTGCCTTCTCCTGGTGCACCTCGACCCGAGGTCCGACCTTGACCCCTTCGCAGCCTTCGTGACGGAGCTCCCCGCTCCCCTGGCATCAAGCCTCCTCCTTGACCCAGGTTCACTTGCTACGACCCGTCCGTCGCCTCCGAAGTCCCCTGCGCACCACAGACAAGCAGACAAGTGTATCTAGTACCCCGGAGACCTCTCCGGGTAAACAACCTTTGGCACACACTCCGGTGTACCGCCCAAAGTACCGAGACCTTCGGTACAACCCAGTCATCGTGTACTGTCGGACCCCTCCGACAGGCACACTCCGCTGCAACAGCTGTAGCAACCAAACCCACCGAACCCTTCGGTGAAACAACCTCCGAACACCTTCGGAGAACCAACCTCTCAACCCCTTCGGAGGGACCCCTTCAAACCAGAGGGAAAAACCTATCAATCACTCATCACAGACTCCGAAACCAACCCTTGGTTTCTCAATCTCCCCCTTGATGAGTGCATTGACAACCAAATTCAATTTCAAGAAAATTTAAAAAAATTCAGCACACAAGTGACCATAAAAACTCAGAAACGAGCCAAATCATGTCACTTGACAAAAGAATTTTCCTCCCCCTTTTCAAAAGAGTAAAAGCCCCTTCGGCAAATCTTCCCTTTGCAAGATAAAAGCTCATAAAAACTCCCCCTGAGTAATTTACCCCCTTTGCAGCAGAGAACTCAAAGATTTCTCCCCCTTTGGCAATGCAAGCATCAAGGAGCATGTAAAAGATGCATAGCTTTGAAATGGGCAGAATTGCAAAGACATATAAAGCAAAAATATGCCAATATCAATACCAATTATCATGTGCTCAGCTCAAATTAACAGTCTCTAAAAACATGATGACAACATGTGATTTTGTCATTTTGAAATAAAAGCATCACCACTTAATCAAGAAAACTAGACAAGTAAAAGCAGGGACTGCACAAAGCTAGTCAATCTCTACTGTAAACAAACAAGTCCAGTTCAAAAGGAGCATTGAAAGCAAACTTGATGATCAATGAATTTTATTGTGCTTTTCATAATGCCAGGGGTTATTTGTTTGTCTACCTTATACTTTCCAATCAAGCCAAGCCTAGGCATGAAAGCCATCAGAAGCTTAAGGCGGTGATTTTGGCATACACTACACTATCCCAGTTCAGACCAAATTACAATGGTAAGCAGTCTAGAATAGAGCAGTGCGACAAACAAACCCACCTGGATCTTTTTGCTTTGAAGCATGTAAATCATAGATTTTTGGAATTTTGATTTAGTGAAAAAATTGTTTTAGCACTTGATGAATATCCATGAGTATGTAGAACAATTTTTCAAGTTGCAATGTTTAGCATCAAGAGAAAAGAAATCTTGCTATCAAGCAGATAAAGGATAGCTAAAGCAGTCCTGCCTAAACATGCTAGATCCAAGACTAAGCAGTGAGCATGATTTGATTTTGGAAAGAAACATCATGCACATTGTGTTTTAGATATATTAAATAGAGCTGAGCTGACATGATTCATGAATTAATAATAGGCATATAAGTGCAAAAGATGTAAATGCAATTTCACACATGATGAGCACATGCAAGACAATTAAAGCCTGCTCCCCTCACAAAATGTCGTAAAGGTGACAAATACCTTGTTCCCCACGCAAGTAGGCAAAACGAGAAGCATCGAGGGGTTTTGTGAAAATATCGGCTAGCTAGTGTTGGGTATCAACATATTGAAGTTCAATATCACCCTTCTCATTATGATCTCTGAGAAAATGATATCGCACATCAATGTGTTTGGTTCTGGAGTGCTGAACCGGGTTGTTTGCAATACAAATAGCACTAGTGTTATCACAGAAAAGTGGAACACTCTTATAATCTAACCCGAAATCCCGCAAAGTGGAAACCATCCACAAAATCTAAGAGCAACAGTGTAACACCCCAAGAAATAAAAATAAATAAAATAAAAGAAAAATATTATTTAATCATTTCTGGATTTATTTATTAAAGAAAAATCCTAAAAGAACCCAAATGAAGCCATCGGGCGAGCCATCGCCGTCGATCCCGGCCCCCACCGCCCTAGCCGTCGCCACCGTTGTGATCACCAGAGCCCACCCGTCCTCGGCCGCCCCTCGGTTGGCCGTGGAACCCGCCGGATCACCGTCGCCGACTACCACCCGAGAAGACCTCGCCGTCTACCCTCGCCGTCGTCGCCGTCCGTCGCCCATCGTCGCCGCCGAAGGTATGGCCGAGACCGTCTCGACCTCCCCTTTCCATTTTTGGCCATAGCTAGGCCCTTAGGCCCTCGCCGCCGCCGTCGCCACCACGCCCGAGGCCACCGTCGCCGGAGACGAAGGGTAAACTACCCTCGTCATCACGTGCCGTGCCGGAGTTCATCCGAGCCGCACGATCCCGAGCGGACGGTCCGGATTAGATCCTATGAGGATCTAATCTGAGTCCTCAGATCCGGTCAAACCGGTACCCTTGGATCCTGGCCGTTGATCGCTATTTAAACTGTTGACTCAATCTGGTGCGTCCACTTATACCCGTTCGCTACGTTTTAATCTGGACCGTCCATTTTCATTAAACTCACCCACCTCGCATCTGGCCGCTGGATCCAGATCCAACGGTCCAGGTCGCTCGGGTCCACGCGCACAGTCGTAGGTTCACGGTGAACCTGGTTCACCGTGGACCAGAGACTGTTTTCTGGTTTTAAATAAAATTCAGAAAATAGTTTAAACTTCAAAAATTCATAACTTGTTCATTTTAACTCCAAATTTCACCATTCAAATTTTGTTAAATTCAGTATATTATTCTCTACACTTTAATGCCATAAAAACAGTATGTTATCTTAGCACAAAATAAACTTATGGATTAAATAAATAAAAACCCCTTAGGGATAAATTAATAATTCAGGAAAAGAATTAATAAAAACCTCTAAAACTCAACTTTTAATATTATTAAAAGTAACACCAGAATAATAAAGCTCAAATCACATGATTAGATCATAAAATTTGTATGTTTTTGTTTGGTGATGCTTTATTGAATGTGTTGTTTATGTATTTTTCCGTATCGAGAAGACTACGAGTTCATCGAGGAGCAGGAGTTCTACCCCGAGGTTCCTCCATCCCCCTTTGCTGATCAAGGCAAGTCATCGACCACCTCTGTGGAAACAGTTGATCATATTTGAGCCCATGTTTTAATAAAGTATCGCTATAACTCATAGGTTAATATTGCATTAGTCAAATACCAAAGCCTTACACTTATATTTATTAGATCCCCGTCCTTGTGTGCAAACCCAAGCCATGCTTATTGAGCCTTAACTCCTTGTCACTCTACTATAACAATATTAGCTAGTGCCCAATGTACCGGCACAACTGCTATAGGATATAAAGAATGAGTCGTAGATAGATGGATTCTGGTATATGAAATACCCCGTTATTCTTGTCTCTGGACTCTGTTCGAGTTGGCTAGGTTATAAGTATGGTGGGTTCCGGGTGCAAGCTCGGGCATTGGTTTGTCGCACCCGGGGCACTATAAGGACCGGTCTGCGGGATCTGTTGCAAAGCACTTCCGTACCAACCACAAGTCTAATGGGTAAGTCCTAACTGGAAGTATGGAATACTCCGGCTCGATGCACCATAGAGGAGGGGGCAAGGGGCTAGCCTGCGGGTGACTTGTACCGACGAGGCTCAAGGGGGGGTATGGTGGGGCTCCGATGCGTCGGGACACCATATGAAACCCATAAGAGGGTGCTGTTGAGTCGGGGAGGACTATATGGAAGGTTTTGGCACGAGTTCCCGTGAAATGGGTCATCTTGTTACACTTCGGTGTAGGTGATGAGTGCGTGCCTTGTGGGTACAGTGGTACATCTCTGATCAGAGTAAACTTAATCTTTTTGAAAAGCCGAGCCCACGGTCAAGGGTGGGTTGTGTGACTACTCGCAGTTAGTTTACAATTGTTTGAATGGTTGAGTTATTCATGGCATGTAAGGACTGTTGAGCGAGGTGGGGCTGACTGTACCCCTCGAGTTAGAAGATGATGATGCATACACATGTTTACGTTTCAGTACTAATAAATTGTTCACATTTAATTGCATTACAAATTACGCGCTTCCGCAAAATTAGCCACTATCTCCCTTGTTATTATCTTGCATTATATTTGCATTCGGTGGCTTGCTGAGTACATCTGTACTCACCCCATTGACTTACACCATCAGAGCCCGTCTACTACGAGGAGGATGAAGGTCTGGAGTAGCGACCCAGTCAAGGTGAGACTGGAAGGAGGCATTCATCTAGGACCCTTATTTTATTAGTTTCTCTTCACCTTTATTCACTTTTGTATTAATGCAGTCTACAAACCGCGAATGATTGCCCGTATTGTACGTGGTCGCATGATGAACGTCTTGTTTTATTGATTTTCTATGGAATTTCAATAAAGTCCTGATTTATTAAATCGGGGCGTGACAAGATGGTATCAGAGCCAACTTGACTGTAGGAAGCCAAACAGACCTGACCTTAGGACTTATACTTACTATATTTTCTTACAAACACTACTTATCCTATAATCTTCCGAGATTTTCACAAAAACTTTCTCTCTTTTGTAGATGCCAGTCCATACCATGAGCGGGAACCTTCGCGACGAGGCTAGTTTCATCCGCGAGCTGCGCATGCTCGTCGGTTTTCTCGGATTTGAGCACGAGCCAATGTATCATGGAGTCTTCACCGACGAGGAAGAAAGCTTCTGCGAGGTCACCGTCGTCGTCCAGCCCTCCCCTCAGACAGCTCACACCTATCGCGGAGGAGGACCTACCTTCTTGGTTGCCAGTCAGCGCACCGCCCTCCAGGCACTCACAGAACTCCGGATGATTTATGATAGCGAGCTCTACGACACGGACTTTCGCTTTGTACCTCTTCGTACCCCAGGGAGTCCTCACAACGTCTTCGTCAGCACGCTCTCCCAGCGTCATTCTGCGATTGGTCATACCATGCGCTTGTTGGAGGCAATGGATGACCTCCACTACGAGGCACTGCAGGACGCCAATGGACAGCGCGACACAATCAGCTTTTACCGACAATCTTCTGAGGATCTGAACCGCGAGAATGGAGATCTTCTTCGCCGTATCCAGCAGGGACACCGTTTGGCTGCCGAAGCAGAGGAGTTACGGCGTCAGAATGAGCTACTTCGGCAGTGCGTCGCCACCAACCCACAGCTCCGCTACCAGATCGAGGAATTAAGGAAGGACATTGAGGAGATCGCACCTCTTCCACATCGCAAGAAGAAACCCCTTCGGATCCCTACCGTGAGGCCCAAGAGGATCTCCTGCAGCGCACCACCCGCCGGACCATCCAGTTCCTCGACCCCGACCGTCTCCCACGAGCCCGAGATTGAGCCATCCCCCGAGCTACCCTAGACGTAGTTTATGATTGATTGCTTTTCATTTTGCTTGTAATACCATTCATGTCAAAATATAAGGCATGAATGAAGAAATAAATAAATGTAACCACAAGAAAGGTACTTTTGGAATAAAACATAAAAGAGTTCTCTAAAATAAATGTTGTCTACTTTGAAAACTCCAAGATGACCAACACTCAAGGTTCCGACGCTCCCTAGAACGGAGGAGAGAGTGGCAACTTGCCACAATGGGGAGCAACGGGACAAAGGCAAGCCCCAATCTCTAACCACCCCACAGTGGCTGAGATGATGGCCACCCAAAACCAGTTGGTCACTGCTTTATTGAATCAAATGCAACAGCAGCAGCAGCAGATGCAGGAGCAGCAGGCTCAGTTCTTCCGCCTCCACCAACAGCCTGAGCTGCCTCGCCTCGCCACACCAGCTCCCGCTCCCGCCTCTCAGCTCTCGGAGTTCCTCCGAGTTCGCCCACCGACCTTCTCAAGCACCACCAACCCCATGGAGGCTGGGGATTGGTTGAGGACTATCGAGAAGAAGCTCGACCTCCTTACCTGCACTGAGCAGGAGAAAGTGGCCTTCGCCACCCACCAGCTACATGGTCCCACCGTAGAATGGTGGGACAACCTTCGTGAGACCCTGTCCGAGGGACACGCCCACACCTGGGCAGAGTTCTCGGCCTGCTTTTCGTGCCGCTCACATCCCCGACGGCATTATCGCGCAGAAACAGCAAGAGTTCAGAGACCTGCAGTAGGGGAGCAGGTCTGTTACGGAATACCTGCACGAGTTCAACCGTCTGGCCAGGTACGCACCTGAGGAGGTCCGTACGGATGCGGCCAGGCAGGCCAAGTTCCTCCGGTGATTGAAGGATGAGCTGTCCCTACAGCTTATCTCCGGAGATTTCGCCAACTTCCAAAAGTTGGTGAACAAAGCTATCATGTAGGAGACCCGGCAGAACAAGGTCGACCTGAAAAAGAAGAGGATGATTGCCTTCCGACAAAACCAGGGCATGGCCCAGAGACCCCGTTTCACTCCGCCTCGACCAGCGCAGCAGTACCACCCTCGCCCGGTGTATCGCCCAGCACCACCTGCCACCAATATCGGAGCCGGACAATCTCGCCCCGCTCCCGCCGCACCAGCCGCCCCAGCTACCCCAACCAAGAAGCCAGAGATTTTGAGAGACAGGCACGGTAAGCCTGTTGTATGCTTCAACTGCCGCCAGGAGGGGCACTACTCCCATCAGTGCCCTCATCCCAAGCGTACTCAAGGCGTCGCATCAAACCCCGCCGTCCGCGCCAAGGTCAACCACGTCACCGCCGAAGAAGCCCAGGCCACCCCGGAGATTGTCATGGGTAAGTTTATGGTTCATTCATCGCTTGCAGTGGTATTATTTGACACTAGAGCTACCCACTCCTTTATATCGACTGCTTTTGTGGAAAGAAATGCCCTGGACATAAGTGAACTACCCAGACCAGTGTTAATAGCTACCCCGGGCAAGCAAACCCTCGCCTATTCCTTTAGTCCAAGGGTATGGGTAGATATCCAAGGCACGATATTTTGGGCCGACCCCATTCTAATAGAATGTCAAGGTTTGGATCTCATTCTAGGGATGGATTGGCTAAATAAACATCAAGGAGTAATAGAATGTGCCCAGAGAAAAGTGACTGTGACTAATGAAGAAGGGACTATCGTCACATTCCAGATGCCAAGCATGAAGACCGGAAGGACAAGACTACATCAGATTACCTTGGAGGAGATACCAGTAGTCAGTGAATACCCAGACGTATTCCCAGAGGATTTACCAGGGATGCCACCCAAGAGGGATATCGAGTTCAGGATTGACTTGGTGCCCGGAACCACCCCTATTTACAAGCGACCATACCAGATGGCCGCTAATGAGTTAGCTGAGATGAAGCAGCAATTGGAGGATCTCGAGAGAAAAGGCTACATCAGACCAAGTACATCACCATGGGGTGCCCCCGTCATCTTTGTCGAGAAGAAAGAAGACAAGGCAAAGCGTATGTGTGTGGATTACCACACTTTGAATGAAGTAACCATCAAGAATAAGTACCCGTTGCCTTGGATTGACGATCTATTCGACCTGCTAAAAGGAGCTATGGTATTCTTGAAGATCGACCTGCGTTCTGGTTATCATCAGTTAAGGATTCGAGAAGAAGATATACCCAAGACGGCCTTTACCACCCGTTATGGATTGTAAGAGTGTACGGTTATGTCTTTTGGATTGACCAACGCCCCTGCATTCTTCATGAATATGATGAATAAGGTGTTCATGGAGTATTTGGACAAATTCATCGTAGTCTTCATAGACGACATCCTCATTTATTCCAAGGACCAGAAAGAGCACAAGACTCACCTCCGGTTAACCTTAGGCAAGTCAAGGGAACACCAGTTATATGCCAAGTACAGCAAGTGTAAATTTTGGACGGCGGAAGTAAAGTTCCTTGGACACATTATCTCTGCACAAGGCATTGCAGTAGATCCTGCCACAGTAGAAGCTGTTACAGATTGGATGCCACCCACGAATGTATCTGAGATACGAAGTTTTCTGGGTTTGGCAGGATATTATCGGAGATTCATTGAGAATTTTTCTAAGATAGCCAATCCAATGACCAAGTTGTTGCAGAAAGGAGAGAAGTTTGAATGGACTCCTGAGTGCGAGGAAAGTTTCCGCACCCTCAAGACCCGTTTGGTATATGCACCCATACTGACCCTACCCGATATCCGGAAAGACTTCCATGTCTATTGTGACGCATCCCTCCAAGGATTGGGATGTGTTCTTATGCAAGATGGAAAAGTTATCTCTTATGCCTCTCGTCACTTGAGACCTCATGAGTTGAACTACCCGACCCATGATTTGGAATTAGCCGCAGTAGTGCATGCCCTTAAGATTTGGAGGCATTATTTGGTCAGAAATCGCTGTGAGATCTTTACGGATCACAAGAGCTTGAAGTACATCTTCACACAGCCAGATCTTAACCTGAGGCAAAGACGATGGTTGGAACTAATAAAGGACTATGACTTAGGTATTCACTACCACCCCGGAAAAGCAAATGTGGTAGCTGATGCATTAAGTCGCAAGGGATATTGCACAGCCATGATGATTCAAGAACACGCACCATTGTTATGTAATGAGATGGAAAAGATGAATCTCGGGTTGACCACTGGAGCATACTTAGCAACCTTGGAGACTCAACCTGTCCTGTTCGAACAAATCCGAGAAGCTCAGTCAGAAGACCCGGATATAGCAGCCATCAGGAAGAACATGAGGCAAGGAAAAGCCCCAGGATTTTCAGAGGACGAGAATGGCACCATATGGTTTGGAACCCGGATATGTGTACCGGATAAGCCAGAGATAAAGACCCTTATCCTGAGAGAAGCCCACGAGACGTTGTACTCCATTCATCCCGGCAGTACCAAGATGTACCAGGACCTGAAGGAACGTTATTGGTGGGTCAGCATGAAAAGAGAGATTGCACAGTTCGTCGCTGAGTGTGACACCTGCAGAAGAGTAAAAGTTGAACATCAGAGACCTGCAGGATTGTTACAGCCACTTAAGGTGCCTGAATGGAAGTGGGAAGAGATCGGTATGGATTTCATCACCGGACTACCAAAGACCCAACTTGGGTATGATTCTATTTGGGTGATCATCGATCGGCTTACGAAAGTAGCATATTTCATAGCCGTCAAGACGACCTTTAGTGGTCCTAAGCTTGCAGAACTATACATGGCCCGCATCGTATGTCTTCATGGAGTGCCCAAGAAGATAGTGTCCGACAGAGGAAGCCAGTTTACCTCACATTTCTGGAAGAACCTTCAAGAAGAGATGGGAACAAGATTAAATTTTAGTACTGCTTACCACCCTCAGACAGATGGACAAAGTGAAAGGGTAAACCAGATATTGGAGGATATGTTACGAGCATGTGTCTTAGATTTTGGAGCCACTTGGGACAAGAGCTTGCCATACGCTGAGTTTTCGTACAACAACAGCTATCAAGCCAGCCTTCAGATATCTCCTTTTGAAGCCCTATATGGACGTAAGTGCAGAACGCCTCTACTTTGGGACCAAACTGGTGAATCCCAAGTGTTCGGAACGGACATTCTTCGTGAAGCTGAAGAGAAGGTACGGATCATCAGAGACCGACTCAAGACAGCCCAATCACGACAGAAGAGCTACGCAGACAATCGACGCCGAGACCTAGCCTTTGAAGAAGGAGATCATGTTTACCTTCGAGTTACGCCTCTCCGTGGTACTCAACGGTTTAACATGAGAGGAAAGTTGGCCCCTCGATATGTTGGACCATTTCCCATTGTTCGATGCCAAGGTGAAGTTGCATATCAGTTGGAATTACCACCCTCATTGGCTGGAGTGCATGACGTGTTTCATGTTTCCCAACTCAAGAAGTGTCTTCGCGTCCCGACAGAGCAAGTGGACCTCCAGCAGTTGGATGTTCAAGAGGATCCGACCTATGTGGAAAAGCCTGTCAAAATATTGGAGGTCAAGGAAAGGATCACCAGGAGTCGGGTCATCCGTTTCTGCAAAGTGCAGTGGAGTAATCATCCGGTAGAAGAAGCTACATGGGAAAAAGAAGATGAACTCAAGGCACAACATCCTGAGCTATTCAAGGATTGATCCGAATATCGAGGACGAGATTCTCTGTAAGGGGGATAGGATTGTAACACCCCAAGAAATAAAAACAAATAAAATAAAAGAAAAATATTATTTAATCATTTCTGGATTTATATATTAAAGAAAAATCCTAAAAGAAGCCAAATGAAGCCAAACAGGGAGAAATATTCAAAATATGGACTTGAAAATTTTAAGGGATGAACCAAAGACCAAAATATAATTTTAGGAATTTTTCCAAATTTTTATCAACAGTGATTCAATCCTTAAACAAATAAATGAATTACTGGAATTGTTTTAAATCAGAAAATATTTATAAATCCTAATGGGCCTCAACCCTGAAATCACCCCAAGCCTAGCCCAGTCCAGTCTTGAGCCAATGACAGGTGGGACCCAGGTGTCGGCGCTGCTCCCCTCCTCTCTCTCCCGCCCGTGCCCGCCTCGGCCCCACTGGTCAGCCTCTCCTCCTTCGCATTCGCTCTCTGACATGCGTGGCCCGCCTGTCGGCGCCATTGGCCTCGCGCTCGCTCACTGGCAGGTGGAGCCCACCTGTCAGGATCGTCTTCCTCCCGGGAAGGGGATCCCCTTTCCTTTCTCCGGTGTTGGAACAATTGTGTTAGTTCCAGCAGGTTTTTATGTGGTGGAGTGTGATGTGGAGAATGAACCTCGATGGGTTCTAACAGAAGGAGAAAAGGGTTTATACTGGTTCGGGCCTCTCCTGAGAGATAATAACCCTACGTCCAGTTGTGGTGGATTTGGCATGGCATGCCCCAGAATGGAGCAATATTTCCAGGGTTTCTTGGCCCCCTGGAGCGTGTGTCCTGCTACAAGGGCTTGGCCCTGCTTTTATAGGCACGCAGGCCTTAAGGAAAAGACCCAGATACCCTCTACAAGCCCCTAGGCTTATAGGGGTAGACAGGGAAAGGGAGCTAGCTACTGTAGAAAGTACCAGACAACTTTACAGCTTTACAGACGTGTCAGGCTATGCCAGGCTTTGATCAGCTAAAAGACACACCGAAGGTGGAGGCCGGGGAGAAGGCTTCGAAGTGTACCCCGGAGGGGGCTTCGAAGCATGCTCCGGAAGGCGGCCTCCGAACTGGGCTTCGGAGGGCGGCCTCCGGACTTGGCTTCCGGAGGGCGGCCTCCGGACTAGGCTCCCGGAGGGCGGCCTCCGGACTTGGCTCCTGGAGGGTGGCCTCCGGACTTGGCTACCGGAGGGCGGCCTCCGGCGTCCTGCGCCCGTAGGGTGGGCCCGAACTGGGGGCTCCGAGCCGGACCCCCCGATCTAAGGGCTCCGGAGCTACAGGCCCCGAAAGGCACCTTGGGACCTGAAAACAACACTTAGAGAGAAAACAGGCTCCGACAGTGCTGGGCTCTAGGCCGAAGGCTGTCGGAGGCTGGCGTCATTTGGCCCCTGTTCAAGGGAAATATATTCCACCAACAGTAGCCCCTCGCGTGTAGGCCTTCGGGACGAAGGGGTGCACGCGCCCTTAGGACAAATGACCTGAAAACACAACTTCAGAGAAAACATGCCTTCGGAGCTTGGACCGAAGGTGACCTCGATACCCGGGGGTAATAAATGCTCGCGCTAGTTGCCAGAGCGACCTCGGGGAGTCCGAACGGCTCCGCAACGGTCAAAAAAGTTACCGTTACCTTGCTCTGGGCCGATTCGCCTTCGCTGGAGGCCCACATGGCGGTGGGTTCGGCCCACGACGGTTGAAATTCTTACCGCGCCTATAAATAGGGGCTTACCGCGTGCGGCTTCAGCACACTTTCATTCGCTTCCTTCTCACTGTCTTATAGCCTTCGCTCTCCTCTTCTTCCTAGCTTCACGCAGAGCCCCTTTCGCTAGTTTTAGCCCTTCGCCAGCTTCTAGCCCTTCGCACCGGATGTCAGCCGAGATGCCGAAGAAGGCCGTGGCGAAGTCTTTGGCTTTGGGCCCGAGCTCGAGCTCCGCCCAACTGCAAGCGGTAGCGGCTGCAGCGGCGAAGCCTCCGCCCAGGCGGCTGGGGCCGAGGGACCTTCAGACGCCCTCCGACAAGTTCGAGCAGACCCTGGAGATGAGGGCCTCGATCTCCACGGAGGAGTCGGTCCGGAGGGCCTGCGAAGGGAGGATCGTGGCGAAGATCCAGCTTCGGGTCCCGGAGAAGTCGGAGGCTGAGCCGAGGCCTCGTGCTGACGAGGTGGTGGTGTTCGAGGCCTTCTTCGAAGCCGGCCTCAGACTGCCTGCAGTGGGGATGCTGAGCGAAGTCCTCAAGGCTTACAACCTCGAGCTCCCTCAGCTTTTGCCCAACGCAGTGGCGAGGTTAGCTGTCTTCGAGTGGGCCATGAGGGCCGAGGGCTGCGAGGGCCGCGCGGATGTCTTCGTCGCCCTCCATGACGCCAACTGCCAACCGAAGCCGAGGGAGGGGACGGACCGCGTCAAGAGGGCGCTGGCTTTCGGCAGCGCCAACTTCCAGCTCCGGAAGGAGTACCAAGACGCCTTCCCGGCGAGGGCCGTAAACAACAAGTGGTACTCGAGGTGGGACCAAGAGTGGTTCTACGCCTCCGTCGGCGCGAACTCCTCTGCTGCTCATAGCCCAAGTACCCGAATTGGGCCAGCCCGACTTCGCGGCCCCTCTGCCCGACAGTCGCTCGCTGCCCGTGTACCTGAGTCACACGCGCCCAGACACAACAGATCTTCTCTCTCTTTTCAGTCCTCTTTGACTATCGTTGACAATGACTCATCACTTCTGGAGCCATGAGGCCCACGCTCGTCAGCATGGCTCCTCAATCTCCCCCTTGATGAGTGCATTGTCAACACTTCTCTTCATCAGCTCTTCAGTACCTGCAAACACATGTGGAAACACAAAAACAAACACACAAGAAAACAAAGAAGAAGAAAAAATACAGTAAAAGTTTAACCCTAATGATCAAAAGCCAAACAAAAGCAAGAAGTGATCATTATGGTTAACCAAAATGTGAAAAGAGTGCGATCTCAGAAACATCAACAAGGATATCAAAAGAGTAAGGACAATCAGGACAAAACTCCCCCTTAAACTCTTATCTCCAAAATTTCTCCCCCTTGTTGACAAGTGAACTCATCAAGCACTCGAAAAGGACACAGACTCCCCCTGAAATGCAACTCCACCTCAAAATATGCAATGAATGCAACTGGGGTGCAGGTGGAGTGATGAAAGCATGCTTCTCAGATATGATTGACTGCAATTACAACATCTAACAAGTATAGCAAAAGACATACTGTCTAAAACACATGGCATGATCAGTGCAACAAATGATATCTAAAGAAAGTCATTAGCACACATTTTTTTCAATTTTTGCAAATAAAAGCATCACCATATTTTCCAGTTGACAAGCAAGGTAAAGAATGAGATGTAGAAGCTAAGTGATATCTACCAAGATAAGCATTGTCCGAAACAAAGTGCTTCAGCAAACTTGTCTTTTTAATTTTCAGGCTTTTTCATTTCCTTTTTAATTTTTGCCAAGGGTTATTTGCATGTCAAACCTTATGCTAACCGACCAAGTCAAGCCTAGGCTAGAACTGGACCATCGGAAGCTTAAGACATTAGTCTTGGCATACACTACACTGTCCTAGTTCATACCAAAGTGCTATGGTAAGCAGTCCAGAACAATGCAATGCGACAAAGCAAACCCACTTGGATCTTTTCAACTCAAGCATAAAAAGGCATGGAATTTTCATACATTTTTGATTTTTTATCATTTTTATAGCACATTTTCCATGTTAAAGCATAAAGATGTCCAAGTTGCATATCTGCATCTATGTGATGAACTAGCTACAAGGCATGTAACAGATAGCAAAAGCACTCAGCCTACACATGCTAGTTACCAGAAACAATGGTGAACATTTTTCAAGTTTAAAGTGTAAAAGCCATGCATATGACAGATATCAGACATATCAAGCGAACTGAAACAAGGCATGATCATTGACAAGTAATCAAAAGCATGTACCAGCTAGAATAAGTAAAGCAGTTCAATCATATAACAGAAGCAGGCTCAAAAGTGTGATATGTGAATATGCAAGATATGAACACACACAAAAATACTCAAGAAAAGAGTAAAGAAGAAGAAAACTGACGCAAAATATCGTAGAAAGGATACACAACACCCAAATCCCCTCGTAAACGCTCAAAAGTAGACTGATCTAGGGGTTTGGTGAAAATGTCAGCCAACTGATGATGGGTATCAACATGAATAAGGTCAATGACACCTTTCTCATATTGATCCCGCAAAAAGTGAAAGCGCACATCAATGTGTTTGGTTTTTGAATGGATACATGGGTTTTTCCCTACACTAATTGCACTGGTGCTGTCGCAAACAAAGGAACTCTAGTAGGAAAGAACAACCCAAAATCTCGCAGAGTGGAAATCATCCAGACCAACTGTGAGCAGCAGCTGGCAGCAGCTACATACTCAGGCTCAGTGGTCGAAAGAGCAACTCCAGATTGCTTTCTAGAAGACCAAGACACAAGAGAAGAACCAAGAAACTGGCAAGTACCAGAAGTCGACTTGCGATCCAACCGGCACCCACCAAAGTTAGCATCCGAAAATCCAGATAAATCAAGAGATGTTGATGCTGAGTAGTAAAGACCAAGATCAGGCGCATAGGTAAGATACCTGAAGATCCGCTTGACAGCTTGCCGATGAGACGCGCGTGGTGAAGACTGGAAGCGCGCGCACAGTCCCACGGCGAACTGTATGTCTGGCCTCGTCGCCGTCAAGTACAGCAGCGAACCGATCATCCCTCAAAACTCTCTCTCGTTGACCTTGACACCACTCTCGTCCTTGTCCAGGCCCCCAGATGTGCCCATTGGGGTCATCTGCGGCTTCAGCTCTCCACCAAAGTCGAATTTCTTCAACATGTCCCAAGTGTACTTACCCTGGTGGATGAAGGTGCCGTCCTTGGTCTGCTTGGTCTGGAGCCCTAGGAAGTACTTGAGCTCACCCATGAGGCTCCTTTCAAACTCACTGTGCATCTGCTCAGAAAACTTGGACACAAGATCATTAGTAGTACCTCCAAAGATAATATTGTCCACGTAAATCTGAGCGACTAAGAAATCTAAAGCATTTGTGAGCAAGAAAAGAGTTTTATCCACCAAACCCATCACAAAGCCCTTCCCCAACAAAAATTGCTTCAACCGGTCATACCAAGCCCTGGGGGCTTGCTTCAACCCGTATAAAGCTTTTTGCAACTTAAAAACATGTCGAGGAAACTTGGGGTTCTCAAAACCGGGGGGCTGCCTAACATAAACCTCCTCCTCTATGTACCCGTTCAGAAAAGCACTCTTGACGTCCATTTGAAAAAGCTTAAAACCCTTCGAAGCGGCAAAAGCTAAAAGAATGCGAATGGACTCAAGACGGGCAACAGGAGCGAAGGTTTCTTCAAAATCAATACCTTCCTTCTGGCAGAAACCCTGGGCAACTAGTCGAGCTTTGTTACGCACCACAACCCCATATTCACCTTGCTTGTTCTTGAACACCCACTTGGTGCCTATGGGGTTGCATCCTGGTGGCAGCTCTACTAGTGTCCAAACCCGATTGCGGACAAAATTCTCAAGCTCTTCTTGCATGGCATTAATCCAGTTCGAGTCAGAAAGAGCATGAGAAATGTCTCTGGGCTCAAAAGATGCAACAAAAGCAGATTCAGCAAACACAGCAAGAGAGTCAACAGAAGAGCGCAAAGTTCTTGTAGACACATCACCGTTGATGAGCTCTGAGGGGTGATCACGCTGAACTGCTCGGGATCCCTGGTGATCTGAAGTCACCTCACCGGAGTCAGCAGCTGGCACCTCTGGACTCGACTGAGGGGGCTCGATCGAAGTGGAAGAAGTGATCAGAGGTCCGCCCTCGTCCTCAGTCAAAGTCTCAGAAGGTGGGGGCTCTGCAGGAGGTGCAGAAGGCCCACCCTCATCAGCAGCTGGAGTATCCTCATCTTCCTCGAAGATGGACTCTCCGAGCTCACCATCACCAGAAAGCTCAAAAGAAGGAGTTAAAGAAGGCAAGGACTCATCAAAAGAGACCTCGCAAGTCTCGACAAGCTGCTGGGAGTCGAGGTTCCAAACACGGAAGCCTCGAGAATGCAAAGCATAACCAAGAAAAACTCCATCCCAGCAACGAGACTCAAATTTATCCAAATGCCCTCCCTTCTTGAGCACAAAGCACTTGCAGCCAAACGCTCGCAAGTGACTCACCTTGGGCTGTCTGCCAAACCGCAACTCATATGAGGTCTTACCTAGGTAAGCTCTAAGAAAAATGCGGTTGGCCAGATAGCAAGCCGTGTTCATGGCTTTAGCCCAAAAGCGCCTAGGAGTCCTATGCTCATCGAGCATCGTCCTGGCCATCTCGACTAGCGTGCGGTTCTTTCGTTCCACAACGCCATTCTGTGGGGGAGTGTAAGGAGCAGAAAACTGATGGTCAAGACCCTGATCACTACAAAAGCTGACGAACTGAGAGTTCTTGAACTCTGAGCCGTTGTCGGAGCGAATTGCTCGCATACGACCATTGTTCTCATTCTTCAGCTTCAAAATCAGGTTATGAACAAAATGAAAAGTTTCATCCTTAGACTCCAAAAAGAAAACCCACGAGAATCGAGAAAAATCGTCAACAATCACAAGTGCGTACCACTTCCCACCGACTGAGCGTACCCGAGCTGGACCGACAGTGTCCATATGTAATAGCTCGCCCGGATACGAAGTCATCACCTGAGTCACAGGTGCGTGAGAAGCGGCAACCATTTTCCCGTGACGACAGGGATAGCAAACCAGATCCTTCTCCATCTTAAGCTTGGGCAATCCTCGGATGAGGTCCATAGAGCTCAACCTGACTAGCAGGTCAAACTCAAATGGCCTAACCTCCTATGCCACTTCCAGAGCTCAGAGGAGGATCCAGCAATCAAACAGCGAGAAGGCCAAAAGAACTAGAGAAGTCAATCCGAAAAACCTTACCGAAAGGTAAGATCTGGCAAATCAAAGACCCTCTAGAATCAAACACAAAAGAATTGCCCTTCTTAAAACGCACCTCCAAACCATCCTCAAGAAGTTGCGAAACAGAAATCAAATTAAAGTTCAAGTTTCCAACCAAAGCAACGTTCTTCAATGAAAAATGGTCTGAAATGCGAATTGAGCCAATGCCACTTACTTTCCCTTGACCACTGTTCCCGAAGGTGATGTACTCTTTGGAGCTCGGGGGAGAGAGACTGGAGAACCATCTGCGATGTCTCGTCATGTGGCGAGAACACCCTGAGTCCATGATCCAAACGTCCTCCAGTCCTCGATCCTACACAATCAGTGGCTGTAAGTGGGAGCAAATGGTCCGGCACCAGGTTTAGCAAAAGAGCTAAACCAGTGTCGAGCCATCTGCTCAAAAGACGGAAAGCAGAAATCATCAGAAAAGTTTGGACCAAAACGCGGCTCAAAGCGTGGTCCTCGGTTCTGCCTAAAGCCTCGGCCACGAGGTCCAGGACCGTAGCCAAAACGGTCTGGAGCTCTGCCGGAATGGACACCACCAACTGGAGCACGGGCAAGAAAGCCGTCTCCTCTACCACCACCTACACGATGCGGCCTGGCCTCCAGCCTCTCCCCGCGTCGAGGAACATGCAGTCTACCTCCCTGCTGGTAGAACTGCTCCTGACCACCACGAGCTCTCTCTGCTCTCTCAACCCGCTTCCTCCTGAAGCAAAACTCCGCAAGATGCCGTCTCTCTGACAATACTCACAATGATAGGTGGGCTTCTTGGGATGTGGTTGAGGCTTGGGGTTCTTGGGCTTAGTGGTGTTCGGTGTAGTCTTCTTGGGTTGAGAGGGTCCAGGAAGAGAGTCTAGAGAAGTGTGGAGGAGTTTGGGCTTTGGAATCCAGATGGGTTTCTTGGGTGGAGCTTTGGGTGGTTCATGGATCACATCCATCCTTGGGCTGACAAGCCTGGGAAGACTCAGTGGAATGGGGTCTTGGGATATCTCTGCTCAGGAGTCATTTTACTCCACTCCACTGCCCGGCTAATGGCACTCTCAAAGTCAGCCTTGGTGTAGGTGTAACCTACCCCAAACCCATCCTGCCTCTTGAACAGCTGGATCATCATGCCGAGCTGAGGCTCTCTGGCACTGATCCAACTCAGGATAGAACGGAGGTAAAAGTTCTCATTCTGAGAATTAGCTAGCTCCTCTCTCAAGGTAGCTAGAACCTCCACCTGAGACAAGCAGGTCTCACACTCGCTATCTATCTGGACAGACTTCTCGGCTTTCAGCTTAATCAACTCCATTCTAAGAGACAGACAGTTCTCACAGACAGTGGGTGGAACTGACAATGTCTCAAGCTCTAGCCTAGTCTGCACTAGCTCAGCTCTCATCCTCTCCAAATCACCTAGATGCTCATCGCCCTTGGCTTTCAGCTCAGCTAAACTAGCAAGATGAGATGGGCAATCAGCACAGGGTACGACGACAGTGGCTTGAGCATCTTTCAGCTCCAGCTGAGCGCTTTCAAGCTCAGTGGCCAAAGCGTCCCTCTCATCAACCCTTTCTGTGTACCTGGACTTCAGAGTCGATAGGTCACACAGAAGCACCTCACACTTTGGGCACTCACTGCTATCACCCAAGCAAGGGGAAGAAGATAGACTCTCAATTCTGTCGTTGGCCACGACAAGCTCACTCTCTAACTCATCTATCTTCTTCTTAGCCCCTCTAAGCAGTTTTTCCCGATACTTTAACTCCTGACGATTGCTTTCAAGTAAATCAACAAATTTCGCGTTCATAGGATGATACCTTTTCATTGTCGTCGTCGTCGGAGTCATCGGAGGAGCTCTTCTCTTCCTTATACCCAAGAGCCATTGAGCAGAAGCTCTTGCGGGATCTTCGGCGCTGATGTGAGCGGCTCTTCGGTCTGTCCCCGAAGGCCATGAAGCAAAGGCCTGCTGGATCATCCTTGTCCTTCCACTTCCTGATGATGATCTCCTCATCGCTTGAGCTCGATGAAGAGGAAGAAGACGTGGACCGCTTGGAGTAGCTCTTCTCCATCTCAGCGAAGAAGGCCTTGTCGCGCTTCTTGTTCTCTCGCCGGTAGTCCTTCAGGGCCTTTCTGAAGAATCTGGTTTTGGCTTGCCCTTGTTGAAGGAGGAGCTGTCGTGCTTGCCGGAGTCGTGGAAGCCACCACCGGTGCCCTTCTTGTGACCATTTCGCTTGGGGCAGTCGGCGATGAAGTGTCCTGGATCACCACACTCAAAGCATCCGGTCTTTGTGCCGTGTCTTTTGAACATCCTCTTATCATAGACACGACGCACCCGGTTGTTAAACAGAGACACAAATCATCATCACCCAAAGACTCAAGCTGGTCCTCAGTGATAGATATCAAGGAGAACCTAGCACAGCTCACAGAAGAGGGATCAACAGAGGGTGTAGCAAGGGCCAAGACTTTGATCCAGAGCTAGTGAGATTTGATCTCAACTGGGTATCAACCTCGGTGGCCTTCAGCTTGCTAAACAAATCAGAAATTGTCAAGGTATCATAAGAAGTGCTCTCAATGATGGAGGATACCTTGATCTCCCAGATCTTTGGGTCCAAGGTATGGAGAACCTTGAGCGCCTGTTCGTGATCTGAGACTAACTGAACACCCTCAGCCTTGTTGTCCCGAAGCTTGTTTATGATCGACTGAAAACGACCAAACAACGCTTCAACAGATTCACCCGGCTTTTGTGTGAAGTTTTCATATTCACGCCGGTAGGTCTGATAGAGCCGAGCCTTGACCTGGGCTGTCCCCTCATGGTGTGCCTGGAGGGTAGCCCAGATCTCTCTCGCAGTGGAAAGATGGCTCACACGCTCAAATTCGGTGGGACCTAAACCAGAAAACAAGATGTTCACAGCTTTGCTATTGTTCACATGCTGAGCGATGATACCAGGAGTACCACGCTCAGCAACTGGCAATATGACAAACGTAGCGTGAACGCAAATGTCCCAGATGTCCGAGCTTTGGCTCATGAGATAGGCTCGCATGTGAGTCTTCCAATAATTATAGCCATAAGCTTCCAAGGACGGGACCTTGCCAGGAGACGTCATGATCACTACTGGGTTTAGAACCGGTTAAGGTATGGAAAAACCCTAACCAGGCTCTGATACCACTTGTAGGACCGAAAGTAGCGACCAGAGGGGGGGGGGGGGGTGAATGGGCGCCTAAAAAATTCTTTCGAATCAATGGCCTGCTCCCAACACCCAACGCACCTCAAAAGACTTAGCAGCAAAAAACGTAAACTGATCGACAAGGCCTAAAATGATCTAGCCTAAGAACACCGGTGTCCTTAATTGAAAAGACACCAACACAGTGCTAATAGGCAGATTAATTAAAGCATTCAAATCATGTCAGATCAAACTTCACAGAAATAAATCATCACAACAATTGATCTGAGTTGAGAGGTTACTGTTCAAAGTTGTCTCCTGTTAGATACTTGATGAAGCCTGCTTCGAAGTACGTCGTGTCGAAGCCTGCAGTGAATGCTTCGAAGTTGTCGTGCGAAGGCTGACGGAGTCGAAGCTAGTTCGAAGAAATCGTGCGAGGCTACGAACCAACACGTGTTCTAAAAACGGACTTCGAAAACCTGTTCGAAGATAAATCTGCAAGCTCTGAAACTCATACTTCGATCACAAGGCATTCGGAGTACCTTCGCAAGAAAGCTTCGCACGTAAAAACAACGAAGCATACTAAAACCCGGAGCACTTCCACACTTCGAATCAGTTCACACTTCGAATCGGTGTTCACAGGAAAAAATTCGAAGTTACTTAAGCAAACAAGTTCGAAATCTCTGGAGACAGAGTGACCCTACTCCTGCCAGTCTTCGGAGAAGAAAATTTTCGAAGCACCTTCGCTCTCTAGGCTTCGTAGCTTCGAAGCATCTACTGCGAAGCTTGTGAAAACATAAAAAACAATGCTGAACCGTGGGACCCACAATATAAAATAAATGCTTGTTTAATGCGGTTGCCAGGAACTAGCGTGTGAAAAATTATGACTTGGCTACAGCTCAACTTCCGAAGCCTATGCCCTGTCAAGACAGCTGCTACACAGTTTGCAAAGAGAGCAAAAAAATTAACAGCACAAGCAAAAGCCTAGGAGCTGCTGAACAGTATAGACATGCAGAACGCTTACTTTTCTTGAACAGAACACCAAGCCAAAATAAACTAATAAAACATCCTAGTGGCTGACACCTTGCAATGAACACAAGCAAGAAAATGTTGACGTTCTGAGACAAACAGGACTACTATATGCCATAGACTTAAGCATAGGTCTGCACAGCAATGCTTCAATAGTAAAAAGGCTACTACTAGTCTGGCTGCTAGTGTATGCTAAAGTCTAAACAAGCTGCTGAAAGAACGAATGGATAAAAACCTTCTGCCAAATAAACAACTTTGCGTTTCAAGAAAATTTACGAAAGGAACAGATACGCGATGGAGTAAAATACAACTAAAGACATAGTAAACAACAATTTTACCCCGAGAACAAACGTTGATTTCAAGTTCCAAGAAAAAACTAATCAAAGAACAGATTGAACCTGTCGATTGTTTTTATCCGCAGAAGGAACTGGAAACACATCGCAGTGATGAACGTCCAAAAACACACCGGCAGCACAAGGAACAACAGGACCGAACAGGAACTCAGGAACGCTGGCGGCGCACCACAGGGAGTAGGTAAGGTGAACACTGATTTTTAGATTAAAGTGTGTTAACCCTAACCCTAGGGATTGGGGCCTATTTATAGGCAGCCCAATAAAAGGGTAAAATGCAGAAATACCCCTAGGATTTTTTACAGACGCTGAATAAAAATGGAAAAGACCGAAATGCCCTTAGGGTTTTTTACAGACTCGACTGACAGACTGTGGGCCTAAAGGCAAAATAGTAAACTCCTATTTACAGATGACTTATCTGGAAGCTAAGCTTTCGTAGCGACTACGGCTTCTCTTCTGGACAGTCCGATGCGAGATCAGCGGTCGTCAGTTTTGCGCCGAAACTGACAAAGCGTCCACCGACTTTGCACCAGGTACCCGGATTGGGCCGGCCCGACTCCGCAGCTCTCTCAGCACAGCAATCGCTCACCGCCCGTGTACCTGAGTCAATCCTGGTCAACAGTCCAATGGATCCTCTGCTGCTCCTAGCCCATGTACCCGGATTGGGCCAGCCCGACTTCGCGGCCCCTCTGCCCGACAGTCGCTCGCTGCCCGTGTACCTGAGTCACACGCGGCCCAGACGCAGCAGATCATCTCTCTCTTTCAGTCCTCTTTGACTATCGTTGACAATGACTCATCACATCTGGAGCCATGAGGCCCACGCTATTCAGCATGGCTCCTCACATGGCATGCACGGTTGGCAAAATAAAAATAAAAGTTAGATTTCGCTTGTAAGGCCACTACTATGTTTGGGCCATGTGGTCCTTTCATCCATTTTGTTCACTCTTTTTAATTTTTTTCATGGTTATCAACCGGGTTTAAGTTATCCACCGCAATCGTCGCGTTCGTGCATCGCTGATTTCACTCCAGAGGTATCGTACATCTCCATCTTGATCACCCGATCAAGTGTTCAATCTCTCAAGGATGAATCTTCTTTGACTATGTGTGTCTCGCTATCAAGCTTTGGGCCATCACTCTGTCGCCTTCTCAGGCCACAATGTTTTTCTCGTGGTCTTCAACTACTGCATCGACATGAGCTACCGTTGTGTCGCCTCCTCAGGCCATGACGTCGTCGCTGTTGTCGCCTTCACACGTCGTTTCCCGGTCATCGTCAGCCACTCAGGTTCTTCGCCTACTTCGAGCACCGCCTCCAGGTCATTCTCGTGCTGCCATTTTCGCCGCTCTAGGCAATTGGTCCACCTACCTCTACATCAGCTTTATTCATCTTCGACCACTTCACCACATCGTTAGCATCGTCGTATCGCTTCCTCGACTACTTCTATGTTCTCCAACAACAGTGAGCTGCATTGGCACTTTTCCATCTACGTTGTTTTGTGCCATGATCGTCTCGGAGGCCTTCTCTGCTAGTCTTATTTGACAATGGCACAAGGTTCATGATGGTCCCTCTGCTCGCCTACACGATATTGGTAACACCGTTGTGTGCG
The DNA here is from genome assembly GCA_019279435.1 of Zizania palustris. Taxonomy (NCBI): domain Eukaryota; kingdom Viridiplantae; phylum Streptophyta; class Magnoliopsida; order Poales; family Poaceae; genus Zizania; species Zizania palustris. Next base: position 29,768,187 of record JAAALK010000288.1, read on the forward strand.
TTCATCTCGATTCATTGTTCATCTCGTATGATTTGATTATATCTAGTTATTCCTTATATGCAGATTACCTACATATCTCCGATCATGTACTCCTATATACCGGCCACAAAGGGTTAATGCAATCAATCGATTCCATAGTCTATTCCCCTCTCTTACAATTCAACAATGAGAACTAGTAAAAAACTCAATGCAACATCCAGCTAAAATAAAATGTGGCACCACCGGGGAAGAAAAAATGACCCGAATGAGTGAATGGTAAAGTGGATTTCTAAAAAAAATGGGTTAGGAAATCCTAGGGTACGGGTCCCTTTTATAGGCTACCCAAATACAGGAAATTCCTATAATACCCTTAGGGTATTTTTACAAAAGCAATTAAAAACAGAAAATTCCTATAATACCCTTAAGTTATTTTTACATATGCAATTAAAAATAAATACTAGGCCTGACGGGCAAAAAATATATAAAAACACCTATTCTATTTATTTTTTATGATGATCCACTTTCGTCACTTCCACGACTTCACATCAGGTACGTCGATTTCACATCTACGGTTGATGTGGTTGATGGTTTTACGTCAAAACTATCAAAGCGCTTGCCGCCCTTGCACCGTGTACCCGAATTGGATGACCATGACCCTACAACTCTCTCAGCCTGGTAATTGCCTGTCTGTGTACTTAAGTCACATGACCAACATCACGACACCCACTTTCTACCATTATGTCATCTACCCAGATTGGACCACTATGATTATGCAGCTCCTTAAGCTCGTTGATCATCCGTCCGTATACCTGTCAGACTGTCAACACCATGGCAACATTTCTTCCTTCGAAGTTCTCCTTCGAAGTCCATTCCCCTGGAGAGCTTCCTTAATCATCTATTCCATTTACAATAACACATCATTTGATAGCCATGAGGCCCATGGTCTCCACCATGGCTCCTCAATCTCCCCTTGATGAGTGCATTGTCAACACTCCATTCTTCACTTCGTTCACCTATAACCAAATGCGGAAACAATGAAACAAAACAAGGAAATAATAAAAATAAAAAATAAAGAGTTCAACCTAATAACCCAAATCCAACAAAACTAGAAAAGATCATTAGGCCTGTTGGCGCAACAAAATTAAGCTAACATGTTTTAGTAAACTCAAAGGATTGACAAATGAAGTGTTTGTTTATGAGGACTATTCCAAGCCTCCGAATTGGATAATAGCTTGAGATAGTTCGAAGTGTATATTAAATACCTGAATATTCGATGCCCCTTACAGAACGAAGTGGGGGTATTTATAGACAAGATACATTTAGGAAAATACCTCTTTACCATCTAATTACAACCGACCTAGAAGATACTGTTTAATATTCTTCATAGGGTTAAAAGGGTAAAAAACAAGTCAATAGTGAGAAAGTAATTCTTCCATCCTTGCTGGCAGTACCCCTGTGGGTAAGGAGGCTCCGGTATTCTTTTTCATGCCGAAGCCTTAGCGGAGACCACCGTCTCGTAATGCTCCGAATGTAGCGAAGCCATTGATGCTATTAGGACCTTTTAGAGATCGGGACTTCTAACTTCCTTTTATCTTCTGATTTCGTTGATGTAGAGATTTTAAATGATGCTGAGGATGAAGTATTTTCCCCCCAATAGTAGACCCTTGAATACGTCTCTTTCGAACGACTTGTGCAATGAAGAGAGTAGTATACGCAAGAAATATTTTCATGCTTAGGACTTAGAAAAAAATCGAAAGTCCTTACAACCATTTGCAGTAATGTCTTCAGAAATAAGAACTCTCCCGCACCTAGGATCCGGTCAGACGTGTCTACAGGGCAGCTTCGGAATCAGGAGCTCTCTAAACCCAAAATAGTAGTTAGCTCTAAGAGCCGTTAGACCCAATTAAGAGTCGTTACTCTCTAAGGAGGCTAATAGTCGCACGATCTAACGGCAGTTTAAGCCTTCACTATAGTGGCCATGCATGTCATAATGACGTCGAAACCAAAAAAAAGCAACTCAAACGTTGCCTCGTAACGTACGACGAAAGGGACTTAAGAGGCTATAAAAGGAGGAGAATAGTGATTTTGAGGCACGCTACCAACTGCTCTGTAAACTCGCTTTTCCCCTTCTCTAGTTTCCATTCTCAACTCTTCTAGCTTTCTTCATTGGAGAGAAGTTAGTTCCAAGATGCTTGTGCTGGCCTCGACATTGGCCTGGCAGCAAGCCATGGTGGTAGCGGCAGCAGGCCATGGCAGCAGCAGCGGCAGCGGCGGCGGCGGGATCCTCGGAGAACCCTCGGGATCTTCGATCGGCGTCCACCAAGTATATGGATCAGTGGTATTTCTTGGGGGCGTCGACCTGCTCAAAGAAGACCATAGCTGAGCAGTTTCTAGGAGGCTGGGGCCTAGAGTGAAGGTGGTGAACCCCTGGGAAAGAAATTATTCTGGTACCGCAAGTGGGAGAAGTCATGGTTTTTGAATTTTTTTTCGAAGTCGGACTCAAGCTCCCTTTTATGGACTTCTTGGCGGAGGTACTAGATTTGTTTCACATGAATCTCTCTCAGCTTTCTCTGAACGCCATCGCTCGATTGGCCATATTTGAATGGGCCATGCGAGCCGAACGGTGTGTGGGGAGAGCGGAGATCTTTGCGGCCCTGCACAAAGCTTCCTTCCTGCCGAAGAACAAATACCAGATCTAGTGGAGAGAAGATGGTGGTGGCCTTTGGAAGAATAAATTTCTAGCTTTGGGATGAGTTTTAAGAAGTGTTCCTAGCGAAGGCCATCAATGATCGATGGTACTCAGGTTTGGATCCTCCGTTGGTTTTATGCGGAGGTAGGCGTGACTCCGTCTTAGAAGAAATCATGTATTGGAGGGAAGCAGACATTAATACGGAGCCGAGCCAACTTTAGGTATGCTTCCGGCTGCTGTACACTATAAGTCGACACATGAGTACGCATGTGTTGGTGCAACATATATGCTAATAGGTTCTATAAGACCAAGAACTAACAAACGAAGTGTTTGTGAATGCAGACTATCTCAAGCCTCCGAATAGGATAATAGTTCGGAATAGTTCGAAGTATGTATTGAATATCAGAATATACGATATGTCTTACAGGGCGAGAAGGGGGGTATTTATAGGTAAAATCTTTAGGGAAAGGACCCTTTTACCCCTTAATTACAACCGACATTGTGGATACTATTTCGGTATCCTGTATAGGGTTAATATGGTAAAACATGCTCTAGGATGTTGATCAGGTAGACGTCCCATCCTTCTAGTTGTTTTCCACTCCGGCGGGGAAGCTCTTCGGAGGGTCTCTTCTTATTGGATCATGGATGAAACCTTCAACTTCGAGCCTCGTAGTTTCGGAGGGAGACTTGGGCTACAAAACTAAGACTTTCCTTTATCTTCGTTGTATAATGTATTTGCTTGGAATCTTGGAGGATCCTGGGGATGAAGTATTTTCCCCCAATAGTAGCCCCTCGAATATGCTTCTCCAGATAGCCTGTATAGCAAGGAGAGCAGTATACGCAAGAAATATTTTCATGTTCAGTACCTTATATAGAATGCAAGGTATTATAACCGTTCGAAGCAACCTTAGCGTCAGAGATACATCAAATCTGGGCTTCGAACTTGGACCTCCGTATGATTAATCCGAAGGAAATTCAATAATTATAACGGCAGTAAACCGCAAAGAGCCATTACTTTTGTACCGTTATCCCTCAAATATCTATTAGGCCTTTTGAGAAAGCAACCGCCATAAAGTTTACCGCGGTTCACATTCTTCAACCATTTGGCCCCACCTGTCATTGACGCGGTTGAATTTGCAAATGTGAAAATATGCACGAATCGTGCCGAACGAGGACAAAGCAGTTATAAAAGAGGAAGGTGATCGGTGGTGAAAGGTTTTTACAAAGATTTTGTGCTTCGACATTTCCACACTTTCCTCTTTTGCCTTTACTCTCTGAAACTCTCAAGTGCTCCACCGATGGTGAGAACAAGTGCCAGAGTGCCAGCAGTGGTGGTGACCTTGGTGTAGCGGCAAACTTGGGCCGCATCTACAGCGGCAACAATGGCGGGAGCTCTAGGAGGCTCTTCGCCCAAGGATCCATGATACCTCCGCCCATCGTCAAAGAAGCCACTGAATCCAGCGAGGAGGCAGTGAGTGGAAGACTAGGTTTGAGGATGAGGACACGAATCCTTGGGGAAGAAGTGATACCAGTACCGAGGAGCAGAGAAGTCGTTGTCTTCCAAGCCTTCTTCGAAGCCAGACTCGGTCTCCCTTCAATAAACTTCTTAACAAAAGTATTGGAGATGTTCCATGTCACCTTGCTGCAGTTGTCTCTGAATGCCATAGCTAGACTGGCGGTCTTCGAGTGGGCCGAAGTATTCGTGGCGACCCACGAAGCTTCGTGACAACCCAAGCCGCACGATGGACCTAGAGACTCTAAGCTGCTGGTAGCCTTCGGGAGTGTCAACTTTAAGCTCCGGAAGGGGCACTTGAAGAATTTCCCAGCAAAGGCGATCAACGACCAGTGGTACTCCGATTGGATACTCCGGTGGTTTTATGCCGAGGTCGGTGAAGACTCCGGCCTTACGGGGCCCCTACAAGAGATCTAGTACATGAGGGAGGTGGAGATTACTTCAGACTCAAGTCTGCTTTCAACGTGACTTGGGTTGTTGTCTTCGGTGGCCAAGCGCACGAGCATGCGAGACATGGTGGAGGAATTCATCGCCCTCCGGATACCTCTGCTCGGGCCAATTGGCCCATTATTTTCAACAACACTTCGAAAGGAGGGCTTTGAGAGATCGCTTCGAACTCTCTAGGTAATACTTCGATATCTCCTGCACTTAAATTAATTTTATAGAATATATATATTTTTTCTTAACAAATTGTTACCTTGTTTCAATGGCTCCATTAGCGCTGGCTCTAGAGCAAATAGCTCGGGTAGTGGAGAGGGTGCTCGGGGCCACTACCACAGTGGAAAAGCAGCGGAGGGTGGAGCTAGTTGGGAGCTAGGAATGCTCCATCCGAGTGTGGAGTGCACTCGGGATCGAAGCTCCTTCTCTTCCAAGCTTCGACGCAGAAGGTCCGACCTCTCGAAATAGGAAAGCTGCTGCTAGGACCTCCAAGGCAGCGAAGACTCTGATGAAAAAGGTGGCGTGGAAGGCTAAGCTCCCTTCACCTCCATTGTCTCCACCTTCTTTATACATTCAGAGCTCTTCTTCGGAGGAGTCTGAAGAGGAGGAGACTTTGGAGGCCCGAATAGGGAGGGAGCTTCAAGCTCTACGCATGGAGGGTGGCGAGGGGAATTCTCGGGTAGAAACTAAGGATCCACCTTGGGCCAACGCTGAGGCGGTGCCAGTGGTTGAAGGGGAGTAGGCAGTCCGAAATGAGCCCGTAGGGGTTCAGGAAACGGAGCCAGTGGGCTCTATTTTGCGTGTGACCGAAGTGGTGGTGATGGAGGTAAGGACCTCTACATCCGCAACTCCAGTCCAAACTTTAGGTGAGGACATCGAGGAGTACCTCAGAATGTACGAGTATCTGGGGGATCTCGTAATCGTTCCTCAAAATTTAGATGGAGGTAAGCCTTCAGTCTTTACTTCTTGATTCATCATACCTGAAAAAATTTCATTGTATTGATAATATATTTTAGATGATTGGCAAATACCTTATGTTTGTAGAAGCTTCGGGGAGCAACATGGCTCCAACCAAAGACAGAGCCTTAGTGAAGGACTTGGCTCTAGCTGGGGACGAGGCTCCAGCAGAAGAGGTGGCTCCAACAATGGAGACTACTTCCGTTGGAGCTGCTTTAGCCGAGGGGGTCACTCCGATGGAATAGGTGGCTCTGGCAGCTCCTGCGATGTGGAGAGGTAAAGGCAAGTTTTTGCTTGGGCCTCTCCCTTCCTTGGTGACGACACCGTCGAAGTCGATGAACGATCCTTCAGTGGATGCTTTGGATGAGGATCCCGCCGAAGATGATCAAAGAGCCCTGTCCTGGCTCCTGCTGTTAGCTCCGTTCTTGGAGCAACTGATAGGGCTTCGGTCTCTCCTGCAACCCTTGGCTGAAAAGAGCCAAGAGGTTGGCAACTCCGAGATGGTCTTCACGTTGAGCGAAGCCAGTGGATCGGAGCTAGACATTGCCCTTGAAGGGATACCCTCCAAGTATGTGAGGGACATAGTGTACATTTAATTTATTGTAATTACACCATACTTACTTTGCTTTTTGCAGCAATTTGTTCTTGCTAAAGTGGTGGTGACGTCCAATGATCTCGAATTTAATCAGCTAAAAAGGAAGGTTACAGCGCTCTAGAGAGCTCTTAAGGGCTCTGAAGAGAAGTCCCTGCAATTAGAGGAAACACTCCTCAAAGATCAGAGGGCGAAGGCCATTGTGAAGAAGGCGCTTCGAATGGAGCAGCATGCTCACGCTGGCGTGTCTTCTTCAATTAAAGTGCTCCAAGCAAAGCGGGTGGTGCTCAGAGCTAAAATCGACAAGCTTCGAGCAGTAGAGGTGACTTCTAGGGCTGAACTTGTGCAGCTCCGAGAAGCACTCCAGCAAGCGCTGTCTGAGAAGAATTACTTGATGATGAAAACAATCGAGCTTTCTACCATTGCCACTGACAAGACAAGGGCCGAGGAGTGTAGGACCGAAAGTAGCGACCAGAGGGGGGGTGAATTGGCGCCTAAAAATTCTTGCGAATCAATGGCCTTTTCACAACACCCAACGCACCTCAAAAAACAACTAGCTGAAGCTTAGCAGATCTATACCAGGAAAATAATCTAGCCTAAAAACAACCAGTGTCCTAAGTGAGAAGACACCAACACAGTGTTCGAAGGCAGATTAACAACACATTTAAACATGGACATGTCAAGCTGCACAAAAGTAGATCATCACAGACATTTAATTTAAGTTCACGAGAAATCTTACTGTTCACAGTTGTCTCCAGTTTGATACTTGCCGAAGCCTATTCAAAACAGTCATGTGAAGCCTACAGTCTTAAACATCGAAGTTTGTCCGAAGTCTGCAGAAGTTAGATTTGAAGTTGTGCCACTGTTTTTGGAAGCCTACAGACTAACTTCGAATTCGAAGCCTGCTTCGAAACCTCCAAAGCCTGTTTGGTCAAAGGACAACCTCCGAAGTGGAGACCTCCGAATCACAACATGCAAACGAAAAACTTCGAAGCCAGCCAAGAATTGGGCAGAGGGGCCCACGCAAAAGACTGACACCACGCGAGACACACAAAAAATAATTCAAAGCTGACACTCCGAACCCAACAGGTCAGTGAAGTCTGTTCTATGAAGCTGAGCCAAAACTCCGAATACTTTCTCGCAATCACCGAAGCAAACAAGAAAAAGAATGCTTCGAAGTCTCAACAATAGCGAAGCCTGTAGAACCGACGAAGCTTGCACAGCTAGCTAGAAGACCTTCGCAAAGAACTTAGAACCTCGTTCTCTCCGCCTGAGAAACACGGAACCCAAAGCTAGCAGCACGCATGCACTATCATGGGAGATCAACTTCTTCATGCAATCAGTTGTGTTAGCAAGATGAGTAAGCAAAGATCACGCCAACAACTTTCTTGCAAACTAGTGCATAGGTGCTAGCAGTCTATGTTGTCCCACGAAAAATAGCACAGTGCTATTCTGCCATGCCTCGAGAAACAAGAAATACCAGAGAAACACAGAACTGGGTTGTAGCAGAAAACTAGCCTCTAGGCTGAGCGATAGACTGGCAGGGGTTCAGATAAAAAAAGAATCAATACTGGGATGACTCAAGACTTCAGCACACTAGAGCCAAACTAACACAGATAAAAATTCTTCGCATACAAAAGCTCACGAACACGCGGGCAAAACGAGGCAACCAAGAGATCAATCCACGGTGAAACATTCATTAACTTAGAGAATGATAGAACCTGACGTGGATCTTTCTATTGGTCCAAGAAGCGATTCGTGATGAACAACTATGATGAGCTGCAACGCTCAGGAACAAAAATGAACCGGGACACAGCACGAGGAAAGTGAACTCAAGTTTGTCATTAAGTGAGTTAACCCTAACCCTAGGGATTGGGGCCCTATTTATAGGCAGCCCAATAGCCTAGGAAAATACCAAAAGACCGTTAGGGTTTTTACAGACGCTGAAATAAAATGGAAAAGACCAAAACTGCCCTTAGGATATTTTTACAGACTCGACTAACTGACTGTGGGTCTAAGGACAAAATAGTAAACTCCTAATTACAGATGACTTATCCTGAAGAGGAGCTTTCATAGCGACTACGGCTTCACCTCAGAATGGTCAGATCCGAGATCAGTGGTCGTCAGTTTTGCGCTGAAACTGACAAAGCGTCCACCGACTTTGCACCAGGTACCTGGATTGGGCCGGCCCGACTCCACAGCTCTCTCAGCCCGGCAATCGCTCGCCGCCCGTGTACCTGAGTCAATCCTGTCAATAGCCCAGTGGATCCTCTGCTACTCCTAGCCCATGTACTCGGATTGTGCCAGCCCGACTTTGCGGCCCCTTTGCCCGACAGTCGCTCGCTGCTCGTGTACCTGAGTAACATGCGGCCTAGACACAGCATGTCTTCTCCTCTCTTGGTGTCACTCATCACATCTGGAGCCATGAGGCCCACACTCTTCAGCATGGCTCCTCAATCTCCTCCTTGATGAGTGCATTGTCAACACTTCTCTTTTTCAGTTCTCTAGTACCTATGAGCACATGTAGAAACACGAAAACAAAACACAAGAAAACAGAGAAGAAGAAAATAAAATAAAAGTTTAACCCTAATGACTAGAAACCGAACAAAAGCAAGAAAGCGTCATTATGGTTAACCAAAAGTAAAAGACTCAAAACGAGTGCAATCTCAGAATTATCAACAAGGATATCCAAAGAGTAAGGACAAACGGGACAAAATCTCCCCCTGAAACATATCCCAGAGAAAGACAAAACTCCCCCTTAAACTCTTCTCCCAAAATTTCTCCCCCTTGTTGACAATTGGACTCATCAAGCAAGACTAAATGCACTCTAAAGAGACACATACCCCCCTGAAATGCAACCCCCCTCAAAATATGCAATGAATGCAACTGGGGTGCAGGTGGAGTGTAGAAAACATGCTTCTCATATATGATTTACTGCAGTTACAACATCTAGCAGGTATAGCAAAAGACATACTGTCTAAGAAACATGGTATGATTAGTGCAATACATGATATCTAAAGAAAGTCATTAGCACGCATTTTTCAATTTTTGCAAACAAAAATATCACCACATTTTCCAGTTGACAAGCAAGGTAAAGCATGAGATGCAAAAGCCAACTGATATCTACCAAGATAAGCATCATCCAAAACAAAGTGCTTCAGCAAACTTGTTATCTTTTTAATTTTTCAAGTTTTTTCTTTTTCCTTTTTCATTTTTGCCAGGGGTTATTTGCATGTCAAACCTTATGCTAACCGACCAAGTCAAGCCTAGGCCAAATCAGGACCATTAGAAGCTTAAGACATTGGTCTTGGCATACACTACACTGTCCTAGTTCATACCAAAGTGCTATGGTAAGCAGTCCAAAACAATGTAATGCGACAAAAGCAAACCCGCCTAGATCTTTTCAAATTAAGCATAAAAAGGCATGGAATTTTCATTTTTCTGATTTTTTATCATTTTTAGCACATTTTCCATGTTAAAGCATAAATATGTCCAAGTTGCATATCTGCATCTCAGTGAGGAACTAGCTACAAGGCATGTAACCGATAGCAAAAGCACTCAGCCTACACATACTAGTTACCAGAAGCAATGGTGATCATTTTTTAATTTTAAAGCATAAAAGCCATGCATATGACAAATAATAGACATATCATGTGAACTGAAGCAAAGCATGATCATCGACAAGTAATCAAAAGCATGTACCAGCTAGAATAAGTAAAGAAGTTCAATCATATAACAGAAGCAAGCTCAAAGTGTGATATGTGAATATGCATGATATGAACACACACAAAAAGACTCAAGAAAAGAGTAAAGAAGAAAGAAAACTGACTCAAAATATCCTAAAAAGAATACACAATACCCAAATCCCCTCGTAAACGCTCAAAAGTAGACTGATCTAGGGGTTTGGTGAAAATGTCAGCCAACTGATGATGGGTATCGACAAGAACAAGGTCAATGACACCTTTCTCATATTGATCCCTCAGAAAGTGAAAGCGCACATCAATGTGTTTGGTTTTTGAGTGGAGACAAGGGTTTTTCCCAACACTAATCGCACTTGTGCTGTCACAAAATCTCGTAGGAAAGAACAACCCAACTGTGGTAGGAAAGAACAACCCAAAATCTCGTAATGTGGAAATCATCCAAACCAACTATGAGCAATAGCTAGCAGCAGCTACATACTCAGCCTCAATGGTCGAAAGTGTAACTCCAGACTGCTTCCTAGAAAACCAAGAGACAAGAGACGAACCAAGAAACTGGAAAGTACCGGAAGTCGACTTGCGATCCAACCGGCACCCACCAAAGTCAGCGTCCGAAAAGCTAGTTAAATCAAGAGATGATTATGCCGAATAAAAGAGACCTAGATCGGTCGCATAGTTAAGATACCTAAAAATGTGAGGACGAGAAGCGTGCGCATAGTCCTACGACAAACTGTATGTCTGGCCTCGTCGCCATCAAGTACAACAGCGAACCGATCATCCCTCGAAACTCTTTCTTGTTGACCTTGACGCCGCTCTCGTCCTTGTCCAGGCCCCCAGATGTACCCATTGTGGTCTTCTGAGGCTTCAGTTCTCCACCAAAGTCGAACTTCTTCAACATGTCCCGTGTATATTTACTCTGGTGGATGAAGGCGCCGTCCTTGGTCTGCTTGATCTGGAGCCCTAGGAAATACTTGAGCTCACCCATGAGGCTCATCTCAATCTCACCGTGCATCTGCTCAGAAAATTTGGCCACAAGAGCATTAGTAGTACCACCAAAAATGATATCGTCCACGTATATCTGAGCAAACAAGAAATCTGATGCATCTCTGAGCAAGAAAAGAGTTTTATCCATAGAACCCATAACCAAGCCCTTCCCCAACAAAAACTGCTTCAACCGGTCATACCAAGCCCCGGGGGCTTGCTTCAGACCGTATAAAGCTTTCTACAGCTTAAAAACGTGTCGAGGAAACTTTGGGTTCTCAAAACCTCAGGGCTGCCTAACATAGACCACCTCCTCTATGTACCTGTTCAGAAAAGCACTCTTGACATCCATTTGAAAAAGCTTAAAACCCTTCGAAATGACAAAAGCTAAAAGAATGTGAATGGACTCAAGATGGGCAATTGGGGCAAAAGTCTATTCAAAGTCAATACCCTCTTTCTGGTAAAAACCATGGGCAACTAGTCGAGCTTTGATGCGCACCACTACCCCATCTTCACCTTTCTTGTTCTTGAACACCCACTTGGTGCCTATGGGGTTGCATCCGGGTGGCAGCTCAACTAGTGTCCAGACCCGATTGCGGACAAAATTTCCATCCAAAGCAACATTCGTCAAAGAGAAATGGTCTGAGATGTGAATTGAGCCAATGCTGTGTACCTTCCCTTGACCACTGTTCCCGAAGGTGATGTATTCCTTGGATATCGGGGGAGAGAGACTAGAGAACCATCTGCGATGTCCCGTCATGTGGCGAGAGCATCCTGAGTCCATGATCCAAACATCCTCCAGTCCCCGATCCTGCACAATCAGTGGTCGTAAGGGGGAGCAAATGGTCCGACACCAGGTTTAGCAAAAGAACTAAACCAGTGTCGAGCCATCTGCTCAAAAGATGGAAAGCAGAAATCATCATAAGAGTCTGGACCAAAATGCGGCTCAAAGTGTGATCCTAGATTCTGCCTAAAGTCTCGACCATGAGGTCCAGAGCTGTATCCAAAATGACCTGGAGCTCTGTCGGAGCAAACACCACCCTCAGGAGCACGGGCATGAAAACCGTCTCCTGTACCACCACCTTCATGACACGGCCTAGCCTCTAGCCTCTCCCCGCATCGAGGACCTGTCAGTCTACCACCCTGCTGGTAGAACTGCTCCTGCCCACCACGAGCTCTCTCTGCTCTCTCAATCCGCTTCCTCCTGAAGCAAAACTCCTCAAGATGCCCGTCTCTCTGACAGTACTTACAGTGATAGGTGGGCTTCTTGGGATGTGGTTAAGGCTTGGGATTCTTGGGCTTAGTGGTGTTGGGTGTAGACTCTTTGTTGTGAGAGAGTCCAGGTAGAGAGTTTAGAGAAGTGTGGAGATGTTTGGGCTTTGGGACTCAGATGGGCTTCTTGGGTGGAGCTTTAGGCTGTTCTTGGAACACTCCATCATTGGGCTGACTAGCTTGGAAAGACTCAGTGGAGTGAGTCCTCGGGTATCTCTGTTCAGGAGTCATTTTACTCCACTCCACTGCCCGGCTAGTAGCACTCTCAAAATCAGCCTTGGTGTAGGTGTAGCCTACCCCAAACCCATCCTGCCTCTTAAACTGCTGGATCATCATGCCAAGCTGTGGCTCTCTGGCACTCACCCAACTCAGGATCTGATAGAGGTAAAAGTTCTCATTCTGAACATTAGCTAGCTCCTCTCTCAAGGAAGCTAGTACCTCCACCTGAGACAAGCATGTCTAACACTCTCTATCAACTTGGACAGACTTCTCGGCTTTCAGCTTGATCAACTACAATCTAAGAGACAAGCAGTTCTCACACACAGTTGGTGGAACTGACAGTGTCTCAAGCTTTAGCCTGGTCTACTCTAGCTCAGCTCTAACTCTCTCCAAATCGCCCAATTGCTCATCACCCTTGGCTTTTAGCTCAGCTAAACTAGCTAGATGAGATGGGCAATCAACACAGGGCACGACAACAGTGGCATGATCATCTTTCAGCTCTAGCTGAGTGATCTCAAGCTCAGTGGCCAAAGCGTCCCTCTCATCAACCCTCTCTGTGTACCTGGAGTTCAGAGTCGTCAGGTCACACAGTAACACCTCACACTTTGGCACTCATTTCTATCACCCAAGCAAGGAGAAGAAGATAGACTCTCAATCCAACCGTTGGCCACGGCAAGCACACTCTCAAGCTCATCTATCCTCTTCTTAGCCCCTCTAAGCAGTTTCTCCCGATATCTCAACTCCTGACAATTTTCTTCAAGTAAATCAACGATTTCACGTTCGTAAGAAGATACCTTTTCATTGTCGTCATCGTCAAAGTCATCATAGGAGCCCTTCTCTTCCTTATCCCCAAGAGCCATTGAGCAGAAGCTCTTGCGGGATCTTCGGCGTTGATGTGAGCGACTCTTCGGCTTGTCCCCGAAGGCCATGAAGCAAAGGTCTGCCAGATTGTCCTTGTCCTTCCCCTTAATTATCACAATCTCCTCATCACTTGAGCTTGATGAAGAGGAAGAAGACGAAGACTGCTTGGAGTAACTTTTATCCATCTCAGTGAAGAAGGCCTTGTCGCGCTTCTTGTTCTCATGCCGGTAGTCCTTCAGGGCCTTTCTGAAGAATCTGGTCTTTGGCTTGCCCTCTGTGAAGGAGGAGCTATCGTGCTTGCCGTAGTCGTAGAAGCCACCACCGGTACCCTTCTTGTGACCATTGCGCTTGGGGCAGTCAGCGATGAAGTGACTTGGATCACCATCTTCAGAAATGAATGTTTGATTCCTCTTACTGCGATGGCGAGGAATAGCCCAAGCATAACATGACAATCATGAGTGTTGTAGCCGCTCATCCTCAGATCTACTACGGAGATAATATTCTTTATATTGATTGAGAATCCTGTTGGAACTCTGATTCCATATAGACACCTACAGATTGATCTTTTCTCGTCAATTGTGAGGTTATAGCTAGCAGTCGGAAGGAAAAATTTTCCATTGGCCCTATCCTGTGGGTGAAGCTCGGGTCTAATTGCGAGAGTTTGAAGGTCCCTTCGTACTTTGAGTCCATCTTTTGACTTGCCCAGTATGTCTAACAAAATACCGATGGTGCTTTCGAAGACATTCTTCTCAACTTGCATTGTATCGATAGCATGACCAATCTCCAACTCCTTCCAATAGGGCAAATATCTAAAGAAGATGGATTGCTTTTTAAATGGAGCATCCTTTGAAATTTTTTCAGATTTCTTCCTCTTCTTTCCGAAAACAACTTTGATATTCTTCACTATTTCGAATATAAATTTGTCGTCTCGATGTCGTGCAGGCTATCCAAGCTCAATTGTACCGTCGAAATGGTTCCTATTTCTTTGATATTTGTGGTTTCTTGGTAAAAATTTGTGGTGTCGCATATATATCGTCTTAACGAATGATGGAAGATGCACAAATTCTGTCTGGTCCACACACACTACACATGTTGTCTTTCCTTTAACCTGTCCTGTTAGGGACATACGTCCCGGGTTGTCAACTATGGTGCAAAATATCATGGCTCTTAGATTGAAGTGCTCTTTCTTGTTCTCATCCCACACACAGACACCATGTTACCATAGATGTTTCATATCCTCCATCAAAGGTTCTAGAAAGATATCAATGTCATTGTCAGGTTATTTGGGACCGGAAATTAGAGTAGTGAGCATAAGGTATTTTATTTTATGGCACAACCATGATGGAATGTTGAACAAGCACAGAAAGACTGGCCACGTACTGCGTGGGTTCCTCATCTCATCGAAGGGATTCATTCCATCCGTGCTAAGTCCCATCTTGATATTTCTAGGATCCTACGAGAAATGTCGATGGGCCAGGTCAAATGATTTCCACTGCCTAGCATCAGCAGGGTGCCGAAATTTTCCGTCCTTCTTCCGCCCATCAAAATGCTAGATTAATAGTTCAGCATCTCTGGGATTAGAGAACATACGTTTCGAGCGATCAATCACCGATAGGTACCATATTACTAAGGCTTGAACTTTCCTCTCCGTCTTATATTCGTGCTGGTCTGCAATAACATTTTTCTTCCTCTTCTGTAACCTCTTATTCTTCTTCCGGTGGTCATTGTAGTCCTCCACATAGTCATTTGCACGTTTGTATCGACTTGCGTTGCACTACGGATAGCTCTCTAACAATTCATAGTCTTTTCGATATAGTATACAGTGGTTCGGGCATGCATGAATCTTCTGAACACCCAAAGTCAATGGACAAATCATCTTCTTTGCTTGGTACGTATCAGATGGCAGCCCATTGGGTTTCAGCAAAACCTTTTTTAGGAGTTGTAAAAGATCTGAAAAACTAGTGTTGGACCATCCATTGCTGGCCTTCAGTTTCATAAGCTCAAGAGTTGTGTACAACACAGTATACTTCTTATTGCAACCGTGGCATTCCTCGTAAAGAAGGTTTTTTGATGCTTTGTCAAGTGCTTCAAAGTTATCATAGCCTTTTGTTGTAGTTCTCTGCAACAACACCTAAGGCGCAACATTTCGCATCAGTTCCTCCACATCAAAGGCGCCATCATCATCATGTTGATCAACATCATGTGTTATGTCGGATGATGTATGATCACAACCTCTTCTATGTTGATGAGAATCTTTCGGCACATTAGAATCATCAGGAGGGTTTTGACCCATCTCACCGTGTTTCGTCCATATAGTAGTTCTTCATGAAACCATTTTTCAACATGTGAAATCGTATGGTTTCACGATCTCAACACAGATACATTGCTTCGTTTTTACAAACTTTACAAGGACAATATATTGTTGCATCACTCTGACGGGAAGCATATTGTGCAGCAACTTCAGTAAATTCAGTTACTCCGTTAAAATATGCCACCACATCTCCGTTGTTGGACGAGTACATCTAGGACCTATGCTTCATCTAAAACATATATATTATTTTAAAAAATATTAATAAATTCATTATTGTTACATTTATTAATTTACAAATTGAAAATATATTGATTTATCTCTCATAACAACATTAATTAAAATTGCTTTAATTCAAAATATGTATTAAGTAGAAAAAAATTATTAAATTAATTAATTACATTGGTTACTCTCTCCAAAAAAAATAAATCTAGATCTATAATAATATAAATAAAATTAAAAAAGAGATTAAAACGACGTAAAAATGTATACAAGTGATGAATAATTGTGAGGAGGGTCATATTTCTTCATTTGGGAGTAAGAAACACTATAAATGGAAGAATATTTGAAAATTTCTATTCACAAACCCTAAATTAGTAAAATGCTAATAACTCATTATATACATGAAAAAAATACATTATAAATGTGAGATTCGGCATGGATTTACCTCCTAGAATGAAATCCTCTAAAAGAAACAAAAACAAAGCCTACCTCCTCGTTATCTAGATTTTTGTCGCCATTGTACGAACCAAATTAAATGTGAACTCCGGTAGCCTTGGGCTCGGGGAGGAAGAAGGTCCCCATTTATAGCTAGAATAGTAGTGGCGATCGCAAGTGATGTCATCAATACATTAGTGGTGGTCAGCGTAGCAGCGGCAAACAGCACCAGCGCCCGCCACTACTATTGGTAAAGTAGTGGCGGTCCGAGCTGATGCCAGCACCGACCACCACTTTTAGTGTCTATACTAGTGGCGGTCACCGGCACGGCAGCGCCTGGAACCACTGTAGTGGCGGGTATCTAAGAGCCCGTCACTACAGTGTTTTTGCCCAACGCCACTACAGTGGCGGTTTGTAGCAGTGGGCCACCGTTGGATCTATTTTCTATCGTGCGTCCGGTTATCGGATGTCACGCGTCGGTATGCAGCCGCGCTATCTGCATCACCGACGATGGAGGTCGATCCGTCCATAGCCACGGTGGCCCCCGCCTACCCGCATCGTGTGGTCGCCGTCCGCCTACCGTGTCTCACGATGTCGCACCCGCGACTGGTGTGGACGCCCGGCGTGTCACCCTATGCCGCTGTCTTGGATCTCCTCGACGTAACTTCCTCTAGATCTGGTGGTGACGTATGGCTCTGGTGTGAGCCTTTTCCTTGTTTCTACGGCTGCTACGTGAGTTTCGGCCACATGGCATGCATGGTTGGCAAAATAAAAATAAAAGTTA
The DNA here is from genome assembly GCA_019279435.1 of Zizania palustris. Lineage (NCBI taxonomy): Eukaryota > Viridiplantae > Streptophyta > Magnoliopsida > Poales > Poaceae > Zizania > Zizania palustris. Next base: position 29,785,135 of record JAAALK010000288.1, read on the forward strand.
GATTTCGCTTGTAAGGCCACTACTATGTTTGGGCCATGTGGTCCTTTCATCCATTTTGTTCACTAATTTTTTTTATGGTTATCAACCGGGTTTAAGTTATCCACCGCAATCGTCGAGTTCGTGCATCGCTGATTTCACTCCAGAGGTATCGTACATCTCCATCTTGATCACCCGATCGAGTGTTCAATCTCTCAAGGATGAATCTTCTTTGACTATGTGCGTCTCGCTATCAAGCTTTGGGCCATCACTCTGTTGCCTTCTCAGGCCACAATGTTTTTTCTCGTGGTCTTCAACTGCTGCATCGACTTGAGCTACCGTTGTGTCACCTCCTCAGGCCATGACGTCGTCGCTGTTGTCGCCTTGACCGCCGTTTCGGTCATCGTCAGCCACTCGGGTTCTTCGCCTACTTCGAGCACCGCCTCCGTGTCATTCTTGTGCTGCCATTTTCGCCGCTCTAGGCAATTGGTCCACCTACCTCTACATCAGCTTTATTCGTCTTCGACCACTTCACCACATCGTTAGCATCGTCGTATCGCTTCCTCGACTACTTCTATGTTCTCCGACAACAGTGAGCTGCATTGGCACTTTTCCATCTACGTTGTTTTGTGCCATGATCGTCTCGGAGGCCTTCTCTGCTAGTCTTCTTTGACAATGGCACAAGGTTCATGATGGTCCCTCTGCTCGCCTACACGATATTGGCAACATCATTGTGTGCGTTCGTCTCGATTCATTGTTCGTCTCGTATGATTTGATTATATCTAGTTATTCCTTATATGCAGATTACCTACATATCTCCGATCATGTACTCCTATATATACCGGCCACAAAGGGTCAATGCAATCAATCGATTCCATAGTCTATTCCCCTCTCTTACAATTCAACAATGAGAACTAGTAAACCCAATTTGTGTCTCGTCCTCGATAGTTTCGACAACATAGGTTCTTTGGCGTATTCTTCCTCCATGACTGTCACGGTCACATCATTGTCTTCATCTTATCTTGGTTCGCCAGCACCATCCTGCGTGCTCGACCTCTTCACGACATGTCTTTATACGTCTATGTCTTTAGGCTATCTCGACATCGGCACCCTAACTTTTTCATCTACATCAACCACAGCTACCTTACGCTGCTACCTCGACCACAACTGCTTCGGCTCTATTGCTTCTAGCTACCTCTACTATGATAAAATGGGCTATCTTCTTTGAGTACTCTTGTTGCTATCTTCTCTAGTCTAAGTGTCTGCTTTGCTTGCGCTTGGACTGCGTTGGGATGTTAGAGTATATGGTATGTGTGTGTATGGTAGGTTAAGTATATGGTAATTGGGATGATATTAGGTATGATTTGATTATATCTAGTTATTCCTTATATGTAGATTACCTACCATATCTCCGATCATGTACTCCTATATATACCGGCCACAAAGGCTCAATGCAATCAATCGATTCCATAGTCTATTCCCCTCTCTTACAATTCAACAATGAGAACTAGTAAAAAACTCAATGCAACATCTAGCCAAAATAAAATGTGGCACCACCGGGGAAGAAAAAATGACCCGAATGAGTGAATGGTAAAGTGGATTTCTAAAAAAAATGGGTTAGGAAATCCTAGGGTATGGGGGCCCTTTTATAGGCTACCCAAATACAGGAAATTCCTATAATACCCTTAGGGTATTTTTACAAAAGCAATTAAAAACAGAAAAATCCTATAATACCCTTAAGGTATTTTTACATATGCAATTAAAAATAAACACTAGGCCTGAGGGGCAAAAAAATATAAAAACACCTATTCTATTTATTTTTTATGATGATCCACTTTCGTCACTTCCACGACTTCACATCAGGTACGTCGATTTTCACATCTTTGGTTGATGTGGTTGACGGTTTTACGTCAAAACTATCAAAGCGCTTGCCGCCCTTGCACTGTGTACCCGAATTGGATGACCATGACCCTACAACTCTCTCAGCCTAGTAATTGCCTGTCTGTGTACTTAAGTCACACGACCAACATCACGACACCCACTTTCTGCCATTATGTCATCTACCCAGATTGGACCACTATGATTCTTCAGCTCCTTAAGCTCGTTGATCATTCGTCCATATACCTGTCAGACTGGTCAACACCATGGCAACATTTCTTCCTTCGAAGTCCATTCCCTTGGAGGGCTTCCTTAATCATCTATTCCATTTACAATAACACATCATTTGATAGCCATGAGGCCCATGGTCTCCACCATGGCTCCTCAATCTCCCCTTGATGAGTGCATTGTCAACACTCCATTCTTCACTTCGTTCACATATAACCAAATGTGGAAACAAAGAAACAAAACAAGGAAAATAATAAAAATAAAAAATAAAGAGTTCAACCTAATAACCCAAAGCCAAACAAAAACTAGAAAAGATCATTAGGCCTGTTGGCGCAACAAATTAAGCTAACATGTTTTAGTAAACTCAAAGGATTGACAAATGAAGTGTTTGTTTATGAGGATTATTCCAAGCCTCCGAATTGGATAATAGCTTGAGATAGTTCGAAGTGTATATTAAATACCTGAATATTCGATACCCCTTACAGAACGAAGTGGGGGTATTTATAGACAAGATACATTTAGGAAAATACCTCTTACCATCTAATTACAACCGACCTAGAAGATACTGTTTAATATTCTTCGTAGGGTTAAAAGGGTAAAAAACAAGTCAACAGTGAGAAAGTAATTCTTCGATCCTTGTTGGCAGTACCCCTCTGGGTAAGGAGGCTCCGGTATTCTTTTTCATGCCGAAGCCTTACCAGAGACCTCCGTCTCATAATGCTCCGAATGTAGCGAAGCCTTGATGCTATTAGGACCTTTAGAGATCGGGACTTCTAACTTCCTTTTATCTTCTGATATCGTTGATGTAGAGATATTGAATGATGCTGAGGATGAAGTATTTCCCCCCAATAGTAGACCCTCGAATACGTCTCTCCGAACAACCTGTGCAATGAAGAGAGTAGTATACGCAAGAAATATTTTCATGCTCAGAACTTAGAAAAAATCGAAAGTCCTTACAACCATTTGCAGTAATGTCTTCAGGAATAAGAACTCTCCGCACCTAGGATCCGGTCAGACGTGTCTACAGGGCAGCTTCGGAATCGGGAGCTCTCTAAACCCAAAATAGTAGTTAGCTCTAAGAGCCGTTAGACCCAATTAAGAGTTGTTACTCTCTAAGGAGGCTAATAGTCGCACGATCTAACGGCAGTTTTAAGCCTTCACTATAGTGGCCCTGCATGTCATAATGACGTCGAAACCGAAACAAAGCTACTCAAATGTTGCCTCGTAACGTACGGCGAAAGGGACTTAAGAGGCTATAAAAGGAGGAGAATAGTGATTTTGAGGCACGCTACTAACTGCTCTGTAAACTCGCTTTTCCCCTTCTCTAGTTTCCATTCTCAACTCTTCCAGCTTTCTTCAGTGGAGAGATTTAGTTCCAAGATGCTTGTGCTGGCCTTGACATTGGCCTGGCAGCAGGCCATGGTGGTAGCGGCAGCAGGCCATGGCAGCAGCAGCGGCAGCAGCGGCGGCGGGATCCTCAGAGAACCCTCGGGATCTTCGATCGGCGTCCAATAAGTATACGGATAAGTGGTATTTCTTGGGGGCATCGACACGCTCAAAAAAGACCATAGCCGAAGCAGTTTCTAGGAGGCTGGGGCCTAGAGTGAAGTTGTGAGCCCCTGGGAAAGAAATTATTCTAGTACCGCGAGCGGGAGAAGTCATGGTTTTTGAATCTTTTTTGAAGTCGGACTCAAGCTCCCTTCTATGGACTTCTTGGCGGAGGTACTAGATTTGTTTCACGTGAATCTCTCTCAGCTTTCTCTGAACGCCATCGCTCGCTTGGCCATATTTGAATGGGCCTTACGAGCCGAACGATGTGTGGGGAGAGCGGAGATCTTTGCGGCCCTGCACAAAGCTTCCTTCCTGCCGAAGACATATACCAAATCTAGCGGAGAGAAGATGGTTGTGGCCTTTGGAAGAATAAATTTCTAGCTTCGGGATGAGTTTTAAGAAGTGTTCCTAGCGAAGGCCATCAATGATCGATGGTACTCAGGTTGGATCCTCCGTTGGTTTTATGCGGAGGTAGGCGTGACCTCCATCTTAGAGGTGCCCCTAGAAGAAATCATGTATTGGAGGGAAGCAGACATTAATCCGGAGTCAAGCCAACTTTAGGTATGCTTCCGGCTGTTGTACACTATAAGTCGACCCATGAGTATGCATGTGTTGGTGCAACAGATTACGCTAATAGGTTCTATAAGACCAAGAACTGATAAACGGAGTGTTTGTGAATGCAGACTATCTCAAGCCTCCAAATAGGATAATAGTTCGGAATAGTTCGAAGTATGCATTGAATATCAGAAAATTCGATGCCTCTTACAGGGCGAGAAGGGGGGTATTTATAGGTAAAATCTTTAGGGAAAGGACCCTTTTACCCCTTAATTACAATCGACATAGTGGATACTATTTCGGTATCCTGTATAGGGTTAATATGGTAAAACATGCTCTAAGGATGTTGATCAGGTAGACGTCCCAACCTTCTAGTTGTTTTCCACTCGGGCGGGGAAGCTCTTCGGAGGGTCTCTTCGGATCGGAGCATGGATGAAACCTTCGACTTCGATCCTCGTAGTTTCGGAGGGAGACTTGGGCTACAAAACTAAGACTTTCCTTTGTCTTCTTTGTATAATGTATTTGCTTGGAATCTTGGAGGATCCTGGGGATGAAGTATTTTCCCCCAATAGTAGCCCCTCGAATATGCTTCTCCGGATAGCCTGTATAGCAAGGAGAGCAGTATACGCAAGAAATATTTTCATGTTCAGTACATTATATAGAATGCAAGGTATTATAACCGTTCGAAGCAACCTTAGCATCGGAGATACATCAAATCTGGGCTTCGAACTTGGACCTCCGTATGATTACTCCGAAGGAAATTCAATCGTTATAACGGCAATAAACCGCAAAGAGCCATTACTTTTATAACATTATCCCTCAAATATCTATTAGGCCTTTTGAGAAAGCAACCGCCATAAAAGTTTACCGCGGTTCACATTCTTTCACCATTTGGCCCCACCTTTCATTGACGTGGTTGAATTTGCAAATGTGAAAATATGCACGAATCGTGCCGAACGAGGACAGAGCAGTTATAAAAGAGGAAGGTGACCGGTGGTGAAAGGTTTTTACAAAGATTTTGTGCTTCGACATTTCCACACTTTCCTCTTTTGCCTTTACTCTCTAAAACTCTCAAGTGCTCCACCGATGGTGAGAACAAGTGCCAGAGTGCCAGCGGTGGTGGTGACCTTGGCGCAGCGGCAAACTTGGGCCGCATCTATAGTGGCAGCAATGGTGGGAGCTCTAGGAGGCTCTTGGCCCAAGGATCCATGATACCTCCGCCCATCGTCAAAGAAGCCACTGAATCCATCGAGGAGGCAGTGAGTGGAAGACTAGGTCTGAGGATGAGGACACGAATCCTTGGGGAAGAAGTGATACCGGTACCGAGGAGCGGAGAAGTCGTTGTCTTCCAAGCCTTCTTCGAAGCCAGACTCGGACTCCCTTCAATAAACATCTTAACAGAAGTAGTGGAGATGTTCCATGTCACCTTGTTGCAGTTGTCTCTGAATGCCATAGCTAGACTAGCGGTCTTCGAGTGGGCCATCCGAGCCGAAGGGTGTGAACGAAGGTATGAAGTATTCGCGGCGACCCACGAAGCTTCGTGAAAACCCAAGCCGCACAATGGACCTGGAGACTCTAAGCTGCTGGTGGCCTTCGGGAGTGTCAACTTTCAGCTCCGGAAGGGGCACTTGAAGAATTTCCCAGCGAAGGCGATCAACGACCAGTGGTACTCCGATTGGATACTCCGGTGGTTTTATGCTGAGGTCGGTTAAGACTCCAGCGTTACGGGGCCCCTACAAGAGATCTACTACATGAGGGAGGTGGAGGTGACTTCAGACTCAAGTCTGCTTTCAACGTGACTTAGGTTGTTGTCTTCGGTGGCCAAGCGCACGAGCATGCGAGACATGGTGGAGGAATTCATCGCCCTCCGGATACCTCTGCTCGGGCCAATTGGCCCGTTATTTTTAACAACACTTCGAAAGGAGGACTTTGAGAGATCGCTTCGAACTCTTTAGGTAATACTTCGATATCTCCTGCACTTAAATTAATTTTATAGAATATCTATAATTTTTCTTAACAAATTGTTACCTTGTTTCAATGGCTCCATTAGCGCTGGCTCCGGAGCAAATAGCTCGGGCAGTGGAGAGGGTACTCGGGGCCCCTACCGTAGTGGAAAAGCAGCGGGGGGTGGAGCTAGTTGGGAGCTAGGAATGCTCCATCCGAGTGTGGAGTGCACTCGGGATCGAAGCTCCTTCTCTTCCAAGCTTCGACGCAGTAGGTCCGACCTCTCAAAACAGGAAAGCTACTGCTAGGACCTCCAAGGCCGCGAAGACTCTGATGAAAAAGGTGGCGTGGAAGGCTAAGCTCCCTTCACCTCCGTTGTATCCACCTTCTTTAGACATTCAGAGCTCTTCTTCGGAGGAGTCTGAAGAGGAGGAGACTTTGGAGGCCCGAATAGGGAGGGATCTTCAAGCTCTACGCATGGAGGGTGGCGAGGGGGATTCTCGGGTAGAAACTAAGGATCCACCTTGGGCCAACGCCGAGGCGGTACCAGTGGTTGAAGGGGAGTAGGCAGTCCGAAATGAGCCCGTAGGGGTTCAGGAAACGGAGCCAGTGGGCTCTATTTTGCGTGTGACCGAAGTGGTGGTGATGGAGGTAAGGACCTCTACGTCCGCCACTCCAGTCCAAACTTTAGGGGAGGACATCGAGGAGTACCTCAGAATGTACGAGTATCTGGGGGATCTCGTAATCGTTCCTCAAAATTTAGATGGAGGTAAGCCTTCAGTCTTTACTTCTTGATTCATCATACCTAAAAAATATTTTAGATGATTGGCAAATACGTTATGTTTGTAGAAGCTTCGGGGAGCAACATGGCTCCAACAAAAGACGGATCCTTAGTGAAGGACTCGGCTCTAGCTGGGGACGAGGCTCCGGCAAAAGAGGTGGCTCCAACAACGGAGACTACTTCCGTTGGAGCTGCTTTAGTCGAGGGGGTCACTCAGATGGAATAGGTGGCTCCGGCAGCTCCTGCGATGTGGAGAGGTAAAGGCAAGTTTTTGCTTGGGCCTCTCCCTTCCTTGGTGACGACGCCGTTGAAGTCGACGAACGATCCTTCAGTGGATGCTTTGGAGGAGGATCCCGCCGAAGATGATCAAAGAGCCCTATCCTGGCTCCTGCTGTTAGCTCCGTTCTTGGAGCAGCTGATAGGGCTTTGGTCTCTCCTGCAACCCTTGGCTGAAAAGAGCCAAGAGGTTGGCAACTCCGAGATGGTCTTCGTGTTGAGCGATGCTAATGGATCGAAGCTTGACATTGCCCTTGAAAGGGATACCCTCCAAGTATGTGAGGGACATAGTGTACATTTAATTTATTGTAATTACATCATACTTACTTTGCTTTTTGTAGCAATTTGTTTTTGCTAAAGTGGTGGTGACGTCCAATGATCTCGAATTTAATCAGCTAAAAAGGAAGGTTACAGCGCTCTAGAGAGCTCTTAAGGGCTCTGAAGATAAGTCCTTGCAATTAGAGGAAACACTCCTCGAAGATCAGAGGGCGAAGGCCATTGTGAAGGAGGCGCTTCGAATGGAGGAGCATGCTCATGCTGGTCTGTCATCTTCAATTAAAGTGCTCCAAGCAAAGCGGGAGGTGACTTCTGGGGCTGAACTTGTGCAGCTCCGAGAAGCGCTCTAGCAAGCGCTGTCTGAGAAGAATTACTTGATGATGAAAACAATCGAGCTTTCTACCATTGCCACTGACAAGACAAGGGCTGAGGAGTGTAGGACCGAAAGTAGCGACTAGAGGGGGGGTGAATTGGCGCCTAAAAAATTCTTGCGAATCAATGGCCTTTTCACAACACCCAACGCACCTCAACAAACAACTAGCTGAAGCTTAGCAGATCTATACCAGGAAAATAATCTAGCCTAAAAACAACGGGTGTCCTAAGTGAGAAGACACCAACACAGTGTTCGAAGGCAGATTAACAACACATTTAAAACATGACATTTAATTTAACTGCACGAGAAATCTTACTATTCACAGTTGTCTCCAGTTTGATACTTGCCGAAGCCTAATCAAAACGGTCGTGTGAAGCCTGCAGTCTTAAACATCGAAGTCTGTCCGAAGTCTACAGAAGTTAGATTTGAAGTTGTGCCACTGTTTTTCGAAGCCTACAGACTGACACCAGGCGAGACACACAAAAAAATAATTCGAAGCTGACACTCCGAACCCAACAGGTCAGCGAAGTCTGTTCTGCGAAGCTGAGCAAAAACTCCGAATACTTTCTCACAATCACCGAAGCAAACAAGAAAAAGAAAGCTTCGGAGTCTCAACAATAGCGAAGCATGCATAACCGACGAAGCTTGCACAACTAGCTAGAAGACCTTCGCAATGAACTCAGAACCTCATTCTCTCCGCCTGAGAAACATGGAACCCAAAGCTAGCAGCACACATGCACTGTCATGGGAGATCAACTTCTTCACGCAATCGGCTGTGCTAGCAAGATGAGTAAGCAAAGATCACGCCAGCAACTTTCTTGCAAACTAGTGCATAGGTGCTAGCAGTCTATGTTGTCCCACGAAAAATAGCACAGTGCTATTCTGCCATGCCTCGAGAAACAAGAAATACCAGAGAAACACAGAACTGGGCTGTAGCAGAAAACTAGCCTCTAGGCTGAGCGATAGACTGGCAGGGGGTTCAGATAAAAAACGAATCAATACTAGGATGACTCAAGACTTCAGCGAACAAGAGCCAAACTAACACAGATAAAAATTCTTCGCATACAAAAGCTCACGAACACGCGCGCAAAACGAGGCAACCAAGAGATCAATCAACAGTGAAACATTCATTACCTGAGAGAATGATAGAACCTGACGTGGATCTTACTATTGGTCCAAGAAGTGATTCGTGATGAACAACTATGATGAGCGGCAGCGCTCAGGAACAAAAATGAACCAGGACACAACACGAGGAAAGTGAACTCAAGTTTGTCATTAAGTGAGTTAACCCTAACCCTAGGGATTGGGGCCCTATTTATAGGCAGCCCAATAGCCTAGGAAAATACCAAAAGACCCTTAGGGTTTTTACAAACGCTGAAATAAAATGGAAAAGACCAAAACTGCCCTTAGGATATTTTTACAGACTCGACTAACTGACTGTGGGTCTAAGGACAAAATAGTAAACTCCTTATTACAAATGACTTATCCTGAAGCGGAGCTTTCATAGCGACTACGGCTTCGCCTCAGAATGGTCAGGTCCGAGATCAGTGGTCGTCAGTTATGCGCCGAAACTGACAAAGCATCCACCGACTTTGCACCAGCTACCCAGATTGGGCCGGCCTGATTCCGCAGCTCTCTTAGCCCGGCAATCACTCGCCGCCCGTGTACCTAAGTCAATCCTGGTCAATAGCCTAGTGGATCCTCTGCTACTCCTAGCCCATGTACTCGGATTGTGTCAGCCCGACTTCGCGGCCCCTTTGCTCGACAGTCGCTCGCTGCCCGTGTACCTGAGTGACATGCGGCCCAGACACAGCAGGTCTTCTCCTCTCTTGGTGTCACTCATCACATCTGGAGCCATGAGGCCCACACTCTTCAGCATGGCTGCTCAATCTCCTCCTTGATGAGTGCATTGTAAACACTTCTCTTTTTCAGTTCTCTAGTACCTATGAGCACATGTGGAAACACGAAAACAAAACACAAGAAAACAGAGAAGAAGAAAATAAAATAAAAGTTTAACCCTAATGACTAGAAGCCGAACAAAAGCAAGAAAGCGGTCATTATGGTTAACCAAAAGTAAAAGACTCAAAACGAGTGCAATCTCAGAATTATCAACAAGGATATCCAAAGAGTAAGGACAAACGGGACAGAAACTCCCCCTGAAACATATCCCAGAGAAAGACAAAACTCCCCCTTAAACTCTTCTCCCAAAATTTCTCCCCCTTGTTGACAATTGGACTAATCAAGCAAGACTAAATGCACTCTAAAGAGACACATACTCCCCCTAAAATGCAACCCCCCTCAAAATATGCAATGAATGCAACTAGGTGCTGGTGGAGTGTAGAAAACATGCTTCTCATATATGATTTACTGCAATTACAACATCTAGCAGGTATAGCAAAAGACATACTGTCTAAGAAACATGGTATGATTAGTGCAATACATGATATCTAAAGAAAGTCATTAGCACACATTTTTCAATTTTTGCAAACAAAAGTATCACCACATTTTCCAGTTGACAAGCAAGGTAAAGCATGAGATGCAAAAGCCAACTGATATCTACCAAGATAAGTATCATCCAAAACAAAGTGCTTCAGCAAACTTGTTATCTTTTTAATTTTTAAAGTTTTATCTTTTTCCTTTTTTCATTTTTGCAAGGGGTTATTTGCATGTCAAACCTTATGCTAACCGACCAAGTCAAGCCTAGGCCAAATCAGGACCATCAGAAGCTTAAGACATTGGTCTTGGCATACACTACACTGTCCTAGTTCATACCAAAGTGCTATGGTAAGCAGTCCAAAACAATGTAATGCGACAAAAGCAAACCCACCTGGATCTTTTAAAATTAAGCATAAAAAGGCATGGAATTTTCATTTTTCTGATTTTTTATCATTTTTAGCACATTTTCCATGTTAAAGCATAAATATGTCCAAGTTGCATATCTGCATCTAAGTGAGGAACTAGCTACAAGGCATGTAACCAATAGCAAAAGCACTCAGCCTACACATGCTAGTTACCAGAAGCAATGGTGATCAATTTTTTTAATTTTAAAGCATAAAAGCCATGCATATGACAAATATCAGACATATCTTGTGAACTGAAGCAAAGCATGATCATCGACAAGTAATCAAAAGCATGTACCAGCTAGAATAAGTAAAGAAGTTCAATCATATAACAGAAGCAAGCTCAAAGTGTGATATGTGAATATGCATGATATGAACACGCACAAAAAGACTCAAGAAAAGAGTAAAGAAGAAAGAAAAACTGACTCAAAATATCCTAAAAAGGATACACAATACCCAAATCCCCTCGTAAACGCTCAAAGTAGACTGATCTAGGGGTTTGATGAAAATGTCAGCCAACTAATTATGGGTATCAACAAGAACAAGGTCAATGACACCTTTCTCATATTGATCCCTCAGAAAGTGAAAGCGCACATCAATGTGTATGGTTTTTGAATGGAGACAAGGGTTTTTCCCTACACTAATCGCACTGGTGCTGTCACAAAATCTCGTAGGAAAGAACAACCCAACTGTGGTAGGAAAGAACAACCCAAAATCTCGTAATGTGGAAATCATCCAAACCACCTGTGAGCAATAGCTAGCAGCAGCTACATACTCAGCCTCAATGGTCGAAAGTGCTACTCCAGACTGCTTCCGAGAAAACCAAGAGACAAGAGACGAACCAAGAAACTAGCAAGTACCGGAAGTCGACTTGCAATCCAACCGGCACCCACCAAAATCAATGTCCAAAAAGCTAGTTAAATCAAGAGATGATGATGCTGAATAAAAGAGACCTAGATCGGGCGCATAGGTAAGATACCTAAAAATGCGCTTGACAGCCTGCCGATGAGACGCGCGTGGTGAGGATGAGAAGCACGCACATAGTCCTACGACAAACTATATGTCTGGCCTCGTCACCATCAAGTACAGCAGCGAACCGATCATCCCTTGAAACTCTCTCTTGTTGACCTTGACGCCGCTCTCGTCCTTGTCCAGGCCCCCAGATGTACCCATTGGGGTAATCTAAGGCTTCAGCTGTCCACCAAAGTTGAACTTCTTCAACATGTCCCGTGTATACTTACTCTGGTGGATGAAGGCGCCGTCCTTGGTCTGCTTGATCTGGAGCCCTAGGAAATACTTGAGCTCACCCATGAGGCTCATCTCAATCTCACCGTGCATCTGCTCAGAAACTTGGCCACAAGAGCATCAGTAGTACCACCAAAAATGATATCGTCCACGTATATCTGAGCAACAAGGAAATCTGATGCATCTCTGAGCAAGAAAAGAGTTTTATCCATAGAACCCATCACCAAGCCCTTCCCCAACAAAAACTTCTTCAACCAGTCATACCAAGCCCTGGGGCTTGCTTCAGACCGTATAAAGCTTTCTACAGCTTAAAAACGTGTCGAGGAAACTTTGGGTTCTCAAAACCTCGGGGCTGCCTAACATAGACCTCCTCCTCTATGTACCTGTTCAGAAAAGCACTCTTGACATCCATTTGAAAAAGCTTAAAACCCTTCGAAGCGGCAAAAGCAAAAGAATGCGAATGGACTCAAGACGGGCAATAGGGGCGAAAGTCTCTTCAAAGTCAATACCCTCTTTCTGGTAAAAACCATAGGCAACTAGTCGAGCTTTGATGCGCACCACTACCCCATCTTTACCTTTCTTGTTCTTGAACACCCACTTGGTGCCTATGGGGTTGCATCCGGGTGGTAGCTCAACTAGTGTCCAGACCCGATTGCGGACAAAATTTCCAACCAAAACAACATTCGTCAAAGAGAAATGGTCTGAGATGCGAATTGAGCCAATGTCATGTACCTTCCCTTGACCACTGTTCCCGAAGGTGACGTATTCCTTGGAGATCGGGGGAGAGAGACTAGAGAACCATCTGCGATGTCCCATCATGTGGCGAGAGCATCCTGAGTCCATGATCCAAACATCCTCCAGTCCCCGATCCTGCATAATCAGTGGTCGTAAGGCGGAGCAAATGGTCCGACACTAGGTTTAGCAAAAGAACTAAACCAGTGTTGAGCCATCTGCTCAAAAGATGGAAAGCAGAAATCATCATAAGAGTCTAGACCAAAATGCGGCTCAAAGCGTGGTCCTCGATTCTGCCTAAAGTCTCGACCATGAGGTCCAGAGTTGTATCCAAAATGACTTGGAGCTCTACCGGAGCAAACACCATCCTCAGGAGCACGGGCATGAAAACCGTCTCCTGTACCACCACCTACACGACGCGGCCTGGCCTCTAGCCTCTCCCCGCATCGAGGAACTGTCAGTCTACCATCCTGCTAGTAGAACTGCTCCTGCCCACCATGAGCTCTCTCTGCTCTCTCAACCCGCTTCCTCCTGAAGCAAAAGTCCTCAAGATGCTCGTCTCTCTGACAGTACTTACAGTGATAGGTGGGCTTCTTGGGATGTGGTTAAGGCTTGGGATTCTTCGGCTTAGTGGTGTTGGGTGTAGACTCTTTGTTGTGAGAGAGTCCAAGTAGAGAGTTTAGAGAAGTGTGGAGATGTTTGGGCTTTGGGACTTAGATGGGCTTCTTGGGTGGAGCTTTAGGCTGTTCTTGGAACACTCCGTCCTTGGGCTGACTAGCCTGGAAAGACTCAATGGAGTGAGTCCTGGGGTATCTCTGTTCAGGAGTCATTTTACTCCACTCCACTGCCCGGCTAGTAGCACTCTCAAAATCAGCCTTGGTGTAGGTGTAGCCTACCCCAAACCCATCCTGCCTCTTAAACTGCTGGATCATCATGTCAAGCTGTGGCTCTCTGGCACTCACCCAACTCAGGATCTGACGGAGGTAAAAGTTCTCATTCTGAACATCAGCTAGCTCTTCTCTCAAGGAAGCTAGTACCTCCACCTGAGACAAGCATGTCTTACACTTTCTATCAACTTGGACAGACTTCTCGGCTTTCAGCTTGATCAACTCCAATCTAAGAGACAAGCAGTTCTCACACACAGTTGGTGGAACTGATAGTGTCTCAAGCTCTAGCCTGGTCTACTCCAACTCAGCTCTAACTCTCTCCAAATCGCCCAATTGCTCATCACCCTTGGCTTTCAGCTCAGCTAAACTAGCTAGATGAGATGGGCAATCAACAAAGGGCATGACAACAGTGGCATGATCATCTTTCAGCTCCAGCTGAGCGCTCTCAAGCTCAGTGGCCAAAGCATCCCTCTCATCAACCCTCTCTGTGTACCTAGACTTCAGAGTCGTCAGGTCACACAGTAACACCTCACACTTTGGGCACTCATTTCTATCACCCAAGCAAGGAGAAGAACATATACTCTCAATCCAACCGTTGGCCACGGCAAGCTCACTCTCAAGCTCATCTATCCTCTTCTTAGCCCCTCTAAGCAGTTTCTTCCGATATCTCAACTCCTGACGATTTTCTTCAAGTAAATCAATGATTTCACGTTTGTAAGAAGATACCTTTTCATTGTCATCATCGTTGGAGTCATCGGAGGAGCCCTTCTCTTCCTTATCCCCAAGAGCCATTGAGCAGAAGCTCTTGCGAGATCTTCGGCGTTGATGTGAGCGACTCTTCGGCTTGTCCTCGAAGGCCATGAAGCAAAGGTCTGCCAGATTGTCCTTGTCCTTCCCCTTAATTATCACAATCTCTTCATCATTTGAGCTTGATGAAGAGGAAGAAGACGAAGACTGCTTGGAGTAACTTTTCTCCATCTCAGTGAAGAAGGCCTTGTCGCGCTTCTTGTTCTCACGCCGGTAGTCCTTCAGGGCCTTTCTGAAGAATCTGGTCTTTGGCTTGCCCTTTGTAAAGGAGGAGCTATCGTGCTTGCCGTAGTAGTAGAAGCCACCACCGGTACCCTTCTCATGACCATTGCGCTTGGGGCAGTCGGCGATGAAGTGACTTGGATCACCACACTCAAAGCATCTGGACTTGGTGCCGTGTCTTTTGAACATTCGCTTATCATAGACACGACGCACCCAGTTGTTAAACAGACACAAGACATCATCTCCTAACGACTCAAGCTGGTCCTCAGTGATAGACATCAAGGAGAACCCATCATAGCTCACAGAAGAGGGGCCAGCAGAAGGTGTAGCAAGGGCTAGGGTTTTTGATCCAGAGCCAGTGAGATTTGATCTCAACTGGGTATCAACCTCAGTGACCTTCAGCTTGCTGAACAACTCAGAAATTTTCAAGGTATCATAAGATGTGCTCTCAATGATAGAGGATACCTTGATCTCCCAGATCTTAGGGTCCAAGGTATGGAGAACCTTGAGCGCCTGCTCATGATCTGAGACCAACTGAACTCCCTTGGCCTTGTTGGCCCGAAGCTTGTTGATGATGGATTGAGAATGACCAAACAAAGCTTCAACAGATTCACCCGGCTTCTGTGTGAAATTTTCATATTCACGCCGGTAGGTCTGATAGAGCCGAGACTTGACCTGGGTTGTTCCCTCATGGTGTGCCTGGAGGGTAGCCCAGATCTCTCTAGAAGTGGTGAGATGGCTCACACGCTCAAATTCAGTGGGACCTAAACCAGAAAACAAAATGTTCACCGCTTTGTTGTTGTTCTGATGCTGGGCGATAATATCAAGAGAATTACGCTCAGCAATAGGCAATATGGTGAAAGTGGTATGAACACAAATGTCCCAAATGTCTGAGCTCTGGCTCATGAGATAGGGTCGCATGCGAGTCTTCCAATAATTATAGCCATAAGCTTCCAAGGATGGGACATTTCTAGGAGAAGTCATGATCACTAACTGGGTTTAGAACCGGTCAAGGTATGGAAAAACCCTAACCAGGCTCTAATACCACTTGTAGAACTGAAAGTAGCGACCAGAGGGGGGTGAATGGGCGCCTAAAAATTCTTGCGAATCAATGGCCTTTTCCCAACACCCAACACACCTCAACAAACAACTAGCTGAAGCTTAGCAGATCTATACCAGGAAAATAATCTAGCCTAAAAACAACCGGTGTCCTAAGTGAGAAGACACCAACACAGTGTTCGAAGGCAGATTAACAACGCATTTAAAACATGGACATGTCAAGCTTCATGAAAGTAGATCATCATAGACATTTAATTTAAGTGCACGAGAAATCTTACTGTTCACAGTTGTCTCCAGTTTGATACTTGCCGAAGCCTGTTCAAAACAGTCATGTAAAGCCTGCAGTCTTAAACATCGAAGTCTATTTGAAGTCTGCAGAAGTTAGATTCGAAGTTGTGCCACTGTTTTTCGAAGCCTGCAGACTAACATCGAATTCGAAGCCTGCTTCGAAACCTCCAAAGCCTGTTTGGTCAAAAGACTGACACCAGGTGAGACACACAAAAAAATAATTCGAAGCTAACATTCCGAACCCAACAGGTCAGCGAAGTCTGTTCTGCGAAGCTGAGCCAAAGCTCTGAATACATTCTCGCAATCACCGAAGCAAACAAGAAAAAGAAAGCTTCGGAGTCTCAACAATAGCGAAGCCTGCAGAACCGGCGAAGCTAGCACAGCTAGCTAGAAGACCTTCGCAAAGAACTCAGAACCTCATTCTCTCCGCCTAAGAAACACGTAACCCAAAGCTAGCAGCACACATGCGCAGTCATGGGAGATCAACTTCTTCATGCAATCGGCTGTGCTAGCAAGATGAGTAAGCAAAGATCACACCAGTAACTTTCTTGCAGACTAGTGCATAGGTGCTAGCAGTCTATGTTGTCCCATGAAAAATAGCACAGTGCTAATCTGGCATGCCTCGAGAAACAAGAAATACCAGAGAAACACAGAACTAGGCTACAGCAGAAAACTAGCCTCTAGGTTGAGCGATAGACTGGCAGGGGTTCAGATAAAAAATGAATCAATACTGGGATGACTCAAGACTTTAGCGCACAAGAGCCAAACTCACATAGATAAAATTCTTCGCATACAAAAGCTCACGACCACGCGCGCAAAACGAGGCAACCAAGAGATCAATCCACAGTGAAACATTCATTAACTGAGAGAATGATATAACCTGACGTGGATCTTTCTATTGGTCCAAGAAGCGATTCGTGATGAACAACTGTGATGAGCGGCGGCGCCCAGGAACAAAAATGAACCGGGACACAACACGAGGAAAGTGAACTCAAGTTTGTCATTAAGTGAGTTAACCCTAACCCTAGGGATTGGGGCCCTATTTATAATCAGCCCAATAGCCTAGGAAAATACCAAAAGACCCTTAGGGTTTTACAGACACTGGAATAAAATGGAAATGACCAAAACTGCCCTTAGGATATTTTTATAGACTCGACAGACTGACTGTGGGTCTAAGGACAAAATAGTAAACTCCTAATTACAGATGACTTATCCTGAAGTGGAGCTTCTCAAAACGGTCAGATTCGAGATCAGCGGTCGTTAGTTTTGCGCTGAAACTAACAAAGCGTCCACCGACTTTGCACCAGGTACCCGGATTGGGCCGGCCTGATTCCGCAACTCTCTTAGCCCAGCAATCGCTCACCGACCGTGTACCTGAGTCAATCCTGGTCAACAGCCCAGTGGATCCTCTGCTGCTCCTAGCCCATGTACCCGAATTGGGCCAGCCCAACTTCGCGGCCCCTCTGCCTGACAGTCGTTCGCTGCATGTGTACCTGAGTCACATGCGACCCAGACACAACAGGTCTTATCCTCACTTGGTGTCCTCTTGACTTCCGTTGACAATCACTCATCATATCTGGAGCTAGCCATGAGGCCCACGCTCATTAGCATGGCTCCTCAAGTGTGGCACAAGCACAACGTGGTGGCTTATCAGACCCTGGACACCCTCCGGGGTGTTCTGGAAAATTCTGTAACAGTCTATCCATCTTCCTTAGCTGTGATAGACGACCTCTTGGTCGTAAGCTCAAGATGATCTAGGCGGTAGCCAAGATGATGAAAGGCTCTGGTACTCGCTATGGAGAAATCTTCGGACAAGTAGCCAGGATCGGAGTCCTTCGTCACCTCGAAGCCATCGGGGTCTCCATTGATCCAGTGAAGGGTTCAATGCCTGCAGGCTTTACTGACGAAGGCTTGTTGCAACCATCGTTTGACGTTGCCTTAGCTTGGGAAGCCTTTCGGGCAACCTAGAAAGCAGATAACAAAGTTGCGGCCAAGGCATGGATCGATGAAGCCTGTCGGTAGAGGCAAACACAGATGAGGCCTCCGGCTCCACCTTCGCCAACTGCTTCGCCTCCAGACAAGAAGGTCTAGCCTCTTAGGGGGCTTTTGTTATGTAAAAAAGACTTTGTAATGTTCTTTTGTTTCAATGAATGAGAAGTCTTCGCTTGGATGTTTTTTTTAGATTTTGCCACATGCTTCGGACTTTGATCTCGAAGTATTATAACCTGACGAAGGGCTTCACCAACAATGGGCCATTCTTGACAGCTTAAGGCCTTATAGGCGCTCACAATTTTCTCTTCCTCGCGGGGAACATGGAGAGATAGCACACGATATTTTTAGCAAAGTGCTCTCTTCTATCAAAGAAGAATATAAAGTAATAACATCTTCATCTTTGGAGTATGTAGATTGGTCTGATTCGGAACTTCAAGTCAAAGACCCGATGGAGGCTAGCTCCAAACGTCTTCTAACTTGGGCCGAACTTTAGGAAGAGCAGAAAGTCTGGAGAGCTTCGCAAAAGGGCCGTCAAACTCGAACCAAAAGGAAGGTTTTAAGAACTCCAGGCTCCGAAGGCCAGCTGGTCCCAGAGGTAGCTCAATGGGTCGTAGATGTATTCGCTTCTACTTAGGCTTAGATACTAATTTTTCTTCACTACGATGTTTGTAATGTGACTTTATCAAGCACTATAATTTATTTGAGAAGCATCGTTTGATTGTGCCTTAATCCCCTGCCCCTCTTTATGGGGGTGTCCTTATGCAATGCAATAGGGCCGGTTGCACACAACGCCCAGCATATTAAAGTCGAGGCTTCGCAAATAGTACTTGATAACCACAAATTCTACTTTTTCGTAGAGTTCTTCAAACTGTATGTTTGTATCATGATATCTTACCTAGTAGAGGTAGAGTAGGCGACGCATCGAACTAATAGTTCAATGCCGGTAAAGATGGTCACTATTGATTTGGTAAGGAGCTTTGAACTTATAAATTAAAGCTCCAAAAAAGGTCACTTAGGACTCTTGATGGGGTTCATTTAGCCGGGGCCTTGAAACCTCATAATGTGGTGACCTTCAACTCTTTTTCTGATGCTTCGAACGTGGAGGATTGGAATCTCTTTGTTTATAGTACTTAGACTCCTCTACGGATGCTATCAAGCCGATGGCTAGGAATCCGTAGGTTTTGCCACCTTCGGCTCTTTAACAGATGCTCTGAACTAGTGGTTCGAACTCTATGATTTTATAGTACTTATACTCTTCTGTGAATGCTTTCAAGCTGGTGGCTTGGAATCCGTAGGTTCTCGCCACCTTCAGCTCTTCAACGGATGCTCCAAACCAGTGGTTCGAACTACGTGATTTTATAGTCCTTAGACTCTTCTTCGGATGCTTTCAAGCTGGTGGTTCGGAATCCGTAGGTTTTGGCCACCTTCTGCTCTTTAACAAATGCTCTGAACCAATGGTTCGAACTTCGTGATTTTAGAGTCCTTAGACTCTTCTACGGATCCTTTCAAGCCGGTGGCTTAGAATCCGTAGGTTTTGGCAACCTTCGGCTCTTTAACAGATGCTCTGAACCAGTGGTTCGAACTACGTGATTTTATAGTCCTCAGACTCTTCTGTGGATGCTTCAAGCCGGTGGCTCGGAATCCGTAGGTTTTGGCAACCTTCGGCTCTTTACGGAAGCTTTGAATCAGTGGTCCGAAGGTCGTTTACTAGATTCTGATGAAAGATGCTTACCTCTGCAGGCATCTCTGTTCTCCTGATGCGTCCACCAGGGGTAGGGAATATTGAGGGGTAAGCATAATTCAACCACAAGCTTTTATTCATTTAGAAAGGTACTTTACAATTCTTTACAAGGAGCCCCTAATTGTAATAACGTTTAAGGTGCTCCACATGTCATGCATACTTTAATTCTTCCCCTCTAAATTTGCAAATTTAAATGATCTGGGGCACCCTGAGCATAGGATAATATATGGTCATTCCCATTTGTTTCCTAATTTCCCTTAAGAAATTACACTTCGCAGTACACAATGACCCGACCTAAGTTCATTAACATTTACTTTCGGGTCATACCATGCCTTCGTCTGGTCTTGGTACTTTGTCAAATTAGCGACAGCTCGAAGCCTTATTTCTTTAGACAAGTCAAGTGAAGTGTTTCTTTTAACTTTAACTTCTGGTTCTGTTGTGCGAAGGGATCCACCTTTCAGCTTCGTTGGAGTCATGGCTTCATCTCCGAACAACAACATGAATGGGGTAAAACCTATAGACCTCGCTTGAGTGGTCCGAATGGACCATAAATCTTAGGGAGCTCTTCAGTCCAATTCCCTTTGCCAGTCCTACAATCCTCTGATTTAAGACAGATAGAATATTTCCATTGGCCCTCTCCACATCTCTGTTGGATTGGGTATGACGGATAGCTACAAAGCACATTTTAATGCCCACTTCTTCGCATAATTCTCTAAAATGTTCGGCATCGAATTGGGTGTCATTTTTAATTGTCAACTCTCTAGGCACTCCGAACCTACAAATAATATTTTGCCAAAAGAATTTTTGCACATTTTTCGATGTGATAGCAGTAAGGGTTCGGCTTCGACCCATTTATAAAAGTATTCAATTGCTACCACCGCGAACTTCAAGCTACCCTTCGCCATTGGGAAGGGGCTGATGAGATCCATTCCCCACCATGCCGTCGGCCATACCGGAGAAATGACTTAGAGTTGTGTTGGAGGACGATGGCTTCATCTTCCCATCCACTGGCACCCTTGACAAGTTCAAACCAATAATTCTACATCTGCTACATTTTTTGGCCAATAAAGTCCTTGGCGAAGTGTCTTGCCTGCTAAAGCCCAAGGGGCTAAGTGGCTATCACACAAGCCTTCATGAATCTCCTAAAGTATATCTTGGCCTTCAGGTTGCGAGATGCACCGGAGTAGAGGAGTACATACTCTGGCTTTATATAGCACTTTGTTGACAAGTTTATAATTCTGGACCCTCGATTGTAACCTTTGCAAATCTAGGCCTCCGAGTGAACTTGCTTTGCTCTGCAAAAGTCTAATATTGGGCTCCTCCAATCAGTGATTGGTATGCAAAGTACTTCTACGGAGGGTGGCTGAGGCACCGAAGGGTTGACAAGCTCTTCATAAAAGGCCCCTTCTGGGACATCCAATGCTCTGGCAGTAGGCTTCGCCAGGATGTCCGCAAACTGATTATCTGTTCGAGGGATGCTCTGGACGGAAATTCCATTGAATAATGCCTCTGTCTTGAAGATTTATTCTAAGTACTTCACAAGATGTGGATGCTGAGCTTGGAAGCTTTTGTCAACATGCCCTGCAATGACTTGAGAATCTGTTTTGATTATAACCCGAGTGGCACCAAGTCTGCGCGCTTTGCGGAGGCCAAGGAGGATTTCTTCGTACTCTGAATATTGTTAGTGGACTTAAAGTTGAGCCTTGTAGAGTACATTGCTTTCTGCCCTAATGGCGAAATTATCACGGCTCCGGCTCCAGCTCCCGATGCTTGAAATGCTTCCTCGAAGTATACCATCCACACTCCTTCGCATGATTCTTCCAGAGCCCAAACTGCGGATGGAGTACATTCTACAACAAAATTAGCCACAACTTGACACTTAATGGTTGTTCTTGTGGTGAAGGAAATGCCGAAGGGGGCTAGCTCGACAGTCC
Organism: Zizania palustris; assembly: GCA_019279435.1. Classification (NCBI taxonomy): domain Eukaryota; kingdom Viridiplantae; phylum Streptophyta; class Magnoliopsida; order Poales; family Poaceae; genus Zizania; species Zizania palustris. Next base: position 29,806,720 of record JAAALK010000288.1, read on the forward strand.
ATTTTCCAATTCTCTCATTTGTGTCTTTGATCCGGAGCATATTGCCAAGGGAATACGATGTAGGGACAATTACATTGTGAGCTAAAAAGTAATGCCTTAGCTTTCATGAGGCCATTACCAAAGCATATGCGAATTTCTCAAGCTCAGAGTACCGTGTTTTTGCTCCGGACAAGGTTTCTGAAACGAGGTATACTGGGTTCTGCACCAGTTTTCCATTGACCTCTATCTCTCTAACAAGCACTCCGCTAACTGCATAGCATGTTGCTGTAAGATATAGGAGGAGAGCTTCCTCTGCCAAGGGCATAATAAGCATTGACAAATTCCCAAGATAGTCCTTGATTACGTCGAAGCTTTTATGCCACTCTTGCATCCAATTGAAGCGTTAGGACCCTTTTAAAGCTTTGAAAATTGGGAGGCTTCGCTCTACTAATCTCGCAAGGAATATGTTGAGAGCTGCAAGGTGTCCTACTAGTTTCTGTACATGCTTCAAATTTTTAGGCGGAGCCATCCTTTGGAGTGCACTTATCTGCGTCGGGCTAGCTTCGATTCCTTTGCTCGAAACTAAGTACCCTAGCAAACTTTCCTTCTTGAGCTCCGAAAATACATTTATTAGGGTTGAGGCGGACTCCACATGCTCGAGGCTCTCAAATGTTTCTGCTAAGTCTAGACTATGATGGTGCTTTAAAGCACTCTTATTACAATGTCATCCATATAGGCTTCAACATTTCGACCTATCTGGTGACGTAGAGCTTTAGCAATAAGATGTGAAAAAAGTTTGCCTGGCATTTCTTTCTAAACTATGGTCTAATCTCAACACCCAAACAACTCAACCACACAAATAATTTTAGCAAAGCAAATTACTGGAATTAAAGTAGTCTAGTCTAAAATGACCGGTGTCGAAAATAAAATGATATTTAAAATTAACTAGATTAAATAAAATAATTGCAATGAATAAAATGGATACTAGAAATATTTAGTGGAGTAGGAAAAAAACCTAAATATATTATTAAATATTCAGATTGCAGTCTAAAATAAAAAACTAATCAACTAAATAAAACATGGACCATCTAGAAAATAATTCAGAAATACCCCTAAAATATTTCATGTAATTCTAGAATAATATGGTTGCGACTAATAATAAATTTTTTCTTTTTATATGACCAGATTAAACAAATAAGAAAAATAATACGAGATAACTAAAAAATATTTAATAGATTAAGGATTTAACTACGCAATTAATTTTTAATTAAAAAACCGGATAACTACGAGATTATTAACTAAACTTAATCTACCTAAAAAATAAGAGATTAGATCTACTTACCTGCATCAGAAGGCGTCGGCGGCCACCGCCCGTGCTTCAACGCGCCGATCGCCGCAGGACCGCGCTGCGCTGGACACGACGCGATGACGAAAAAAAAGGCAACCGCAGCAGAGAGATCACTGCTGCTGAAGTCTCCCGTCACGCCTCCGAGGGCCCCGCGCAAAGAAACCTACAGCCGCTGCTTGTTGTTCTGCAAAGCTACCGCAACGCTGCAGCTACAGACAAAACCTTGCAAAGGGAAAAGGCTAGCCTACCAGCATGCAGACCTACATCCCGTGTAAAGAAATTTGCAATTGCAAAACTGTTGCATGTACTTGCCTCGGGAAACGTGCAGGATGAGAAAATCAATTTAGGCCTTCCATGCGTGCCTGTTGCACTTGGTTTTTCCACTGCCGTGCACCTGCCCGCAGATGCTTTCAGCCTGACGTGCTGTCTGCGTTCGCTGCACGCCTGCACGTGCCGTGGGAAAAACAAGAGCCAGCCGAACCTGTTTCTACCGTCGCGAGAAGAAGAGCAGCGACTACGAAAACCGGAGAGCAAAATTTTTTTTTGTGGACTGCAGATTGATTGCATGAAAAACAGTCATCTATCCCAGGGGGGATAGGGGACTATTTATAGGCGACTCCTACTACATGAAAAGACTTATTTACCCCTAGGGTAAAATAATACCGACTCTAAAATAAATTCCGAAAATTACTAAAATATTGTTAGAAAAATCACCTGACTCAAATAAAATATTCTAAACTTAAAAACTAATTATTAATATCCTAAAAACAAAATAATCATAGGGTGTTAGTTTTGCACCGAAACTGACAAAGCGTTCACCGTCTTCGTGCCGGGTACCCGGATTGGGCTGACCCGACCCCGCAGCTTCCTCAGCCCGGCAATCGCTCACCACCCATGTACTTGAGACAAACCCAGTCAACAGACGCGTGGATCATCTGCCGCTCCTAGCCATGTACCAGGAATGGGCCAGCCCGACTCCGCGGCTCCTCTGCCCGGCCGTCGCTCGTTGCCCGTGTACCTGAGTCACACGCGCCTTAGACTCGACAGGTCTTCATATCTCTCCTTCTTTGACTTCCGTTGACAATCACTCATCACATCTAGAGTATCAAACCCATGTACTTCAACATGGTTTCTCAATCTCCCCCTTGATAAGTGCATTGTCAACACCTTTTTCAGCTCATCTTCAGAACCTGCAAAACATGTGGAAACAGGAAAACAAAAACAAAAGAAAATAGAAGAAAGAAACTAAAAGTTTAACCCTAATGACCAAAAGCCAAACAGAAGCAAGAAAATGGTCATTATGGTTAACCAAAATAAAGACTCAAAAACAAGTGCAATCTCAAAATTTTAAAATTACCAACAAAGAACTCCGCCTGAAATAAATCTCAGAGAAAGCTAAAAATGTTCCCTAAATTGCAAAATTTCTCCCCCTTGTTGACAATTGGACTCATCAAGTGAGACTAAATGCACTTTAAAGAGACATAGACACAAAAACTCCCCTGAAATGTAGCTCCCCCTCAAATATGCCATGAATGCAGATGGGGTGCAGGTGGAGTGTGAAAAGCATGCTTCTTAGATATGATTGACTGCAATTACAACATCTAACAGGTATAGCAAAAGATATACTGTCTAAGATACATGACATGATCAATGCAATAGATGATATCTAAAGAGAGTCATTAGCACGCATTTTTCGATTTTTTTTGCAAACCAAAAGCATCACCACATTTTCTAGTTGACAAGCAGAGTAAGCATGAGATGCAAAAGCTAACTGATATCTACCAAGATAAGCATTGTCTGAAACAAAGTGCTTCAGCAAACTTGTCATCTTTTTAAATTTTTCAGACTTTTTCTTTTTATTTTTTCATTTCTACCAGGGGTTATTTGCATGTCAAACCTTATGCTAACTGACCAAGTCAAGCCTAGGCCAGAACTGGACCATCAGAAGCTTAAGACATTTGTCTTGGCATACATTACACCGTCCTAGTTCATACCAAAGTGCTATGGTAAGCAGTCCAGAACAATGCAATGCGATAAAGCAAACCCACCTGGATCTTTTCTAATAATCATAAAAATGCATAATTTTTTTCAATTTTCTGAATTTTTTATCATTTTTATAACACATTTTTCACAATTAAAGCATATAAATGTCCAAGTTGCATATCTGCATCTAAGTAAGGATCTAGCTACAAGACATGTAAAAGATAGCGAAAGCATTCAGCCTACACATGCTAGTTACCAGAAGCAATGGTGATAAATGTTTCAATTTTAAAGCATAAAAGCCATGCATATGACAAATATCAAATATATCATGTGAACTGAAACAAAACATGATCATCGACAAGTAATCAAAAACATATACTAGCTAGAGAAAGTAAAGCAGATTAATCATTTAACAGAAGCAAGCTGAAAATGTGATTGATGATTATGCATAATATGAATGCACACAAAAAGACTCAAAATAAAGAAGAAAAGCAAAACTGACTCAAAGTATCCTAAAAAGGATACACAACTCCCAAATCCCCTCGTAAACGCTCAAAAGTAGACTGATCTAGGGGTTTAGTAAAATATCAGCCAACTGCTGATGGGTATCAACATGAATAAGATCAATGACTCCTTTCTCATATTGATCCCTCAGAAAGTGAAAGCGCACAAGAATATGTTTGGTTTTTAGAACGAAGACATGGATTTTTCCCTACACTAATTGCACTGGTGCTATCAGAGAAAAAAGGAACTCTCAAAGGGAAGAACAACCCAAAACCCCGCAAAGTAGAAATCATTCAAACTAACTGAGAACAGCAGCTAGCAGCAGCTACATACTCAGCCTCAGTAGTAGAAAGCGCAACTCCAGATTGTTTTTGAGAAGACCATGAAACAAGTGAAGAACCAAGAAGCTGGCATGTACCGGAAGTCGACTTGCGATCCATCTGGCACCCACCAAAATCAGCATCCAAAAAACTAGCTAAATCAAGAGACGATGATGCAGAATAATAAGACCTAAATCAGGAGCATAAGTAAGATACCTGAAAATACGCTTCACAGCCTGCCAGTGAGATGCGCGTGGCGAAGACTGAAAACACGCACACACACCCATGGCAAACTGAATGTCCAGTCTCATCGCAGTCAAGTATAGTAGCGAACCGATCATCCCTCGATACTCTCTCTCATTTACCTTGATCTAGAGCCCTAAAAAGTACTTAAGTTCTCCCATGAGACTCATCTCAAACTCTCTATGCATCTGCTCAGAAAACTTGGATACAAGCTCATTAGTAGAACCACCAAAATAATATCATCAACATAAATCTGAGCAACCAACAAGTCTGCGCCATCTCTAAGCAAAAAAGAGTCTTGTCCACAGAACCCATCACAAAACCTTTCTGCAACAAGAACTGCTTCAGGCGATCATACCAAGCCCTGGGGGCCTGCTTCAGACCGTATAAAGCCTTTTGCAACTTGTAAACATGTCTTGGAAATTTAGGGTTCTCAAAACCGGGGGGTTGCTTAACATAAACCTCCTCTATATACCCGTTTAGAAAAGCACTCTTGACATCCATTTGATAAAGCTTAAAACCTTTAGAAGCAGCAAAGGCCAAAAGAATACGAATGGACTCATGGCGAGCAACAGGGGCGAAGGTCTCTTCAAAATCAATACCTTCTTTTTGGCAGAAACCCTGTTCCACTAATCGAGCTTTGTTGCGCACCACAACACCATCTTCTCCTTGTTTGTTCTTAAACACCCACTTGGTGCCAATAGTGTTGCATCTAAGTGGTAGCTCAACTAGTGTCCAAACCCGATTGCGGACAAAATTTTCAAGCTCTTCTTGCATGGCGTTTATCCAATTTGAATCGGAAAGAGCATGAGAAACGTCTCGGGGCTCAAAAGTAGCAACAAAAGCAGACTCAGAAAACATAGCAAGAGAACAACCTGAAGACCGTAAGGATCTCTCTGTAAGATCACCAATGATGAGCTCTAAAGGGTGATCATGCTGAACTGCACGGGATCCTAGGTGATCTGAAGTCTCCTCACCTGAATCAGCAACTGGCTCCTCTGGACTCGGCTGAGAAGTCATCTCACCGGAGTCAACACCTGGCACCTCTGGACTCGGCTGAGGAGGCTCGATCGAAGTAGAAGGAGTAATTAAAGGTCCGTCCTCATCCTCAGTCGAAGTGTTAGAAGGTGTGGGGTCTGCAGGCGGTGCTGAGGGCCCACCCTCATCATCAGCAAGAGGGTCATCATCTTCCTCAAAGATGGACTCTCCAAGCTCATTGTTGGGGGAAAATATCTCATCTTCGTGGTTATTGCCGAAACAACATAAAGGCAGACATCGGATTCGAAGGTTCCCAGACGTTCATCTTCAAAGATACCCGGAGTCAAGTTCGAAGTACGAAGATAGGCATTGGTTCGGAGTACATCTTCGAACTAAGGCAATTCGAGATCTTTATTGCCAGCTAAGATGGAAGATTTATCTTTTATATTATTAGATTAGTCTTTTACCATTTTAGGCCCTATCAAGGTTAACCGAATAGTTTCCACTATGTCGGTTGTAATAGAGGGGTAAATAGGTCTTTTCCTTAATATTTGGGCCTATAAATACCCCCCATTTCACCCTGTAATAGGGACCGAATACAAGTTATTCAATACACACTTTCGAACTATTCTAAGTTATTATCCTTTCGGAGGCTTATAACAGTTTGCTTCGCAAACACTTCGTTTGTTAGTTTCTCTCTACAGAAACCTGTTAGCGTAATCCTTTACGCCAACAGTGGCGCCGTCCGTGGGGAACCTAGTCGAAAACTTCGTTCTCTACCAACTCTACATCATGCCTCCTAAGCGGAGCGCACCTCGCAATCCCACTCGGAGGTCTTCTCGGATCTCTGGAGAGATACCCTTCGACACGGTTGAAGTCGGAGGGTCTTCGGCATTCCCTCTGCAAACTCCAGAAGGGGCTTCTATCCCTCGAACATACGAAGCTTCTCCGCCAACCCCTTCCATACTTCGACCACCCGGAGTCCCTCCTCCACCTTCCATCCCAATTCGAACTGATCCTACTAGTTCTCAAGACCCGGAAGATCCTTCGGAGGAAATGAAGATAATCTTGGAGATATGGCCACTCAAATGGCCAACCTTCAAGCTGAAGTGGCAAGGTGGCGACAGGAAGCTGCGAACAGGGTTCGCTCTCAAGCACCACAACCATCCCAGAAGTTCCCGAAGACGATGATCTTGATTATCCCGAAGCCCCGGAGAACGCCTCCTTCGATAATGAATCTCCGCTGCATCCTGAGCTGCAGAAGGTTCGCTTTGATTCAAAGTTCAAAACTTCGAAGCTCTGTAAGTATGCCGGAGATGAAGATCCCGGAGAGTTCGTTCGTTCTTATGCCCTAGCAATTGAAGCTAGCGGAGGAGTTCGAGACACCATGGCGAAGTGCTTCCCTTTAGCTCTTCAAGGAGTGGCATTAAGGTGGTTCTGGTCCTTGATGCCAGGATCAATTAATTCATGGTCGCAGCTGAAGAAGAAGTTTATAAGAAACTTTCAAGGCACCTTCGTGCCTCCCATGTCAACAGGAAGCCTTTTCCAGGTGAAACAGCTCCCCGGAGAAACATTGAGGCAATATTTTAAGCGCTTCGCTCATACGAAGTCGCAAATCCGGGGGTTGTCTGCATCTTCGGTAGTTGATGTAGCTCGGGAAGGCGTCACCCATCAAGGCCTTCTGGATAAACTTCATCGAAAAAGCATCTCCTCGGTCTCTCAGTTGATGGCATACTTCGAGGAGTATGCGAGGTTCTAAGAGGGTTGGCTTCGAAGGACTGCCGCTACTTCGTCCATATTGCAAGAAGTTAAGTGGAAGTGAAAACTTTGGCACAGCCGCAGGAACCAGTCTTCGAAGTTCAACATGATCGGAGAAGAGGGCAAAAGCACCCTCGTTCTGAAGTCATGAATATTGCACCCCCACAGAAGTTTACACAGAGAGCTCCACAGTCTACGGGGAACAAGGCCAGCGGCTGGAGGCCGCCAGGGAAACGGGTGGCAAGAGCCAGACCCTTTTCTGCTGCATCCATGGAGAAAATCGAAGCCATGCAACTGATACTTGCAAGGCTATACTTACCCTGAGGGGAGAGTACCTAGAGAGAACTTCGGGTCGAGGTACTACCGACCGAGTTCCAGCTGCAACGCGCCCTGAGCCAGTCCAGGCTGTGGCGCGGATAGAAAACTTTGATGCTGCAAGACACCCTCCGGTGGCCAATGTTATGCCACCTCCGAAGCAAGAGGAAGGGCAAGATAGAGGAAAAAGAGTAGTTCTCCCTATCTCCGGAGGAGGTACCCTCGGAAGCATGTCCAAGAGACAGCGAAGGGACTACGTCAGAGAAGTAGGCCATATTGGGACTTCGTCGTCTGCAGCTGCAATGCCGGAGTGGTCTCATGTGCCGATATCTTTTCTGCGGAGGATGCAGCTGGTATTAAGTTCCCGCATGCAGACCCATTGGTTATCATGCTGATATTGCGGGCACTGAAGTTCGAAGGGTATTGATTGACGGAGGTAGTTCGGCAGATATCATTTTGTTCAAGCCTTCGATCAATTGTGCATTTCCAGGAAGCATCTCCTTCCAGCGGCTCGTCCTTTGCAAGGCTTCGCAGGACCTCCGCTTGATGCACTTGGCCAGATAGGCCTGGAAGTTACCTTCGGAGAAGGTTTATTGGTCCGGACTGAGGAAGTAATCTTCGATGTTGTAGATGCCCCGTATGCTTACAACGTTATCTTGGAAGAGGCATGCTAAACCAGTTCGGAGCTGTGGCGCATCACAATTATTTGTGCATGAAGATGCCCACACAAGCAGGAGTCCTTACAATCTTCGGAGATCAAGCCATTGCTCGGAGGGTGGAATATGGTCATGGTCCCCCTCTTGACCCGAGGCAAGTAAACAGTGTGCAGGATAATGAAGAAATTTTTTCAGCCTCCTCCGAAGCTTCGAAGAAATCCTTTAGGAGACCAAGTCCTGAAGGAGAGATTGCAACGAAGGTCATTGTTAAAGATGGTAAAGAGTATACATTTCAATTTGGTAAATATTTACCTCCTGAAGTTGCAACCTCCTTGGAAAAGGTGGTGGAAGAAAATTTGGATGTCTTCGCTTGGTCTGACGAAGATATCACCGGAGTCGATCGGGATATCATTGAACATAGTTACTTGTAAACCCAAAGACCGACCTGTTCGGCAAGGACTCCGGAAGATGTCCGCAGAAAGAGCTGCTCTAGCTAAGGACGAAGTGGAGAAATTGTTGAAGGCTGGGATTATCAGAGAAGTGGCTCACACAGAATGGTTAGCCAACCCAGTCTTCGTCAGAAAGAAGTCTTCCGGGAAGTGGCGCATGTGCATTGATTTCACATCCTTGAATAAAGCATGCCCACGTGACCCCTACCCCATGCCCCGAATTGATCAATTGGTTGACTCCACTGCAGGTTCGGAGTTATTAAGCTTCCTTGACGCGTATTCTGGTTATCATCAAATATGGTTGAAGCGCGAAGATGAAATCAAGAAAAGCTTCGTAACTCCTTCGGGAGTCTTCTGTTATGTAAGAATGCCCTTCGGCTTAAGAAAATGTCGGGGCTACTTTTTCGAGGTTAGTTGCTAAGGCTCTAGGGTCATCAATTAGGTCGCAATGTGGAGGCCTATATGGATGATATTGTATAAAGAGTGCTTTAAAGCACCAACATAGCCTAGACTTAGCAGAAACATTCAATAGCCTTCGGGCATGTGGGATCTGTCTTAACCCCGAAAAATGTATCTTCGGAGCTAAGGCTGGAAAGTTGTTAGGGTATTTAGTTTCAAGCAGGGGAATTGAAGCTAGCCCTACTCAAATAACTGCGCTGCAAAGATGGCTCCTCCGGAAAATTTAAAGCAAGTGCAAAAGCTGACTGGGCGTCTGGCCGCACTTAGCAGGTTTTTATCAAGGTCTGTGGAGAGAAGCTTGCCTATATTTAAAGCATTGAAAGGGTCCGAGATTTTGCATGGACACCGGAGTGTCAGAAAAGCTTCGATGGTATTAAAGAGTATCTCAGTAATCTTGCTACACTCACGGTGCCTACTGCGGACGAAACCCTACTCCTTTACCTTGCAGCTACAGGTTCTGCTGTCAGCGCAGTCCTGTCAGAGAAGTGGATTTCAATGGGAGTTGGTCCAAAATCCTGTTTATTTTGTATCCGAAGCATTATCAGGAGCGAAGACAAGATACTCCGAACTGAGAAGTTCGTTTATGCTCTGATAATGGCTTCGAGGAAGCTAAGACATTATTTTTTGGCACATAATGTAATTGTACCAACTTCGTATCCTTTAGGAGATATGCTCCGAAGTAAGGATTCCACTGGAAGGATTGGGAAGTGGGCAGTTGAGCTAGCACCCTTCGGCATATCTTTCTTGGCAAGGACAGCAATCAAATCACAAGTCCTAGCAGACTTTGTAGCAGAATGGACTCCACCTGCGAATTTGGTTCCGGAGAAGTCAAGTGACGGAGTTTGGATTGTTTACTCCGATGGGGCTTTCCAAGCATCCGGAGCAGGCATGTAGCAGTGTTAATTTCGCCTTCAGGGCAAAGAGCAATGTACTCGCAAGACTCAACTTTAAGTCTACCAATAATATAGCGGAGTATGAAGGATTTTTTTGGGACTCCGAAAAGCACGTGCTCTAGGGGCTACAAGAATTATTATAAAGACAGATTCTCAGATAGTAGCAGGGCACGTAGATAAAGTTTCCAAGTTCGGCATCCACAGCTTGCGAAGTACTTAGAAGAAATCCGTAAAATCGAAGCACACTTCAAGGGTATTTCCATTCGGAGTATACCAAGAGCAGAAAATGTGCAAGCGGACATCTTAGCAAAAGCTGCAGCCGGAGCTGTGGATGTGCCCGAAGAAGCTTTCTATGAGGAGCTCAATATACCTTCGGGGCCACAAATTCCCTCGGCAGAGATTCTTTTGCATTCCTAGTGCAGATTGGAAAAATTCAATCATGGAACTTTTACAGGGAGGAACAAATTTGCCCGAAGAGCCACAGCTGTCAAGATTAAAGCTTAGAGCCAGAAATTATCAGATAATCAACGGTATTTTATACAAGGCCGGAGTATGTTCCCCTCTACTCCGATGTATATCTCAAGCCGAAGGCCAAGAAATTCTTCGAGAAATTCATGAAGGCCTTTGTGGTAGCCATTTAGCCCCTAGAGCTTTGGCGGGAAAAACACTTCGCCAGGGGCTTTATTGGCCTACAATAACAGCTGATGCGGAGAGCTTAGTCCGCACTTGTCAAGGATGCCAGTGGATGGGTCGACGGAGTCATCGCCCACCAACAGCTCTTCAAGTCATTGCTCCGGTATGGCCTATGGCCAGATGGGGTATGGATTTAATTGGTCCCTTTCCAGTAGCTAAGGGAAATCTGAAGTTCGCAGTGGTAGCTATTGAATATTTTTCTAAGTGGGTGGAAGCAGAACCCTTAACAGCTATCACTTCAAACAATGTACAGAAATTCTTCTGGAAGAACATAATTTGCCGGTTCGGAGTACCTAGATACCTCACAGTTGATAATGGAACACAGTTCGACGCAGAACCCTTCAGGAAGTTTTGCGAAGATCTAGGCATTCAGCTATGTTTTGCTGCAGTGAAGCATCCTCAGTCTAATGGAGCCGTAGAGCGAGCCAATGGAAATATTTTGTCAGGCCTAAATCGAAGGATAGTAGGATTAGCCAAGGGACTGTGGACCGAAGAGCTTCCGAAGATTTTGTGGTCCATTCGAACTACACAAACAAGGTCCACAGGTTTTACTCCGTTCAGACTACTATTCGGAGATGAAGCTATGACTCCAACAGAGCTCAAAGGAGGATCATTTCGCAGCACCGAACCAGACATTGAAGAAGAAAGACAAGCTTCGTTAGATTTATCAGAAGAAACAAGACTTCGAGATGTAGCAAATTTATCAAAGTATCATCAGCAGACGAAGGCTTGGTTCGACCCGAAGGTCAAGCTCAATGAACTAAGACCGGGTCATCTTGTTCTACGAAGCATTATAGCACCAGGGAAGTTAGGGAATAAATGGGAAGGTCCATACCTAATTGTCCGTTCAGGGCGCCCTAGCTCCTTTAAGTTAGCTAATTTAGAAGGTGAAGAGTTAGCACATACTTGGCATGCGGAGCACCTAAAGCGATACTTCGCATAAGGGCTCCTAGTAATTCGCTTGTAATCATCTTCTAAATTAATAAAGCATATGATCCTGATAGTGCCTTCCCTCATAGACTTCCAGCTTCCGAGTGGACGCACTGGAACCACGGGGTCGACCGAGAGGGAAGTGTCATGAAGCTGGGTTGTATTTTCGGACTTCGAACCTGCAAGTTCGAAGCTTCCGACGTGGGGGCTGACTTAATCCGGAGTCCAAGCCACCGGCTTGTAGGCATCCGTAAAAGAGCCCAAAACCACACCCTACGGAGTCCAAGCCATTGGCTGGTAGACTTCCGTAAAAAGAGCTGAAGGTGGCCAAAACCTGCGAGTCCAAGCCATTGGCTGGTAGACTTCCGCAAAAAGAGCCGAAGGTGGCCAAAATATACGGAGTCCAAGCCATTGGCTGGTAGACATCCGTAAAAAGAGTCCAAAGAGACCATTGCAAACTCCGAACCATTGGTTCGACAGAGATCGCAAAGATAAGCCGAAGGTGGCTTAAGCAAAACAGAATTTGAGCCATGAGCTTCGAATATCTGTTAACACAGTCCAAAGTGACAAATTATCTAAGATATTGAAGTATCTTGAAAGTTATCTCAAGTGATCTCTTTCATAAAACAAAGGTACTAAATTGCCATTCTTCCGACTACAAATAGTCGAAGACATTTTGTAAGATTTTAAAGATCTTTAAATTGCAGAGGGGCTCCGAACCCCCAAAAAATTGTACTTCGAAATTTTTTCTTTGCGCATAACCATCTTGAATACATTTCGAAGTTGCTTATACCCAAAGAGGGGCTAGTAATATGGAGGACAGTTTTAAAAACAGTATTCATTATTCAAACGAATGTGTTTACAGATTACATTATGAAAAATTGGTATCTATACCAAGAAGGAATCGAAGACCTCTTTGGTCTCTAGAGCTAGGGGTGGAACGACTAGTTCCAGCGCCAGGAGTTCTAATAACTTTGCGTTTAACTCTCTTGCTCCCCTTCGAAGCTCTAAAATCCTTCTGTTCTTGTTGAAGCTCGGCCCAAGTTCGAAGCCGTTCGGGGCTTCTTTCCCAGCTTCTAAGATCTTCAGATCTTTATTTTGAACTTCATCTTCGTCTTCAGACCAAATAGTGTCTTCAGAAGACGAAGTGTTTACGTTAACCTCTTTTTCTTCCTCTTTAATATAAGACAATACATCTTTGATTACTTCGGGCGCAATTACGCCGGAGTCATCTCGAGGAATTAGAAATTGAGGACGCTTGTAAGTCTTAAGAAGTTCGAAGGTGTTCCATAATGAGCGAAGCTCGTCATTAATTTCTAACACTTTGATATCTTCCGTATGAGACAAAGCCTAAAAATATGATAAACAAATTTTCATTGATAAAGGTTCATAAACACGAAGCTTTACATAGTCAAAAATCCTAAATCATTCCTAAACCTGCGGGTTCGGAGGAGGCTGACTGCTTGAAGCTTGGTTCCGAACTTGCTTCTGGTGTTGGCCTTCATCGATCCAAGCCTTGATCGCGGAACGACCTTCGGCTCTCCATGAGGTTTGAAAGGCTCGCCAGGCAGCAGTCACGCCTTCGGAAGGATTTAAAAGCCGCTCGTCGTCGAAGGTAATAGAGCCCTCTGCGCTCGTAGTGATTGTTCGGCCCAAGTCCTCGTAGTAACGAAGTAGTCCGATGGCAGACACTTGTCCGGAGAGTTCTCCGTAACGAATACCCGCCGTCTTCATTTGCTTCGCTGCTCCTTGGATCCTTTTTAACCGGCGCAAGAGAGTGACGTTGTCATCTGAAGGAAGTGATCCAGTAGTACCGAAGTACTCCAGAACACCTAGCATCTGTTCTATGACCTCCGTAGCTACATTCTCGGACTTAAGCTTTTCTTCAATTAATGCATCCTTGCTCGAAGTCGTTTCTTCTAGAACTCCGGAAAGCCTAGCATTCTCCGTAGTTAAAGTATTCTTCTGATTTAGGAGTTGACTAGCTTCCTCTTGGAGCCTAACAAGCTCGAACCCGCATTAGCATGCTCCAACCGCACCCTTCTATTTCCGCTCGAAGCACAATTCATTCTGCTTCGAGCTCCTTATTTGCAGCCTCCAAGCCCTGTCTGGCCCTGCGTTCTGTTGAAATCATATTATCCATTTGAGCTACTCTAGCTTCGGAGAATGATAAGTTGCGCTGAAGAGCTTCATTTTCTTCCCGAAGCTGAGCAATTTCACGTTCGCCCGATAAAGTTGCAGCACGAGCCAAGACCGCTTGCTAAGAAAAGAAAAATCGAGTAAGATATTATCCATGTATAATTTGCTATTGTTTCGAAGATGTTCCGTACCTGGTAGGCTGCTCGTTCCATGGCAGCGTTTAGCTCCGAACTCTTCGCCTCGCTTAAAATAGCTACCAGCTCTGTCTCCCCGACTTCGCGACTGGCTCGACCCAAAGGTTTGAGCAGATTCTGAAGCCCAGTTCTTTGCTCCAAGAAAGGAGTTAAAAGAGGGAGCATTGCTGAAGCTTCCTGGTCATTCCTGCTCGGGCGAATTTCCGGAGGGTTCTCCTGAGGTCCTCGGAGCTTCAGTAGATGGCCCCCCCTCAGTAGATCGACTTTCATCTGGTGATCCAGACGAAGTTGATCCTTGAGCAGGGAGAGGCTTATATGTATTTTACCCCTTCCAGGCCCCTGTTGAGCGACCCTCCGGGTGCGGCTCCGAAGTTGTCAAAGGCCCTGAATTGGATCTTCGCGATGTACTTCTACAGAAGGGGGCTCTGCAAAAGCAAAGGTATTATACATTGTATAATTTTGCAGAAAATAATAAGAGAATTATGCGAAGTTTACCTTCGACATTCTGGGGGCGATCGAGCATCGGACTGCTCGGAGGATCAAAGGTGAGGTCTTTGTCTGAATCCAAAGTTAAAATTTCAACTGCCGGAGTGGTCTCCTTGAGCAGTCCTCCCTTCATCCAAACTGAAGTTGTAGCAACTTCAACTTCGCCTTCGCCCACAGGGGCTTCGATTTGCTCTTCCTCTTGAGCATCGGAGTTCTTACTTCTTCAATATTAGCCTGAGACTCCGTCATACCTGCAGTATCTTCAATGGAATATCTGTTTGAGCTGCATCTTCATCAATCAACCTCACTAATGGTTTACCTTCATCCTCCTTAGAACCGGAGGTTGAGGATCTTGGGCTCGGAGGTGCAGGCTTTCTAGGCTTTTTAGCCACCTTTTTCACCGGAGTCTTTGCGGAACTCGAAGCTCCAGCTTCGGCTTTTCTCTTTTTGGTCCTTTCTCCGAAGGCACCCAATCCATTAGAGGGGGCGGAGTGAGTCCCAGCATCCCCCACACGTTGTTAAACCTTTCCCAACTTCCGACTAACTTGACTCTCCATTCTTTTTCGGTCGGAGTTGGAGCGCCCAAAATCTTCTCCGAAACCCTTATGATTTGTTCCGAAGTAACAGGGGCTGAGAGAAGCTAAAAAAGAAAAATAAATCAAGTTAATTTTTCTTCGAATGAATATGAATAAAACATATTGTCTTCAAAGTTACCTGCAGGGCTCAAAGTTGAAGCAATTTTTCGAAGACCGCCTTCCGAATCCTCTTTGAAGATGATAGGCCAGTTGGCCATCAGCGGAGAAATTTGCAGACCGAGGAATTCTTTGGCTAAGTCTCGCATGCTTAACCTTCGACTAATCTTCTGAAGCAGGTTGACGCGGGCTTCGAGCTGACCTTCGTTGGGCTGCACTAAGGCTTCCTTCCAGAATTGGATTTCTTTAAGGGGTCCGGCCAGAGGACTGCTTGCCCCAACTTCGGCATAAAACAATCTCAGAACCCAATCAGTATATCATCTGGCATTGATGGCCTTGGTAGGAAACTGAAGGGCATACTCATCTCGAAGCCTAAAGTTGATACTACCGAAGGCTACTACTATTTTTTCACCTCCGGGCCTACGAAGGTCTTCGGTTGGCATGTTGCTCTATGAAGTGCAGCGAGATCTCTGCCCTCCCTTCACAACCCTTCGGCTCTCAGCGCCCATTCAAAAATAGCCAAACGAGCTACTGCATTCGGAGAGAGCTGAGGAAGGGTAACATGAAATAACTCAAGTACCTCCGCCAGGAAGTCTACTGCTGGAAGGCCCAAGCCGGCTTCGAAGAAGGCTTCGAAAACAACTACTTCTCCGGGTCTTTGCGATGGAATCATTTCTTTGCCTGGCTTCCGGATCATGACTCCGGTACTAATTTTCCCTTCCACTGCGATTGCCAATGACTCTCTCTTGCAGGTAGAAGGCCCCAATTGAAAAGATTGATCCAAGTATTTTGTTGATGGCGGGCAGAGACCTTGATCATTGACATTTTGGGGATTTCTCCCTCCTGCCGCCACGGATGTCGCTGCAGATGCCGGAGGTGCCGTCGCCATTGCTGCCGCCGCTGCTGCAGCTGCTGGCCTGCTGCCTAGCCAAAGCTGAAGGCCCGCACCTTTGGTCTTCGCCATTGCAGTCACCGGGTTGCTTTGGAGAAACTGGAGGCTAGGGCTCAAGAACTCAAAGGGCTCAAAAGGGTTTTGATTGCGAGAAAGCGGTGAAAAGGTAACCGGGTAAGTTCTAGGCCTTCTATTTATAGCCTAGATTTTACTTTTTTACCGTTAGTCCATGCCGTTTCGCATTCCTGCCGTTACTTTTCTCCGAAATTAACGCATTCTACAGTTTCCGTTAGAAACAGAAAGCTAATGGCTATTTTCTCTAAGTCTAAAAGACTTTCGAACTTCCTGAGTCGGTTCTAAGATAGTTTGAAAAGCAATTATCCTAAGACTGATTCGGAGTTTATATCTTCATACATTTCGGAGATAAATTAAATCCAATAACCCCTATGTTTGGTTATATTTTCCTTCCGTATACTGCTCTCCTAACGTTACAGGTTAAACGGAGAAGCGTATTCGAGGGGCTACTGTTGGGGGAAAATATCTCATCTTCGGGGTTATTGCCGAAACAACATAAAGGCAGACAGCGGATTCGAAGGTTCCCAGACGTTCATCTTCGAAGATACCCGGAGTCAAGTTCGAAGTACGAAGATAGGCATTGGTTCGGAGTACATCTTCGAACTAAGGCAATTCGAGATCTTTATTGCCAGCTAAGATGGAAGATTTATCTTTTATATTATTAGATTAGTCTTTTACCATTTTAGCCCTATCAAGGGTACCGAATAGTTTCCACTATGTCGGTTGTAATAGAGGGGTAAATAGGTCTTTTCCTTAATATTTGGGCCTATAAATACCCCCATTTCACCCTGTAATAGGGACCGAATACAAGTTATTCAATACACACTTTCGAACTATTCTAAGTTATTATCCTTTCGGAGGCTTAGAACAGTTTGCTTCGCAAACAGTTCGTTTGTTAGTTTCTCTTCTACAGAAACATGTTAGCGTAATCCTTTACGCCAACACTCATCATCGCCAGAAAGCTCAAAAGAAGGAGTCGGTGAGGGCAAAGACTCATCAAAAGAAACCTCACAAGTCTCGACAAGCATATGAGAGTCTAGGTTCCAAACACGAAAGCCTCGTGAGTGCAAAGCATAACCAAGAAAAACTTCATCCCAACAACGAGACTCAAACTTGTCCAAATGCCCTCTCTTCTTAAGCATAAAACACTTACATCCAAAAGCTCGCAAGTGACTCACCTTGGGCTGTCTACCAAAGCGCAACTCATATGACGTCTTACCTAAGTAAGCTCTAAGAAAAATGCGGTTGGCAAGATAACAAGAGGTGTTCATTGCTTCAGACCAAAAACACCTAGGAGTCCTATGCTCATCAAGAATCGTCCTGCCCATCTCGACAAGTGTGCGGTTCTTTCGCTCCACAACGCCGTTCTGTGGGGGAGTGTAAGGAGCAGAGAACTGATGGTCAAGACCCAGATCACTACAAAAACTGACGAACTGAGAGTTCTTAAATTTTGATCCGTTGTACGAACGAATTGCTCGCATCAGACCATTGTTCTCATTCTTCAGCTTCAAATCAGGTCATGAACATACTGAAAAGTCTCATCCTTAGACTCTAGAAAGTAAACCCACAAAAATCGAGAAAAATCATCAACTATTACAAGGGCGTACCACTTCCCACCGACTGAGCGTACTCGAGCTGGACCTACTGTGTCCATGTGCAACAACTCTCCCAGGTACAAAGTCATCACTTGAGTCACAGGTGCGTGAGAAGCGACAACCATTTTCCCATGACGACAAGGATGACACACTAGATCCTTCTCCATCTTAAGCTTAGGCAATCCTCGGATAAGATCCATAGAACTCAATCTAACAAGTAGATCAAAGCTCAAATGCCCTAACCTTCTATGCCACTTCCATAGCTCAGAGGAGGATCTGGCCATCAGACAGCGAGAAGGGCCAGAAGAACTAGAGAAATCAATACGAAAAAACCTTACCAAAAGGTAAGATCAGGCAAACTAAAGATCCTCTAGAATCAACAACAGAAGACATGCCCTTCTTAAAGCGCACTTCTAAACCATTCTCATGTAGTTGCGAAACAGAAATTAGATTAAAATTCAGATTTCCAACTAAAGCAACATTCTTTAAAAAGAAATAATCAGAAATACAAATCGACCCAATACCTTGTACCTTCCCTTGACCACTGTTCCCGAAAGTCATGTATTTCTTGGAGCTCGGGGGAGTGAGGCTGGAGAACCATCTGTGGTGTCCCGTCATATGGCGAGAACATGTTGAATCCATGATCCATACGTCCTCCAGTCCTCGATCCTACAAGATCAATGGTCATGAGTGGGAGCAAATGGTCGACCACTAGGTCTAGCAAAAGTACTAAACCAGTGTCGAGCCATCTGCTCGTATGTAGGAAAGTAGAAGGAATCATATGAGTCTGGACCAAAATGCGGCTCAAGGCGTGGTCCTCTGTTTTGCCTAAAATCACGGTCATGAGGTCCAAAATCGTATCCATAACGATGTGGAACTCTGCCGGAACGGAAACCACCCTTCGGAGCACGGTCATCAAAACCGTCTCCTCTACCACCACCTACATGATGTGGCCTGGCCTCTAGCCTCTCTCTACGTCGAGGAACTCTCTGTCTACCACCCTGCTGGTAGAACTACTCCTACCCACTTCGAGCTCTCTCTGCTCGCTCAACCCGCTTCCTCCTGAAGCAGAACTCCTCAAGATGCCCGTCTCTCTGACAAAACTCATAGTGATAAGTAGACCTCTTGGGATGTTGTTGTGGCTTAGGATTCTTAGGCTTGGTGGTGTTGGGTGTAGCATCTTTGGTGTGAGAGGGTCTAGGTAAAGAATCAAGAGAAGTGTGGAGAGTTTTAGGCTTTGGAACCTAGATCTACTTCTTAGGTAGAGCTTTAGGTTGTTCTTGGATCACTCCATTCTTGGGCTGACTATCCTTAAAGGACTCAGTGGAGTGAGTCTTGGGATATCTCTGTTCGGGAGTCATCTTACTCCACTCCACTGCTCGACTAATGGCGCTCTCAAAATCAGCCTTGGTATAGGTGTAACCTACCCCAAACCCATCATGTCTCTTGAACTGCTGGATCATCATGCCGAGCTGTGGCTCTCTGGCACTAATCCAACTCAGGATCTGACGGAGGTAAAAGTTCTCGTTCTAAACATCAGCTAGCTCCTCTCTCAAGGAAGCTAACACCTCCACCTAAGTCAAGCAGATCTCACACTCTTTATCAACTTTGACAGACTTTTCAGCTTTTAGCTTGATCAACTCCATTCTAATGGACAAGCAGTTCTCACAAACAGTGGGTGGAACTGACAAGGTCTCAAGCTCTAGCTTAGTCTGCTCCAACTCAGCTCTCACTCCAACTAACTCGCTCAACTGCTCATCACTCCTTGCTCTAATCTTAGCTATACTAGATAAATGGGATGGATAGTCTACACAAGGTGCGACGACAGTGGCATGAGCATCTTTTAGCTCCTGTCGAGCGGTCTCAAGCTCAGTGGCCAATGCGTCTCTCTCATCTACTCTCATCTACTTGGTTTTTTCGCTGTCGTGCGCTTGCCCGCAGATGCTTTCAGCCTGACGTGATGCCTGCGTTCACTGCACGCCTGCACGCGCCGTGGGAAAAACAAGAGTCAGCCGAACCTGTTTCTACCGTCGCGAGAAGAAGAGCGGCGGCTACAAAAACCGGAGATCAAAATTTTTTTGTGGACTGCAGATTGATTTCGTGAAAAATAGTCATCTATCCCAAGGGGGATAGGGGACTATTTATAGGCGACTCCTAATACATGAAAAGACTAATTTACCCCTAGGGTAAAATAATACTGACTCTAAAATAAATTCCGAAAATTACTAAAATATTCTTAGAAAAATCACCTGACTCAAATAAAATATTCTAAACTTAAAAACTAATTATTAATATCCTAAAAACAAAATAATCATAGGGTGTCAGTTTTGTGCCGAAACGGACAAAGCGTCCACCGTCTTCGCACCGGGTACCCGGATTGGACCGACCCAACCCCGCAGCTTCCTCAGCCCGGCAATCGCTCGCTGCCCGTGTACCTGAGTCAAACCCAGTCAACAGACCAGTGGATCATTTGCTGCTCCTAGCCATGTACCCGGATTTGGCCAGCCCGACTCTGCGGCTCCTCTGCCCGGCCGTCGCTCGCTTCCCTTGTACCTGAGTCACACGTGCTTCAGACTCGACAGGTCTTCATATCTCTCCTTCTTTGACTTCCGTTGACAATAAATCATCACATCTAGAGTATCAAACCCATGTACTTCAACATGGTTTCTCAGAAGGGCATTCAGACATAACATAATACTCTAGAAGAGGTTATAAAGCTTGTCTTGGCTTCGTCTTCATGTTTTAGCCATATTTGATGGTAACCGAAGTTTGCATCAAGGAAACATAGGAGCTCAGAGCCAGCCGTAGAATCAATGAGTTGATCAATGTGGGGCATGGGGTAGGGGCCTCGTGGGCATGCTTTATTCAGAGATGTGAGGTCAATGCACATGCGCCACTTGTTGGAGCCCTTTTTCTTAACGAAGACGGGGTTAGCCAACCACTCTGTGTGGGCCACCTCCCTAATGACTCATGCTCTTAACAACTTTCTACCTCTGCTTTAGCGAGGTCTTCTCTCTCAGTTGACATCTTGTGGAGCCCTTGGTGAATAGGTCGAACCTTAGGGTTGATGAGTAAGCTATGCTCAATAATGCTCCTGTCAACTCCAGGGATATCTTCATCTGACCAGGCGAAGACATCCAAATTTTCTCAAACCACTTCTTCTAGTGATGTGGCGATCTTTGAGGGAAGCCCCGTGCTAAACTAAATGGGGTATTCCCTACCTTCTTTTACAATGATCATGGTGACTATATCACTTTTTGGGCTTGGCTTGATGGAAGGGTTTTTCGGAGGGTCTAGGGAGTCCGAAGCCTCCTTCGAGTGATATTGCACACTGTTTACCTGCCGAGGATCGAGAGGTGGGCCATGGCCATATTCTGCTCTCCTAGCTACAACTTGATCTCCTAGGATCGTAAGGACTCCACCTTGCGTGGACATTTTGAGACACAAATAATTGTGGTGTGCCACGGCTCCAAACTAATTCATCATCCCTCTTCCAAAGATTGCGTTGTTTGCGTACAGGTCGTCAACAATGTCAAAAATAACCTCTTCAACTCTAGCAAGGGGCCCCTCGTCGAAAGCAGCCTCAAGGCCTATTTGGCCAAGGGCATTGAGAGGGGGGCCTGCGAAGCCTTGGAATGCACAGGCCTGCTGGAAGTAGATGCCTTCGGGGGATGCACATTTGATCGAAGGCTTGAACGAAGAGTATGTCGGCGGGGCTTCCACCATCAAACATCACCCTTCGAACTTCCACCCTTGCAACATTGGCTGAAATGACAAGGGGGTCAGCATGTGGGAACATCACCCCTGCAGCATAATTGGAAGAGAAAGATATGGGCACATTGGACCACTCGGGCATTTCTGCAGCCGAATTTGAGGTCCCTATATGTCCTACTTCATGAACGTAATCCCTCCATTGACTGTGGGATCGAAATGGCGACTAGAGGGGGGTGAATAGGCGCCTCGATAACTTCTCGTGAATGTGATGGCCTGTTTAGATCACCCAACGCACATCAAAAATTTCAGATTCAAATTTAAAACAAACAGCTCAAAACAGTCCAGACAATCAGACAACTCCTTTTCAACTTTACTTGCTGCTCTAAGACTTTCTTGAAACAATTGAATTACCAATTTAGCTCTAATGAGTCAGGATCATGGACTATGAGATAGACTTGCTATTAGAGAACTAACGCAGATTAAGCAATCAACAAAAACTATACTTAGTCACAAAACAGATTTTCAGCACATACGCAAATGAGCTCAACACTTAAACTGACCCTGATAAAGAAATCTGAAGATGAACAGTAATTACAGAAGGATTATGATCTAAAACAATTTCAAACACTTCAGGAATCTGAGATGATCACAATCAACTTAATTCAATCCTGAAAACATATTGCAGTTTACTATTACAAATCTGAAAACTGAATAGTAGGTCAATTCAAAGTTCAGACTGAATTCATATTAGATTTCAACTCAATTTCCTAAAACAACCAATCTGATGTTACTTAAATTTACCTTCAGATTCAGAAATGGACAAGATATAAATGATAAAGACCAACACAATTAGATGAGTGATCTTGCTGAAAACAGACTTTTATAGAGTACAACACTTAATTAGACAGCAACCAGGAAATTCAGAGCTTCATAGTTCAGTACTGAAATTATGTGTCAAAACAGCTGGACAAGCCAATTCAGTTTACTTATACTTATAATTCAGTTTAAAATATATCACAATAGATGAATGAGAACTGAAACCAAAGTGTATCTTATTCTTGAAACATTACAGCAAGAAGAGGACAAAACTTAACTCTTAAGATTTTCAGGCAATTTGACAGACCTAGTATTTAATCTTTTAGAATACTAAACAGAATCAAACCTAAATCAATCACTTCTGAATCAGTATAGAATAACAGGTAAACACATTTATGACTAAGATGTTTTGGTGTAGATTACTGTGGATACATAATGCTAATGAAGAGTACTGAATTTAAATCAATTACATGAAACAAAAACTAGCAGGAACTCCTCTAAAGGTAAATTCAGAACATCAAGACTTGTATCAATCCATCCCAACCATCAGCCAAAATGTAATCATACTGAATTAAACAAATCACTGCATGTATATTCAAATCAGAAGAAAATCAGTGTGGAGTGTTTGTAGAACATACTACTCAATCCCTGCAAAACAGTGGAACTATTGTGTTTATAGCAAAAAATGGCATTAAGGGTCAAGCTAAGAAAAATATTGAAAAATTGTATTGTTGACCAAAAATATGCCAAACCTGGCAAAGGCCGGTCTGACCAGCAATGATAGGCCGGTCCAATCGGTCAGACCTGCTAGGGGTTCAGAATATGAATCCAAAGTGGTTTTGAGCTATTCTTATCCAAATCTTATCTCAATTGAATTTTGGCCGAACCCTACTATATTTTGCGCCAGGGATAACCAGCCCACCCGCTATAAATACTAGGGGCAAGGCCGATTCAAGGCTCTCTCCAATCTCGAAAATCGTAATCCCTAGCTTTGAATCACATCTACTTTTCTTTACTTTCCGCATCTTTGTGGGTTTGCTTGAAAGCCCTCCGTTTGCCGCGTCCGTAATCATGGTAACCATTGTTGGTTCACTTGTGAACCTCCCGTTAATCCACGTAACAGATTGCTATCCTTCTATCGGTTTTTATCGCCATACTTGGTAATTCGGCCCCTTGGCCGAATTGTATTTGATCTTTGGGTGTTTGCAGATCAATTGCCTTCCTAAACATCTTTGCAAAGTTTGGAGGTGATTGAAGATTATTTGCTAAGGCTACCAAGGTTTAATAGATCAGATCTATTACTTCGGTCTGACCGACGTTGATATCACGGTTTGATCGGACCATGTCACACCGTTGTTGGCAACAGCCTGTCAGACCGACGGTACTCCGCCGGTCCGACCGGGACCCTCTGCACCGGGCACGTCGAAGCTGAAGCCCAAGCCCGTTGAAGCCCTAACCACCGAAGTCCCGCGCGTCGTAGCTCCGCACGTTCGAAGACCAACATTCGGAGATCCCTTCGCCCGGTGTGATCAGGGTAGCACGATCGGTCTGACCGAAGAAGCTTCGCTAGTCAGACCGCCGGAGCCATACCTCGCATCAACCTTCGGGACATCGCCCAAAGCCACTTCGCAGTCCTCCGGTCCGACCGAGGTTGTACCTCCGGTCTGACCGGGCCTGAGGCTGATGGTGCCCTAGGAACTCTTCGGGCCAATTTTTGTTGTAACTGCGAATCGACATCTGAATTGGCCAATTCCAGGTATTTTGATCATTTTATCTCTATTTACATTAATACTAGTACTTTTTGGTCAATTGGATTAAAATATTGATTATTTATCTGATTGCCTAGCGACTCCAAATCCCTTATCACTCTTTAGGGTAGTCGGAACGCGGCGTCGGTATCGTTGTGATACTTTTGGACGTCGAATCGACCTAAGTGCGGCGGCGTGTTTCTGCGTCTACATGTTGTATGACACTAAGAGCAGATCAACTCTAAATATGATCAAATCAGTTAAACACAATCTTCAAATTGAAACATATTCAGATCTCATTTGATAGAACTTGCTTGACATATTTTGCGTAACAATTCAGACCAAAAATCCCATCAAACAGGTTCAAAAAGCTTGCTAAAACTGGTTTGTCGGATGAGGAACACGAACATTCAATTTAGGCTCAACAGATGAACAAGATATAGCAAAAACCAGCAAGAAGAGACCAAACACAATTGAATAACACAAATTTTAGTTCTTTTTAAGCTTTAGACAGTAAAAGCACAAAAACAGAAAACTAAGAAAATTCAGATAAATTATTTCTCTATCAAATCAGCTTGAAGCTTTAGCTAAAACAAAATTCTGATACACACATCAACACTGATCTGCTTAAGCTGAACGAGAGAATTGATTGGATCCAAGTTAGATAAATCAATTCATTGTTATATCAAACAACTCAAAAATAAAACAAAACATGAAACTGCGGAGTTGATTCTTGTTGATTCCAATGTCATATCCACATAAAACTCAAAAGCAAAAACATAGGCAGATGACCAAATGATTACAGACGTGCAGAAACAATAGAATCAAAATAGATGTAGTAAATAAAATCAACACCTAACAACATCTCTAAACAATCAGTAAGTAGAAAGATTCACCTAGATGTACGTTGTTGGCTTTCACAGGAGTTTCTCCGAGTAGAATTCTTCTTCTTGGCGGCGCATACAGCACACAAAATCACACACTCAAGACTGTTGCAAACCCGACACACATGTGAAAAGAACCTGATACCCTCACGACGAACAGTACGTAGAGGTGGATAAACACAACTAGCAGTGAGAATTAGAATCAAAATCAGGATTTCAAAAGAGGAATACTCAAGATGACAGCCTCCACAATTTCTGAAAAGTTGGTATCAACCCTAGAGTATGAGCCCCCTTTTTATAGCCATACCCTAGAGGACAACTTTACACAACGACCCTCCTGAAATTACAGTTTAACACACCAAACCATGAGATATTTTAGAGTTGTAATGTCTGAAAATTAGTCCTATTAAACTCTACTAACTTTTATTTCACAAAAACCCTACCCTTTTAATAACTTTTCAGAATTGAAAAATCCTGAAAAATATTAAAATATTACACATTTAGAGATGCGATGGTTTTTAGCAAAAATCGACAAAGCCTTCCCGATCATTGACGACCGTTGTCAGTCCGTGAACTCGACTGCTAGCAAGTCTTTCCCACTCTCAATCCCTCGAGCCGCCTTGTCACTTGAACTGGCTTCCCTTTCGCTGAGTCAAACGACACATCATGTTGATCAAACTCCATCTCACGCACAACAAGATATCCATGCGTACATCTGAGTCCACTCTCGACTTCGACTGACACCCTCGACCATCTGGCATTAGACTCCCCATCTAACCCTGATCCATTGCCATCGATAGTTTACGAGTAACTCAACCCTGCACACATGAGACAAACACAGACACACACGCATATCCAAACATCCAGACACAAACTCATTACAAACACCCTGTCAATCACTCATCATAACCATTAACCATAGTGACAAACCTCTATATGTTCAACAATCTACCCCTTGATGAGTGCATTGACAACTCAAGATCAAAAGAAAGTTAAAGCACAAAATCAACACACAACTGACCATGAAAGCTCTAAAGAGAAAAAAACTAAAAAAACCATGTCACTTGACAAGAATGGATGATAGAGCAACAACTCCCTCAAAATCTTAAAGATCAACAAAAACAACAAAAATTATTGAACTTGTTGACACGGAAACGTACCCCCGCACTTGGGTCAGTTCGACGATCCAAAAGTTCACGGATACTTAGGGACAAGCGTAAGCGTGACGTGGCACCGACGTCACGTTCCGACTACCCTTAATAGTGATAAGGGGGGTGGAGTCGCCAGGCAACCAAATTACACAAAATAATCCAATTAGCCGAAAGAGATAGATTAAACAGAATAAAATCAACAAACCAGTCAAAGCCCGTCTGGTTCGAAGTCTGGTGCGAAAGGGTCACCGAAGGGTACCTTCGGCGTCTAGTGCGAAGTACTCCGCCGAAGGGTGCTTCGGCGTTCAGACTGATCCGGTCGAAGATGGACTCCGAACGGATCTGGACGTGATGATCACCTCCAAACAGCGGGGTTCGGCGTGCGATCTCCGATACAGCAAACTACAGAATAGTGACGCGAGGGACACACGTGAGTGCAACTTCATCCGGTGCGGAGTATGGTTGTGGCTAAGCCTGTAACGATGAAGTATGCTGGCGAAGCCTGTTGTCGAAGCCCGTGGTCTTGCCGAAGGATGTCCTAGGGACCTCCGGAACCGATCTCTCAGCTCCGGACTCCTGCGGCGAAGTGGCTCTGAACGTGCAAACCTGCAACAGAGATGATGCGAAGTACCAATTCGGCCTGAGGACCGAATTTTGCTAAGTGTTGCACTAGTAGCGAAGGTAGCAATCTATTACGCAGATTAGCAGATACTTCACAGGCGAAGTAACAAGGATTTACCATTGTTCCATAGTGGCCGGCGGAGGGCTTCCAGGCAAACCCACGAAGGGGTACAGGAAAATAAAGGTAAAGTAAATACGATCAAAGCATGGGATTTGGTTTGGTTTGAGTAGGGGGGGCTCTCCACGCCGGCCATGCCTCTCTATTTTTAGGGGGTTAACTCCTAATCTAATCGGCTATTAATCCGTCCAGATAGAGATAAAGATTGAGCTGGAAACGCGTACAACTCTATCTCTGCCGAGATGGGCTTCGTCCAGGCCCGTCAAGGCCTGCTCCTCGGGCCGAAGCTTCGGTAGCGTGGTCTTCGGCCAGGCCCGTCGAGGTTTGCTCCTCGGGCCGAAGCTTCGGTAGCATGCGCTTCGGCCAGGCCCATCGAGGCTTGCTCCTTGAGCCAAAGCTTCGGTAGCGTGGGCTTTGGCTAGGCCTGTCGAGGCTTGCTCCTCGGGCCGAAGCTTCGTCAGCGTGGTCCTCCGAAGGCTTCCGAAGCTTCGGCAGCGTGGGCCTCCGAAGGCTTCCCGGCCGAAGCCCATGGGCTGGCTAGAGGCTTTCGGAGCCCATAGCTCAATGGACTTCAGCCCTGTAGGGCTTCGGACAGACCCTGGACATGTGTACTTTCAGCCCAAATCACCAAAAATTGATGTTTTGATAATCTAGCCATTACTGCCATTTTTTGCTATCAACACATGCCCCGTGCCTTTTAGTGAACTAGTGAACTAAAAGCACAATGAGATGAAGATGATATCATCCATATCGGCTTTCCGACACTTTTTTGATGTTTGCCACACACTTGGGAAATACCTTTTCAAGTATCTTCCATTCAAAGCTCTTCAAAACTGCTCTCCCTGCAGGGATTCCAACACGTATGCGTTGCCGGCAGCGATTTCGGCTACCTTAAAAGGACCTTCCCAACTAGGTGACCATTTGCCAAATTTGGGACTCTTCGTGCCTAAAGGCAAAACCGTCTTCCATACCAAGTCTCCTATTTGAAATGATTTTGGTTTAACCTTCTTATTGTAAGCTTTAGCTACTCTCTTCTTGTCTACTTCTATGGATTCTAAAGCCCTTAGTCTCTTATCGGTCACTTCCTCTAGATTATCCTTTAGAAGAGTTTCATACTCGTCGACTGATAAGCCATCTTGCTTTAACACTCTCAAGGAGCCAAGATCTACCTCTACGGGCAGAACAACTTCTTGTCCATATACCAATTCATATGGACTGATGTTAGTAGCACCGTGCTTCGCAATCCTACAAGCCCATAACGCCTTGGAAAGCACTTCATGCCACCTTTTAGGAAACTCTTCAATTTTCTTTTTAATGAGCTTAATCACGGTTTTATTACTAGACTCGGCCTGACCATTGGCCTTAGCATAGTAAGGTGAAGAGTTTATCAACTTAATACCATATTATTCGGTGAAGTCTTTTACTTCTTTAGAGACAAATGAACTACCTTGATCCATAGTAAGAGTTTGAGGGATGACGAATCTATGTATGATGTGCTTTAAAATAAAATCACGTACCTCATTGTGAGTCATGTTCTTGAGAGGTATGGTCTCGGTCCATTTAGTGAAGTAATCTGTCGCCATCAACACGAACCGATGCCTCTTTGAGGAAGGAGGGTAGATCTGGTCGATGAAGTCTAAACCCCAACCTCGAAACGACCATGGCTTGATAATAGGATTGAGCAATGAGGCAGGAGCTAACTAATTGTTGTCAAACTTCTGACTTGCCTCACACCCTCTATAGTACTTGAAACAATCTTCAGTCATAGTCGGCCAATAAAAACCCGCTCTTTTGAGCATCCAACTCATCTTTTGGGCCGACTGATGAGTGCCGCAAAGCCCCTCATGGACTTCTCCTGTAGCCACTTGGGACTGCTCATGGTCTAAACACTTCAATAGCACTTCGTCGATGGTTCGGCGGTACAATGTGTCATCTACCAACACGAATTTGAACGCTTGTCGCCGAACCTTCCGATCAACCCTTCGGCTAGGGTCTCTCAAATATTGGATGACTGGGACTCTCCAATAGCCCTTACATATTTCAGAGGGCCTCGCTGGTCCACCTTATGAAAAAACCTCTAAAATATTGGCTTCAGAGTGCCCCCCGAGCCATTCTATCTCCAGCCGAAGCCTGGCCGAGGTGGCAATTCGGAGTGTGCCGTGCCGAAGCTCTCTAGAGGGTTCGGACTCCGGAGAGCCTTCTCCGTCTGGGAGGCTTCGCACTATGAGCTCTGGCGTGCGAGATCCTTTGATCGGCAGAACACTCCGATCCAGGGGCTTTGGCGTGCGGTGGCCTTCCGCTACCGGAGGGGTTCGACCCGAGGCGTGCGCCCGCCCATCGTCACTGGCTTCGGCAGTGAGACCAAACATCGGCTTCTCCAATACAGAAAATTTCCCTCTCTTGACTTGGTAGCCAGATGCTTGCTGAGCCAACTCATTGGCGACTGAATTTGCTTCTCTTGACACGTGAGATATTTTGAAATCATCAAAAGTAGCAACTATGTCCAGACATTTGTCCAAGTAGCTATTCAGCAAGCCATTAAAACATTGAGCATTCTTAGCTACTTGTTGTACTACTAATAACGAATCACCATACGCGTGAACATGTTTAGCACCTATAGACTCTAGTAGTTCAAGACCTAGCAACAAAGCCTCGTATTCGGCTTGGTTATTAGTGGAAGAAAACTCCAGTCGGGCCGAGGTTTCAAAGTGCATACCATTAGGCGATATGAGAACCACTCCAATACTTTGGCCACTCTTGCAAGCCGAACCATCAAAATAGATTTTCCATGGTACTACCTCAACTAGAGCGATAGAATCACTCCCATCTATGTGATGATCAATGATAAAGTTGGCTACGACTTGGCCATTAATCGCTCTTAGGGACTCGTAGGCCAAATCATACTCAAACAACGCGTAAGCCCATTTTCCGATTCTTCCACTTAGAATCGGCTTATGTAACATGTGTTTTATAACATCGGTTTGGCAAACAACAACACATGTAGTAGGGAGAAGATAATGGCGCAATTTGGTGCATGCATAGTAAAGTGATAAACACAATCGTTCCTCAAACGTGTACCTAGTTTCGGCGTCCAGTAGGTGGTGGCTCAAGAATGTGATGATGTACTCCTTCCCCTCCACCTCCTGGGTTAGCACGGCTCAAATCACGCTATCTTCGGCGGCGATGTATAGCCAAAACAGAATCCCGGCCTTGGGTGCTCTCACCACGGGTGGTGATGACAAGCACTCCTTGATCTTCTCAAAAGCACTTTGCTGGCTTGCCCCCCAAGTGAACTCGGCTTCATTTTTCAGCCGGAGTATGGGGAAAAAGGCATCAATCTTGCCGGACAAGTTGGATATAAAGCGACGCAGATAGTTCAACTTGCCTAGCAACTTTTGCACGTCCTTTTTGCATGTCGGCACTGCAACGTTTATAATCTTTTCCGGTCTCAAAGGATCAATTTCTATGCCTCTCTCATGAATCATGAAACCTAAGAACTTACCCGCAGACACAACAAAAGCACACTTAAGTGGGTTCATCTTCAACCCATACTGTCGCATCCTATCGAAAGCAACCTTCAAATCGGCTAAATGGTTTCCCATAGTGTCCGATTTGACCACGACATCATCGATGTAAACTTCTAACATAACTCCTAACAAGTCATGAAAGATCAAGTTCATAGCGCGCTGATACGTGGCGCCGGCATTTTTCAAACCAAAAGTCATGATGACCCACTCGAACAAACCGACAAAACCAGGGCATCGAAAGGCAGTCTTGTAGACATCCTCTTCGGCCATAAAGATTTGATTATAACTAGCATTGCCATCAAGAAAACTTAGTACCTTGTGTCCTGAAGCATCGTTGATCGGCATGTCGGCTATCGGCATTGGGTATTCATCCTTCGGAGTGGCTCTATTCAGATCCCTGAAATCGATACTACCTGTATCTTGCCGCTCCCTTTCTTCTCTACAGGCACAATGTTAGCAACCCATTCCGCGTACCTGCATGACCTAATAAATCCAGCCTTGAGTAGTCGCTCCGCTTCTTCTTTAACTCAGTCATAGACGGCCGAATTAAAGCTGCGAGGAGGTTGCTTATGAGGCCTAAATCCAGACTTGATGGGCAGCCGATGCTCTACGAGCTCGTGGCTTAGCCCTGGCATCTCGCTATACTCCCATGCGAAACAATCGACATACGACCGAAGTAACTTTATTACTTCAGTGTTTTCATCGGGCTGTAAATTTTGGATTACAAAAGTCGGCCTTGGAATGCTAAAGTCCTCGATGGCTTCGGCAATACCGTCTTTATTAGACCGATATTGCTCCACACGAGACTTTAGCCAATCTAGATTATTCTTGCTAGACATGACTATTAATACAAAATTAGTCGTGCTACTCCAGCCGGCTTTACAGACACTGGTACAAACCGTCCTCCGGATACACTAACAAAATCGTAATCCGAAAGATCTCTACCTGATAGACACTCTACTTTTTTATGGATGGCGTCAATCAACACATCGGCCAAAGCTACTTGGGCCGAAGTATTCGCGGGGATGACCTCCACCTTATCGCTGTCCCATTGTATCATGCATTGGTGCAGAGTAGAGGGAATGCAACAATTTGCATAAATCTAGTCACATTCGAGTAACATGCTATAGTTACCTTGTATGTCGACGACGAAAAACGCTGTTGGCCACGCCTTGTTGCCCACCGTCAATTCCATAGAGAGTACTCCCTTGGCCTCGGAGCTCTCGCCGTTGAATCCGTTGAGCATCAAGTTAGTCTTCTTTAGGTCTTCTTCGTCCCTGCCAAGTTTCTTCAACAATGAATAAGGCATTAGGTTAACAGTGGCACCGCCGTCGACGAGCATCCGGGAAATCGGCTTCCCATCGATGTGACCCCTGACATAGAGGGGTTTTAGATGGCGAGTCGAGTCCTCGGGCTTCTCAAAGATGGCGCTGCATGGACCGAGGAACAATTGAGTGACCTCGGCCTCGTCCCGTGGTACGGCGAACTCAGCAGGCAGCGTGACGATGTTGATGTCCATCACCTGGGGTGCGGGTCCCTCAGAAACGGGCGAGTAATCGTCGTCGAGCAGGTCATCATCGTCGTCGCTTGGACTAGGAGTTGGGTTGGTTATCTCAACCGGCTTCTCCCTCCAAACCTATTTTGTAGTTGGCCAAGGGCGGATCTCTTTGAAGATAGCATCGCACTCAGCCTCAGCTTCCCTCTCGCGCATCTCATGTGCCCGTAGCCGTTGTAAGCGTCTCTTCTATGATTTGGACATGCCCGGAGGGGCCCAAGATGGCTGCGGCTTGGTGCCGGGTGTGACTGTTCAGCTCCCATTAATTCTAGCCGAAGTGGTACTATGCCCTTCGGCCTTAGGCACCATGTGTTCGGAGGGGGCTTCGCTGCGAACCCCGTCGGATGGACCAGCCTCATTCAGCCGATCGAATCAAGCTTCGGCGCAGAGTTCGGCCGAAGTATGAGACTTACCTCCGTCAGACCTCGGTGGCAAAGTCTTCGAGATTGGGACTTCCTGAGACCCAACTATGATGGTTATGGCATCAGACTCCCTGACTTCGGCCTCCGCGTGCTCGCACCCTTCGGCTTCGTCCTACATGGTCCGATTCGGAGGCACCACGGACAGTCTGTGGACGATGCCCCCCTCCACTGCGTCTGTTTGCCCCTGCCATCCATAATATTTCGAAGAGAAACAAGGCATAGTGTTAGGCTGCGGAGGGTACCCCGACCCAGATACGTATGGATCCCACGGGGTCCCTGCCCAGTCATACGGCGGAGGCATCGGCGGCTCTAGTGGCCTCGCCCACTATGGGCCGAACCCGTTACCTGGAGGGGGGGTTCGGCCAAGTCGAAGGCATCTCAGAACACACCAGTGAAGGGTCCTTCTAGGCCGGAGGTACATTCGGCCAGTGCGGGCCGAAGCCTCCCATCGGAGACATCCACCATGGTGCGGGGTTCGGCCATTGGGAGCTGAAGTTGTCGCATGGGGAACTCGACCACTGGGGTTCGAAGTTGTCGCACGGGGGGTTCAGCAATTGTGGCTCGGAACCATCGTGCGGAGCACCAGGACAACGTGGCCCGAAGCCTTCGTGCAGAGGGTTCACCTGCTTCGGTCCGAAGCCACCCTTCGAGGGTCTTGGACCCTTCGGCTATTTTAACTTAGCGTGCGGACCTGCTTCTCTCGCCCTCCTCTGATGCTTGTTCAACAGCATGTTATATGTTACCTTCAGCCTCTTGCGAGCCTTAGCCGAAGGGGTATTGATGTTCTGTTTCCACACTCCTACCTCGGGGTTCTTTGGCACGAGGGTGCGGGTGCGTGGTTCTCCAACAATCACGTCTTTCCCTTTAGCAGACTCGGTCTGTTCTGGCCGAATCAACACCTTCTTCTCGCCGAGGTCAACGGCGTTGACTGGAAAAGGATCTTTATCCAGCTTCATCTTTGGATCATGGTCTATCTTCAATCGTCCTTCTTCTATGGCCAATTGTATCTGCCATTGGAAAACATTGCAATCATTAGTATTATGCGAATGTGAATCATGCCACTTACAGTATGGATGCTTCTTTAACTCATCGGCAGGTGGGATGACTTGACCCTTAGGTAACCTGAAAAGCTGACTTTTTAAGAGAAAATCAAATATTTATCACATTTAGTTATATCGAACGAGTACTTGACCTCACTAAGTCTATTCTTCGTGGGGGATGGTCGTAACTCGGAGCAGGTGACTGGTTTACTCGGTGTCCCATGGTAGGGCGAACTCGGCAGGCAGTGTGACGATGTTGATGTCCATCACCTGGGGTGCGGGTCCCTCAGAGACGAGCGAGTAATCGTTGTCGAGCATGTCGTCATCGTCGTTGCTTGGACTAGGAGTTGGGTTTGTTATCTCAACCGGCTTCTCCCTCCATACCTATTTTGTACTTGGCCGAGGGCGGATCTCTTCGAAGATAGCATCATGCTTGGCCTCAGCTTCCCTCTCGCGCATCTCCTATGCCCATAGCCATTGTAAGCATCTCTTCTATAATTTGGACATGCCCGGAGGGGCACAAGATGGTTGCGGCTTGGTGTCGGGTGCGACTGTTCGGCTCCCATTAATTCTGGGTGAAGTGGTACTGCGCCCTTTGGCCTTAGGCACATGTGTTCGGAGGGCGCTTCGCTGCGAACCCCATCGGATGGACCGGCCTCGTTCGGCCGATTGAACCAAGCTTCGGCACAGAGTTCGACCGAAGTATGAGACTTACCTCCGTCAGACCTCGGTGGCAAAGTCTTTGGGATTGGGACTTCCTGAGACCCAACTCTGATGGTTATGGCTTCGGACTCCCTGACTTCGTCCTCCGCGTGCTCGCACCCTTCGGCTTTGTCCTGCATGGTCCGATTTGGAGGCACCACGGACAGTTTGTGGACGACGCCCCCCTCCGCTGTGTCTATTTGCCCCTGCCATCCATAATACTACGAAGGGAAACAAGGCATAGTGTTAGGCTGCGGAGGTTACCCCGACCCAGATACGTACGGAGCCCACGAGGTCCCTGCCCAGTCATACGGTGGAGGCATCGGCGGCTCTAGTGGCCTCGCCCACTACGGGCCGAACCCGTTACCTGGAGGGCGGTTCGGCCAAGTCGAAGGCATCTCGGACCACACTAGCGAAGGGTCCTGCCAGGCCGGAGGTACATTCGGCCAGTGCGGGCCGAAGCCTCCCATCCGAGACGTCCACCACGGTGCGGGGTTCGGCCATTGGGGGCCGAAGATGTCGCATGGGGGACCCGACCACCAGGGTTCGAAGTTGTCGCACGGGGGTTTCGGCCATTGTGGCTCAGAACCACCGTGCGAAGCACTAGGACACCGCGTCCCGAAGCCTTCGTGCAGAGCATTCGCTTGTTTCGGTCCGAAGCCACCCTTCGAGGGTCTTGGACCCTTCGACTGTTTTAACTTAGCGTGCGGACCTGCTTCTCTGGCCCTCCTCTGATGCTTGTTCAACACCATGTTATATGTTACCTTCACCCTCTTGCGAGCCTTAGTCGAAGGGGTAACAATGTTCTGTTTCCACACTCCTACCTCGGGGTTCTTTGGCACGAGTGTGCGAGTGCGCGGTTCTCCAACAATCAAGTCCTTCCCTTTAGCAGACTCGGCTAGTTCTGGCCGAATGAACACCTTCTTCTTGCCGAGGTCAACAGTGTTGACTGGAAAAGGATCTTTATCTAGCTTCATCTTTAGATCATGGTCTATCTTCTATCGTCCTTCTTCTATGGCCGATTGTATCTGCCATCGAAAAACATTGCAATCATTAGTATTATGCAAATGTGAATCATGCCACTCACAGTATGGATGCTTCTTTAACTCATCGGCAGGTGGGATGACTTGACCCTTAGGTAACCTGAGAAGCTGACTTTTTAAGAGAAAATAAAATATTTTATCACATTTAGTTATATCGAATGAGTACTTGACCTCACTAAGTCTATTCTTCATGGGGGATGGTCGTAACTCGGAGCAGGTGACTGGTTTATTTTTAGCATTCCAAACCCATTCGGTCGCGTACATGTCAGCCGAATCCTCCTCCTCTGACTCCTCATAAGAGCATTCCATGATGTGGATTTTGGCCCTAGGCTTGCTAAACGTCTTGATAAATTTCTTATTTTTGGCTCGGCCTTCTTGGACCAGAGCCTGCTGCAGAACTTGGCTAACTTCTAAAAATTTTTGGTTATCTAACCTCTCCTTAAGTTCAGAATGCAGCCCGTTAAAAGCTAATTACGCCATGTCCCTTTCTGAAATACTAAGGCTAAAACATCGATTTCTAGTATCCCTGAAGCGCTTGATGTACTCAGAGGCCCTCTCACTAGATTTCTACTTAACCGATGTCAAATGCGAAAGCCTAAGTTCTATCTCACCTGTGTAGAAATAATCATGGAATTTCCGCTCTAAATCGTCCCACGTGTGGATGGAGTTCGGCGGGAGCGCCGAAAACCAAGTGAAAGCAGTGCCGGATAGTGAGAGAGAAAATAGTCTAACCTTTAGGGCATCTATCCCGCTAACCTCTCCACACTACGCCAAAAAATTACTAACGTGCTCTAGCGTGGTCTTGCTACCCTCGCCATCAAACATAGTGAATTCAGGGATCCTATAGCCACGGGGGTAGGGTACCGTATCAAGATGATCTTGGTAGGGCTTACGGTAAACCCTAACCCATCCCTTGGGCACGAAGCCGACACATTCTCTAAATAGTGCACAGGCCTGCTCCTCTATATCATCTTGGTATGTTGCTTGTGCGCGCCTCTCATGTGGGGGCGCGACACGCGGTGGGATATCGGCGTGTCGGCCATGTGCTTCTTCCCTACGTGCTATCTGTATAACGTGCTCGCACCCGGGCATCTGCGCATATGGTGCGGGCAGCGCGGGTATTGGCGTAGGTGGTGCATGGTATGCAGCATTAGTTTGACCGTAGGTATAATGATTGGTCTCGGCCATAGGTGACAAGGCCGGAGACATGATCGCGCTAGTGCTGTTGTTAGTTCTACCATACATGTGGTCTGCCGGAGGTGCACTAGCTATGGGAACTAGGGGTACGGCCTCAGTAAAGCCGAACCTTCTAAGAGTTGCCTCTACTTGGGAGCTGATCACTGAATCTAAACGGTTAGCTAGCGAAGCGCTAACGGCTTGATCTACTTATGCATCTATTTTTTGCTCAATTTCTAAAGAAGATAAACGAGGCGACACATGTGTTACCTAGACCTGAGTGAGGTCAGGGGTGACGATGTCGCTCTTGATGAAGCCCGCGCGTGTCTTGATGTAGCCCCCAAGCATCATGTCTTGGAGCGCCTTTAACTTTGCCTCGATCTCTGCTCGGTCTGCTACGGGGATATCTTCAAGTGTAGGTGATAATATGTTGCGGTTGTCGATATCCGCACCTCCTATTGCGTCCATCGGCGGTGTAGTCATAGTAGTCGATGTAGATGTACCGGTGGCCGGTGTAGACGTACTCATCATGTTGGCATAGCTTTCCCCAGCAGAGTCGCCAAACAGTGTGTTGACACGGAATCGTGCCCCTGCACATTAGGGACAAGCATAAGCGTGACGTGGCACCGACGTCGCGTTCCGACTACCCTTAATAGTGATAAGGGGGTGGAGTCGCGAGGCAACCAGATTACACAAAATAATCCAATTAGACGAAAGAGATAGATTAAACAGAATAAAATCAACAAACCAGTCGGAGCCCGTCTGGTTCGAAGTCGGGTGCGAAGGGGTCACCGAAGCGTACCTTCGGCGTCTGGTGCGAAGTACTCAGCCGAAGGGTGCTTCGGCGTTCGGACTGATCTGGTTGAAGATGGACTCCGAATGGATCTAGACGCGATGATCACCTCCGAACAGCGGGGTTCGGCGTGCGATCTCCGATATAGAAAACTACAGAATAGTGACGCGAGGGCCACGCACGAGTGCAACTTCGTCCGATGCTGAGTATGGTTGTGGTGAAGCCTGTCGCGATGAAGTATGCTGGCGAAGCCTGTTGTTGAAGCCCGCGGTCTCGTCGAAGGATGTCCTGGGGACCTCCGGAACCGATCTCTTAGCTCCGGACTCCTCCGGCGAAGTGGCTCCCAATGTGCGAACCTACAACAGAGATGATGCGAAGTACCAATTCGGCCTGAGGACCGAATTTTGCTAGTTGTTGCACTAGTAGCGAAGGTAGCAATCTATTACGCATATTAGCGGATACTTCACAGGCGAAGTAACAAGGCGGTAACAATCTATTACGTAGATTAACGAATAATTCACAGGCGAAGTAACAAGTATTTACCACTGTTCTGTAGTGGCTGACGGAGGGCTTCCAGGCAAACCCACGAAGGGGTATAGGAAAATAAAGGTAAAGTAAATACGATCAAAGCATGGGCTTTGGTTTGGTTTGAGTTGGGGGGCTCTCCACGCCAGCCATGTCTCTCTATTTATAGGGGGTTCACTCCTAATCTAAATCTGCTATTAATCCGGCCAGATAGAGATAGAGATTGAGCTGGAAATGTGTACAACTCTATCTCTGCCGAGGTGGGCTTCGGCCAGGCCTGTCGAGGCCTGCTCCTCGGGCCGAAGCTTCGGTAGCGTGGGCTTCAGCCAGGCCCGTCGAGGCTTGCTCCTCAGGTCGAAGCTTCGGTAGCATGGGCTTTGGCCAGGCCCGTCGAGGCTTGCTCCTCGGGCCGAAGCTTCGTCAGCGTGGTCCTCCGAAGGCTTCCGAAGCTTCGGCAGCGTGGGCCTCCGAAGCTTCGGCAGCGTGGGCCTCCGAAGGCTTCCCGGCCAAAGCCCATGGGCTGGCTAGAGGCTTTTGGAGCCCATGGCTCAATGGACTTCGGCCCTGTAGGGCTTCGGACAGACCCTGGACATGTGTACTTTCGACCCAAATCACCAAAAATTTATATTTTGATAATCTAGCCATTACTGCCATTTTTTGCTATCAACAGAACTGTCCCCCTTTGGCAATGCAGACATCAAGATAGCCCCTTGAGTTTAGAGAGTAAAGTGTATATGCAATGCTTCTAGAAAATGATTAATTCCAATTACAGTACAAACACTTGTTGAGCCTCACAAACTGTCCTAGCTAACTGTATGACAAGCTTGAATGTACATAATCTAAGTATCAGTATGAGCAAGCATTTTGACGTCTAAGCAAAGAAAAAAATCACTACCCAGACTAGCATACTAGACATGGCAAGGTAAGATATACAAAAGCTAGTCAAAAACAAACTCGAAAAGCACATCCCACAATAAGGAGCTGCAGCAAACTTGATATGCGAGAAAAATTAAACTTTTTATTTTTTTAGTGCAAGGGGTTATTTGCAAGTCAACCTTATGCTAACCGATCAAGCCAAGCCTAGGATAAACCATCAGAAGCTTAA
This sequence comes from Zizania palustris, assembly GCA_019279435.1. NCBI lineage: Eukaryota > Viridiplantae > Streptophyta > Magnoliopsida > Poales > Poaceae > Zizania > Zizania palustris. The sequence continues at coordinate 29,845,241 of JAAALK010000288.1, forward strand.
GGCAATGATCATGGTATACACTTCAATGTCCTAGTTTGAACCAAAGTGCAATGGTAAGCAGTCTAGAACGAAGTAGTGCGACCATGCAAACCCACCTCAATCTTTTCAATTTTATCACAACTTCAGTATTTTTTGTCATTTTCATCATTGCCATTTTTCATTTTTCAAATTTTCATTTTTTTTAATTTTGATCATAACAATATCAAGTTGCATATGAGCATCCAAGTGAAAAGGACAAAGCTATCAAGAAAGTAATGAATAGCAAAAGCACCCTATCCTATTCATGCTAGTTTCCATACTTAGTAGTGACCATTTTCAAATTTTCACACAGAAAAGCCATGCTCAAGACATATAGATAGATGAGTTCATTCTAAGCATAATCAAATAGGAATATAAGACGGAAATGTAAAGTGCACACAAAAGCATGTACATGTGAAAGCAATTCATCATATTTCAGAAGAATATGCAAAAGTACACAACTCCCCCTCACATGATGCCATAAGTATTACAAATGCCAAGCTCTCCCCTCAAAAATGCAAAACGAGAAGCATCGAGAGGCTTGGTGAAAATATCTACAAGCTGATTCTGAGTATCGATAAACCACAATTCAATATCTCCTTTTCATTGTGATCTCTTAAAAAATGATAACGTGTGTCAATGTGTTTGCTCCTAGAATGTTGTACAGGGTTGTTTGCTAAACTGATTGTACTTGTGTTATCGCAAAATAATGGAACACGTGAAAAATCCAACTCAAAGTCCCGCAAAGTAGAAACCCTCCACAAAATATGTGCGTAACAGCTAGCGGCAGCTACATATTCAGCCTCGGTTGTACAGTGTGCAACGCTAGACTGTTTGCGTGAAGACATGTCCCATAAGGACTCTTGCGATCAATACGACATCCAGCAAAGTCAACATTAGAAAAACCTCTCAAGCATAATGAAGATGATGCAGAATATCAAATACCAAATTGAAGAGTGTGCTTGAGGTACCTTAGTATGCGCTTGACAGCTTGACGGTGTGAAGTCCTGGGAGAAGCCTGAGAATTAGCGCATAGACACACAACAAAGTGTATATCCGGCCTCGTAGCCGTCAAGTAAAGAATGGAGCCGATCATGCTACGATACTCCTTCTGGTCCACTTCTTCTCCGTCTTCATCTGGATCAAGTGCAACAAAAGTACCCTCGGGGTAGCAAGTGGTTTTGCATCTGACATGTCAAAGCGTTTTAGCAGGTCTTGAGTGTATTTTTTGATGAACAAATGTTCCTTGTTTGCTTTGCTTGATTTGAAAACCCACTAAGAAGGTCAGCTCGCCCATCATCGACATCTCGAATTCCCTGCACATGGATTCAGCAAACTCGGCGACAAGAGTATGAGATGAACCACCAAATATTATATCATCAACATATATCTGGACGCGTAAGAAATCTTTGCCATGCATGAGAGTGAACAAAGTTTTGTCAATTGAGCCCATTTTGTACCCGTAATCAATCAGGAATGTCGTAAGGCGGGTCGTACAAGGCCCTCGGAGCTTGTTTGTGCCCATATAGAGCTTTGTGAAGTTTAAAGACTCTATGGGGGTTCTTGGGACTTTCAAAACTAGGGGGCTGCTTGACATACACGTCCTCTGCCATGAAACCATTTAGGAAAGCACTTTTTACATCCATTTGAAAGAGTTTAAAGCCATGTGATGATGCAAAGGCAAGCAAGATCCTAACGGCCTCAAGTCGAGCTACCGGTGCAAAAGTTTCTCCAAAATCAATCCACTCGACTTGAGAATACCCTTGAGACACAAGCCTAGCCTTGTTTCTCACTATATCCCCATCCCCCCTGTTAGTTTTTGAAAATCAATTTTGTACCAATGATGTGAATGTTAGGGGGTGGATCAACGAGAATCCAAACCTGATTTCTATCAAAATTTTCAAGTTCCTCATGCATGGTGTTGACCCAACTCGCATCAAACAAAGCATGACTAACATCCAATGGTTCCAAATTTTCAACAAAAGCAGAATCAATGAAATGAGCATGAGATCAGGTTACTCGTTCATTTAGCTCGCCGATGATCTGTTCCGGAGGATGCATTCTTTGAATACGAAGCGGTGCTTCTCTCTGCGATAGAATCTCCCCCTCAATTCTTGCCAAAGTTTGCTCCAAGCTCTCAGAAGTAGAATCTTCAGGTTCTCTTATCAAAGTAGACGAAGCTTTTGGAGTTGTCGTAGATGGAGGTAGTGGTACAGCATCAAGATCTTCCTGATCTGATGTTTCTTCTTCCTCAAAAAGTGTTTCACTCATATCGTGCTCACATGCAAATTCAAAATTAGTTCTAACACATGGAGAAGTCTCATCAAAAGACACATCACAAGATTCAACTATATTATCAGTTTCAAGATTGAAAACACAATAAGAGTGACCATGCAAAGAATAGCCCAAAAAGATCCCATCAGATGCGCGCGATTCAAATTTGTTCAAATTACCTCGCTTTAGGATGAAGCAACGACATCCAAACACTCTAAAATGAGTGACCTTGGGCTTCCTCCCAAAGAGAAGTTCATAATAAGTCACATTCAGCAATGATCGCAAAAAGATCCTGTTGGAGATGTAGCATGTTGTACTCATGGCTTCAGCCCAAAATTTTCTAGAAGTCCTATGCTCGTTGAGCATCGTCCTAGCCATCTCCACAAGTGTGCGATTTTTCCTCTCGACCACACCATTTTGTTGAGGGACTCTTGGTGCAGAAAATTGATGTTCAATTCCATGTTCAAGGAAAAATTCTGCAAAATAGCTATTCTTGAACTCGGTGCCGTTGTCGCTTTGAATTGCTTTCATTGCACTAGGGAGTTCATTGAATAGCCTTAGTGCTAATCTTCGAAAGTGTATGAACACTTTATCCTTGCTCACAAGAAAGAAAACCCAAGAGTAACGAGAGTAGTAGTCAACAACAACAAGTACGTACCATTTTCTGCCTAATGAGCTAACCCGGGATGGACCAACAGTATCCATGTGAAGAAGCTCACCGGGTCGCTCAGTCATTACCATGTTTATGGGGGAATGCGAAGCGGCAACCATTTTTCCAAGACGACATGGAGCACAAATTAGGTTCTTCTCAAATTTTAGCTTGGGCAATCCTCGGATGAGTCCTAGGGCACTCAATCTCACAAGAAGATCAAACCTCATGTGCCCTAGTCTCCTATGCCACATCCAAAGCTCAGAAGAAGGTTCAGCTAAAAGGCAATGAGAAGATCTAAATGACTTAGAGAAATCAGCTCCAAAAACTCTCCCTATTCTCAAGATTTTGCAAATGAAAGCACTAGAAGAATCAATCACATAAGAGATATCACAACCAAAATGAACCTCAAAGCCCTCATCAAGAAATTGTGAAACAGAAAGTACCCTAAGTCCTCAACCAAAGCAACATTAGTGAGAGTGAAATTTTCATTAATTTTGATCATAACTTGGCCTTTCACTCTGCTTTTGCGATTGTTTCCAAACATGCGCTTTCTCGATGCTTGGCTGAGGTGAAGTTGGAGAACCATGAAGACTTTCCGGTCATGTGGCACGAACACCCGAAATCAATGATCCACTTGTCCTCCAACCTTCCATGCCTCCCCTAAGTAGAGACGGGAGATCTCAAGTACTCGGTGCTAGGTTAAGAAATAAGATGCCTAGGTATCCAGCACTGAACTACTCGAGAGGTAGGTAAAGCAAGAGACTGAGTAGGATGAGAGTCATACTAAACATGAGGTCATCTTGCAAAGTGTTGAGGTCTCCTAAAATGATTTGGACCAAAACGCCTATGTGGTCTATCATCATACGAAGCATGATATAAACCACGATGGGCATAGCCACTCATATAACCATGTGGAACGTCATAATTAGAATAAGTATGATAACCATAATCATGCACATCAAATGAAGAATAATCATGAAAGTTTAAAGAATGAGCATGACGTTCATCTTTCATACGTCTATAGCAAAAACCAATCAAATGACCTACACGATGACAATAAGATCAATGAAAAACCTTCTTGTGTGTAGGTTTATAGGTTTCCGGTGCAAACCTCACAATTTTTCTAGGTTTCTGCTTGGAGTCTGTCTTGAGTGGTGGAATGATTATCCTTTTAGGTTTGGTAAGATTTTTTGCTTTCTGAGGTGTGTCTACCTGTGCTCTCACTTTCTCAAGGGTATTAGGTAGAGTGAACACAGTTTGGCTTGGGGTATTTGATGAAGTTCTCTCATAACCTAACCCAAGAGCTAACCCTGCCCTGTCAGCACACATTTTTGTTTTATCCAAAAGCAAATCCATTTCGCCCTTCCCTTCAGTGCATTTGTCTACCATGGAAAGAACGTAATCATTCTCACAGTTAAGTTTTTCTACTTGCTCTCTAGCGAAGTTGAGTTTGTCCTTCAGTATGATGCAAGTGGAACATAATGGTTGCACATCCTTAGAACACTCAGCACTCTCCAATCTTGCCTTAAGCTCATGAGTATGCTTATCTCTCAAATTAATGCTTTCAACAATTAAAGGACAATTTAAGCATTCATTGATGACACGAAGACTAGAATCCACCTCCAAGAGTTGCTTCTGAACATTATCAAGTTTTTCTAGGTTTTGTGCATGAATCAAAAGAAACTAAGCAAGTTCATCCATAATGACAAGACATGACTCACATTCAGCAATTTTAGACTTAGACTTCAACAAAGCAAGTTCAGTAGAAAGAGATTCAGTTTTAAGCTTTAGTTCCTTTTGTTCTTTAGCAGCAAGTTTAAGCAGTCTATCTTGTGAAATAATTGCATCATGTAATTCATCGTTTTGAACAAGTAACTAGTTAAGTGATAGACTAACCTCATATGAGTCAAGCTCATCGCTGATGTGCTTGTCATTGACCATGAAGGAGAGGCTATTGAAGTCCTTCGTCTTTTCCTTCTTTTCTTCATTCTTGCCTGGTTCTTCATCAGAGCTTGGTTCTTCACTCAAGGTATTGTCGATGTCACTGAGTGCAGCCACGAAAGCTCTAGCCATCCTTTTTGCCACTTTTCCTCTTTTGCCTTTGAAGAATGGTTTTTTGTCTCTTTTCTGGTATTTGTGTTCATGTTCATTCTTGGATTTTAGTTTTGGGCAATTAGCTTTAATATTATTAAGATCACCACACTCAAAACACTCTCGAAAGCCTCCTCTTCTTTGATCTCTTCTATCATTGTAAAACCTAGTGAACTTTTTGACTATAAGAGCAAGCTCTTCATCGTCCAATGTGTCCACTTGTTCTTTTGTGATAGAGACTAAAAAGGACAAGGCAAAACCCCTAAACAAAGCACAAACTCCAAACACACTACCTCCAGATGAGGTGCCACTACTAGAACTAGAAACTAGTGCCATGGATTGTGACAAAGAGTTCCCAATTCCAAACGAGATGCCTTGGAGATCTCGGTGGACTTAAGCTTACTAAAAAGTTCATCGCATGTCAAAGTATCAAATCTCATAGACTCTTCAATGCTTGAGATCTTTACTTACCATATGCTAAGATCAATAGCATAGAGAAGTTTGATCGCCATGTCATGATCAGAGTAAGCTAGCATCCTAGTGGAATGCAAGTTACTAACAATTCCATCAAAACGTGCAAACATGGCATCTACAGATTCGCAAGGGCCTTGCACAAAAATTTGGTATTCTTGATTATAAGTGCTCTACCTCCTAGCCTTAATCTGAGAAGTGCCCTCATGAAATGTTCTCAAAGTCGTCCAGATCTCACGTGCAGTTCTAAGGTGTTGGACCCTATCAAACTCATTGCGACTCAGACTGATGAACAATATGTTTCTAGCCTTGCGATTACAGTCGTATTATGACTTCTCAGTCTCTGAGGTACGGGTTTCAGGGATCACATACTAGGAATAGACAATGTCCCAAATTGCACTTCCTTGGCTCAGTAAATAAGCCTCCATGCGCACCTTCCAATAAGCATAGTCTCGACCATCGAACATTGGAATCTTAGTGTTCTTGTCCATGTCGCCACAAGGATCACAAACCGGTTAAGGTCAACTGGTGATCTAACCGGCTCTGATACCAATTGTTCGATCGGAATGGCGACTAGAGGGGGGTGAATAGGCGCCTCGACAACTTCTCACGAATGTGATGCCCTGTTTAGATCATCCAACGCACATCCAAAATTTCAGATTCAAATTTAAAACAAACAGCTCAAAACAGTCCAAACAATCAGACAACTCCTTTTCAACTTTACTTGCTGCTCTAAGACTTTCTTGAAACAATTGAATTACCAATTTAGCTCTAATGAGTCAGGATCATTGTCAATGAGATAGACTTGCTATTAGAGAACTAACACAGATTAAGCAATCAACAACAAGTATACTCGGTCACAAAATAGATTTTCAGCACATACGCAAATGAGCTCAACACTTAAACTTACCCTGATAAAGAAATCTGAAGATGAACAGTAATTACAGAAGGATTATGAGCTAAAACAATTTCAAACACTTCAGGAATCTGAGATGATCACAATCAACTTAATTCAATCCTGAAAACATATTGTAGTTTACTATTACAAATCTAAAAACTGAACGGTAGGTCAATTCAGAGTTCAGGCTGAATTCTAATTAGATTTCAACTCAATTTCCTGAAACAACCAATATGATGTTACTTAAATTTACTTTTAGATTCAGAAATGGACAAGATATAAATGATAAATGCTGGCACAATTAGATGAGTAATCTTGCTGAAAATAGACTTTTAGAGAGTACAACACTTAATTAGACAGCAACCAGGAAATTCAGAGCTTCATAGTTCAGTACTGAAATTATGTGTCAAAACAGCTGGACAAGCCAATTCAGTTTACTTATACTTATAATTCTGTTTAAAATAGATCACAATAGATGAATGAGAACTGAAACAAAAGTGTATGTTATGCTTGAAACATTATTGCAAGCAAATGACAAAACTGAACTCTTTAGATTTTCAGACAATTAGACAGATCTAGTATTTAATCTTTCAGAATACTAAATAGAATCAAACCTAAATCAATCACTTCTGAATCAGTATAGAATAACAGGTAAACACATTTATGAATGAGATGTTTTGGTGCAGATCACTGTGGATACAGAATGCTAATAAAGAGTACTGAATTTAAATCAATTACATGAAACAAAAACTGGCAGGAACTCCTCTAAAGGTAAATTCAGAACATCAAGACCTGTATCAATCCATCCCAACCATCAGGCAAAATTTAATCATACTGATTTAAACAAATCACTGCATGTATATTCAAATCAGAAGAAAATCAGTGTGGAGTATTTGTAGAACATACTACTCAATCCCTGCAAAACAGTGGAACTGTTGTATGACACTAAGAGCAGATCAACTCTGAATATGACCAAATCAGTTAAACACAATCTTCAAATTGAAACATATTCAGATCTCATTTGATAGAACTTCCTTGACATATTTTGCCTAACAATTCAGACCAAAAATACCATCAAAGGGGTTCAAAAATCTTGCTAAAACTGGTTTGTCGGATGAGGAACAGGAACATTCAATTCAGGTGAAACAAATGAACAAGATATAGCAAAAACCAGCAAGAAGAGTCCAGACACAATTGAATAACAAAAATTTTAGTTCTGTTTAAGCTTTAGAAAGTAAAATCACAAAAACAGAAAACTAAGAAAATTCAGATAAACTGTTTCTCTATCAAATCAGCTTTAAGCTTTAGCTAAAACAATATTCTGATGCACACATCAACACTTATCTGCTTAAGCTGAACAAGAGAATTGATTGGATCCAAGTTACATAAATCAATTCATTGATATATCAAACAACTCAAAAATAAAACAGAACTTGAAACTGCAGAGTTGATTCTTGTTGATTCCAATGTCATATCCACATAAAACTCAAAAGCAAAAACTTATGCAGATGACCAAATGATTACAGACGTGCAGAAACAATAGAATCAAAACATATGTAGTAAAGAAAATCAACACCGAACAACATCTCTAAACAATCAGTAATTAGAAAGATTCACTTAGATGTACGTTGTTGGCTTTCACTGGAGTTTCTCTGAGTAGAATTTTTCTTCTTGGCTGCGCATACAACACACAGAATCACACACTCAAGACTGTTGCAAACCCGACACCCATGCGAAAAGAACCTGATACCCTCACGATGAACAGTACGCAGAGGTGGATAAACACAACCAGCAGTGAGAATCAGAATCAAAATCAGGATTTCAAAAGAGGAATACTCAAGATGACAGCCTCCACAATTTCTAAAAAGTTGGTATCAACCCTATAGTATGAGCCCCCTTTTTATTGCTATGTTGTGTTTCTTGGCTATGTTGTCACTTCACAGGGTATTGAGGTCGACGCGGCAAAGGTAGAAGCCATCAACAGCTGGCCGCAACCCCAAACTATCACACAGGTACGTAGCTTTCTTGGTCTTGCAGGTTTCTACCGGCGTTTTGTGAAAGATTTCAGCACCATAGCCGGTCCTTTGCATGAGTTGACCAAGAAGGGAATTACTTTTGCGTGGGAGCCAGCACATGAACAAGCTTTTGCCACACTCAAAGATCGCCTTACACATGCACCTCTACTTCAGTTACCCGACTTCGGTAAGCCTTTTGAGTTAGAATGTGATGCTAGTGGTTTTGGATTAGGAGGTGTGCTGCTGCAAGGAGGTAAACCCGTGGCCTATTTTAGTGAGAAATTACATGGCCCACAGTTGAACTATTCTACCTATGATAAGGAATTATATGCCTTAGTGCGTGTGCTTGAAACTTGGCAACATTACCTTTTGCCTAAGGAGTTTATTATTCATTCGGATCATGAAGCATTGAAGCATATACGTAGCCAAGCAAATCTGAATAAACGACATGCTAAATGGGTAGAATTTATTGAAACTTTTCCATACATCATTAAGCATAAGAAAGGGAAAGATAATGTGATTGCGGATGCTTTGTCTAGACATTATACATTGCTTTCTCAACTTGATTATAAGATCTTTGGTTTAGAAACATTGAAGGACATGTATGCTACTGATTTGGACTTCAAGGATGCTTTTGCAAATTGTACAAATGACCGTGCTTGGAACAAATATGTGTTGAATCATGGATATCTTTTTCGTGCTAACAAGTTATGCGTTCCGGCTAGCTCTCTTCGCTTGTTGTTATTGCAGGAAGCACACGGTGGTGGTTTGATGGGTCATTTTGGATCCAAGAAAACCGAAGATGTGATGTCCACACATTTCTATTGGCCTAAGATGAGACGAGATGTTGAGCGCTATGTGGCACGATGCACTACTTGCAATAAAGCTAAGTCCCGTCTAAACCCACATGGTCTTTATATGCCTCTGCCCGTTCCTAGTGTACCTTGGGAGGATATTTCTATGGATTTTGTGTTAGGATTACCTAGAACTAGGAGGGGGAGAGATAGTATTTTTGTGGTGGTAGATCGTTTCTCTAAAATGGCGCATTTTATACCTTGTCACAAGAGCGACGATGCTACAAATGTTGCTGATTTGTTTTTCAGAGAGGTCGTACGCTTGCATGGAGTTCCCAATACCATCGTTTCAGATCGTGATGCCAAATTCTTAAGTCATTTTTGGAGGACGTTGTGGCATAAGTTGGGGACGAAGCTGCTGTTTTCCACTACTTGCCACCCCCAAACGGATGGACAAACGGAGGTCGTCAACCGCACATTGTCCACCATGTTGAGGGCTGTTTTGAAGACCAACTTGAAGCTTTGGAAGAGTGTCTACCTCATATTGAGTTTGCATATAATAGGTCAGTACACTCCACTACTAAGGTAAGTCCGTTTCAAGTGGTCTATGGTTTTAATCCGCGTGCTCCTATTGATTTGCTACCATTACCACCATCTGAAAACTTGAATTTTGATGCTACTACACGTGCTGAATTATTGCTTAAGATGCATGAAACTACTAAAGCAAACATAGAGAAAATGAATGAGAAATATCGTGCTTATGGTAGTAAGGGTAGAAAAGAGATAACATTTGAACCGGGTGATCTTGTTTGGTTGCACTTGCGCAAGGATCGTTTTCCTGAATTACGAAAGTCTAAATTGATGCCCCGTGCTGATGGTCCTTTCCGTGTGCTTGAGAAGATAAATGACAATGCATATAAGCTTGAGTTGCCTGCAGCTTTTGGGGTTAGTCCCACATTTAACATTTCAGATTTAAAGCCCTATTTGGGAGATGATGATGAGCTTGAGTCGAGGACGACTCCAATTCAAGAGGGGGAGGATGATGAGGACATCACTTCACATGATACACACATGGAGCCTCCACCTACAATTCAGCTACAAGGACCAATCACACGCGCCCGTGCCCGTCGCTTGAACCATGAGGTTAATTCTTTCCTTAGCAACTTTGATTATATTTGTTTGGACGGGATGCTACTGAATTCTAGTGATATTTTGTTGCTTAGGAACATGGGAGATGGAATAGAAGAGTTGGAGTTGAAGACGGAGCCGCACGGATGATTTGAAGCCAAGAATTCGCTGGTTCGGACTACATCGACCACCATTCACCAAAATGGGCATAACTTCCTCATACGAAGTCCGATTGGCGCGTTCTTTGACTTTTTGGAAAGCTGAGGAGAAGACGGATCTTTTGCCGTTGGTTTCACATCATTTGGAGTCTCGAGTCGACCTGTGTATTTAAAACAGTACTGCGTGACAGAACTGGGCCGTGTTGGCCATAATCTGAGTCTGTACGTCTTCTAGCCCACAGCCCAAGTCTGTTTCCCTTCCACAGGCCGCCGCCCTATATATTCTCACGCCAGCCAACTTCTAGGGTTAGGTTTTGCTTTGTTGCATCTACACTGTTGTGTTTAGATCCCGCCTCTTGCGCCGGACCGATTGGCTGCCGCATTGGCGTTTGTGAAACCTCAACTTATCTTCGTTTGTCTGTGATTTGGCATTCGATTTGTATCCTTCCTGTTCTTGCTTGTGTTCTTGGGTTCGCTTGCAGGAATTAGCCTTCGTGGCGAGGTCAATCGCGTTCTGCGTGGTTGATAACCAACGGAGACAGTGGTGTAACGATTGCAAGGTTTTGATCCGCCGGACCGGAGCCTTGGATCGCCAACGTCGAGATTCTCCACCAACCCAAGTTTATCCTTTACCTATCGGAAGATCGGGACCACTCACCCATCACCACTTGTCAGGACCGTCGTCCACCTAGCGCCATCACCCCCAAACCTCGCCGGCCGAATCAAGGTCTCCGTGATTCGCTCGTCGCTGGCCCCCTCCCCTCCATTTATCACCGACATTGAATTCCCCGTATCGCGTCGACCGTTTCCCCTCTTAATTCCACGCGTAATCACCCCGCTGTTGCCCGCATGCAGTGAAACCGCTCGCCGGCATTTACTCACGGCCTCCCCCGATTGCGCCCTCCCTGCCCCCGCCGGTACCCCTATTTAAACCCCCGACCACCGCCGCGCTCAACCCCCACGTCAATTCGCTTCCAGAACGAATAGAGCGCTCGCATTTCAGTTTTTAGCACAACAACGCCATCCGCACTCTAGCCGCCGCTCGCTGTCACCGGAGCCCTTCTCCATCCACGCCAATCACACCATCATGACCGCAAGAACGTCCCCAACCTCGGCCACCCCTCCACCGACGCCGGACCCCGCTAGATCGCCGTCGCTGCCAAGGAACCGAAAGCCTTCGCCGCCTCTTCTCGTCGCTGGCCTCACTCCGTCGACCTCGGACCACCGCAAGGGTACCCTCTTGTTCCCCTCGGTACCCTCTTTACGTTTTTAGCCCTAGCTAGGCCGGATAGCCCTCGTTGTCGTCGGAATCGCTCGCCGTCGCGTCGCCGGAGTCGGGGAAGAAGGGTACTTTGCCCCCCTCGACACGTGTCGTGCCGGATTCGATCCTGGCCACACGATCTTGATCCGACTACATAGAGCAACACTTTTTCACCATTTAATGTCGCGCGTCCATCTGGTCAAAGCGGTACCGAACGCTGTGAGCCGTTGATAGCGACTTAACGCCCGCCTCGCCCCCGCGCGTTGGATCTGGATCCAATGGTCCAGATTGGGCTGGACCACGCGCACAGTGCACGGGTTCACCGTGGGCCTGGCTCACCGTGGACCCGAGGGAATTAAATTTAAAAATAAATTCCAAAAAGTGTTTAAAACTTGTAAAATTCATATCTGGCGCATTTGAACTCCAAAAATTGTCATTTCAATTCCTGAAATTTTATAATTTTATTCTCTACACTTTAGTTTAATAAAAATAGTATGTTACTTTAGACTTTTTCATGATTATTTAAATAGGTATTCAAATACCCTTAGGGTAAAAATGTAAATTCAATTATTTAAATTTCATTAAAGTTTATATTTATTTTCTTTCTGTTCATATACTAAAAACCACTACATTGCCCATGAACCTTTCATTTTAAATTGATTAGAATGTTTAAAATGAGGTTACTCACATTTAAAACCCTTTTTCAAAGGACAACACTTCATTTTAATTCTTTTTAAAATTATTTATAAAATGAATTTCAGAACCTTAACAACTTGATTTTTCTTTAAATTAAACCAACTTATACCTATGTGCTTGTTGTGTGATTTTATATTTTTTAGATTGGATGTTGTATTTATTATATTTTACTTTATTTATATTGGAAAGACTACAACACCGTTGAGGAGCCGGAATATTTCCCGGAAGTTCCTCCCTCTCCCTTCGATGAACAAGGCAAGTCACCAAACCAATTTTGAGCATATTGAACCCATGTTTGATTAAACTATTGCTAAAACACATAGGGTATACATGCATTAGTCAAATGGAACCCTTACACTATATTTATTTAGGATCCCTCGACCTTGATGTGCAACCCAAGCCATGCTATCTTGCTTAACTTCCTTGTCACCACATGATTAATGTTATTAGCTAGTGTCCCATGTATTGACACGATCGCTATAGGATAAAAATGAGTCGTAGTGAAATGGTTCTACTATATGATCCCCATTGTTTCTTATCTTTGGAATTCTGTCGGTGATGAGTTATGGTTGTGAGTGTATGCATGGTGGGTTCCGGGTGCAAGCTAGGGCATGGTCGGTAGCACCCGGGGCACTATAAGGACCGGTCTGAGGGATCTGTTGCAATACACTTCCGTACTAACCACAAGTCTAGTGGGTAAGTCCTAACTAAGGTATGGAGTGTTCCAAACTGAGGCCACCATTTGGAGATGGGTCAAGCAGCACCTGCGGGTGGCTTGTACCGACGTGGCGCAAAAGGGGTGCGACGTTAGCCGGGATACGGCCCGGTGCACCGGCGAAACCTAGAGCTGGTGGTTATCGCTTGGAGCATTTCATGCCGAGTTTTTGGCACGAGTTCCCGTGGTATGTGTCATCTCGTTTGGGATGAGTGCATGCCTTATGGGTACAGTAGTACATCTCTGATCAGAGTCTTAAATCTTTTCGAAAAGCCGAGCCCACGGTCAAGGGCGGGTTGCGTGACATCCCACAGTTAGATTACTTGAATATGGATGTGCATGTTGGTTGACATGTAAGGACTGTTGTGCGAGGAGGTAAAACGTACTCCTCGAGTTAGATGGTGTTATTGTTCATGTTTACTTTCCGCATGATAAAACTTGACTACACTAAATGCAATAACTGAAAATGTACTTTTCCGCACTTTTAGCCAATTATCATTCCTTTGTTATTACCTTGCATTATTACCTGCATTTGCGGTGGCTTGTTGAGTACTTTATGTACTCATACCCGTTGAACACCGCAGAGGATGCCTACTATGAAGATGGTCTGGAGTAGCAACCCAGTCAAGAGAAGATCCTGAAGAAGGCGTTCGTCATGCTATTTACTTTTATTATTTTTTTTTATTTCAACTCTGATGTAATAAATATGGTCTGCGTACCATGAATACTGCCGTATGTACGATTGTTGCATGATGAACCTCTTGTATTATTGTTTTTCTTATGAAATTCAATAATGTTCCGATTTGTTAAATCGGGGCGCCACAGCGGAGGAGTTCATCGGGGTCCAGATTTCGCCTTTGATGGCCAACTAGCCAATCAACTTCGAAGAGGATCCGGAGGGAGGACTCCAAAAAATTTCATCGAACTTGAGCTCTGCAGGTAACTTCGAAAACTACAACATGCTTTATATATGATTATTTCATGAGATGACTAATAAAAACTTATCTTTCAACTTCACAAGCCCCTTTGTCTTCGGAGCAAGTTGTTCGAGCTTCGGAGAAGATTCTTGGGGCTCCTACCCTGGCTGAAAAAGAGTGGAGGAGGAAACTGGTGGGTAGTTGGAGCCGATTCAACCGAGTTTGGGGCCTACTCGAAGTCGAAGGCCCTTCTCTTCCAGACTAGGTGCCTTCTGAACTTGGTCCGAAGAAGAGAAAAGCCGATGCTGGGACTTCGGCACCAACCAAGACTACCGTAAAGAAGTTAGCCCATAAACCTAAAAACATGGCTCCTTCCAAGTCCGTTGCTTTGTCTTCAGGTTCATCTGAAGATGAGGGAGTAAGAGAAATGCAAAGGACCCTTATATACCTTATTACCGAAGACGAAGAGTCGCGGGCAGATGTCGAAGTCGTGGCCACCGGTGATACAACGGGTGTGCCAGCTGCGCTAGACAACTCCGAATAGGCAAGGACCTCGAATGTCCTGCCTGACTTGCCGAGCCAAGAAGCCCCCGCTGTTGGAGGCAGAGTCGAAGTAGTAACTGTAGGACCGAAAGTAGCGACCAGAGGGGGGGTGAATGGGCGCCTAAAAATTTCTTGCTAAACTATATTTTAATCCCAACACCCAAATAAACTTAACCAGACAAATAATATTTGAAAAGCAAATTACTGGTACTATAGAAGTCTAGCCTAAAAATGATCGGTATCCTAATCAAAATGATATTAAAGCTAAACTAAAAAGAATCACTGCAGTAAATAAAAATAGGTACTAGAAATATTTAATGACGTAATAAAAAACACTACATATCTTAATAAAATGTTCAGATTACAGTCTAAAAATAAAATACTAATTAACTGAATAAAATATGGATCATCCAAAAATTAATTCAGAAATAAACTAAAAATATTTTAGGTAAAGACTAGAATTAAAATACTACTGCGACTAATAAACTTTTCTTTATTTTTATATAAGCAGATTAAACAGATATAAATATAAATATGCGATTACTAAAAATATTTTGGCAGATTAAATTAACCACGAAATTTCTAAACAGATTTTTTAGCTAATTAAAAATAGATAAATATTGGTTTAACTAAACAACTTAAATATAGGGGATTAAAAACTTACCTGCGTCTTCGTGCTCCTCATCGTGGAACACCATCGGCGCGTTGTGGAGTCCTCCGCCTGGCGAAACTGTGCAGCCGCGTTGCCCTTTTTTTCTTGCCGCTAGCGCCAATTGTTGAAAGCTGTTGGGCCCGCGTGAAGAAAGTAGATGGCAAGCTAGCTGCTGCCGTGCTGCTAGCTAGTGCTAGCTCCTCTTGATTTGGCCGCCTGGACACTAAGCATGGAAGGCCGCGCCACGCATGCTGTTTTTTACTGTGCCTGGAGTTTTCCGCCGTGGGGTCCACACGCCAAAAGTTCCCACCATGGAGAAGCTTGGCCTTGCGCCTGCTGTGGGAAAAAGCTTGCGTACACTACGTCGTGCCGTCGATTTGCCGAAGCTGCTGTTGACAGGCGCCGGACGAGTGGCGAACACCGAAAAGCCATGGCGGCGACAAAATAGTAGATCGGAAAAACAGGTGAAAGGACTGTAGATTGATCAATTAAAAACAGTCAACTATCCCCAAGGGGATAGGGGCCTATTTATAGGCAAATCCTAATACATGAAAAGACTAATTTACCCTTGGGTAAAATAAACTGACTGTAAAATAAATTCCGAAAATTAGTAAAATATTCTTAGAAAAATTAACTGACTCAAATAAAAATATTCTAAACTTAAAAACTAAATATTAATATCCTAAACACGAATTAAACATAGATCGTCAGTTTTACGCCGAAACTGACAAAGCGTCCACCGTCTTCGCACCGGGTACCCGGATTGGGCCGACCTGACCCCGCAGCTTCCTCAGCTCGGCAATTGCTCGCCGCCCGTGTACCTGAGTCAAACCCAGTCAACAGACCGGTGGATCATCTGCCGCTCCTAGCCATGTACCCGGATTGGGCCAGCCCGACTCCGCGGCTCCTCTGCCCGGCCGTCGCTCACTGCCCGTGTACCTGAGTCACATGCACCTCAGACTCATCAGGTCTTCATATCTCCCTTCCTTTGACTTCCGTTGACACTCACTCATCACATCTGGAATATCAAAACCATATTCTTCAACATGGTTTCTCAGTAACTGATCAAGCTTCGATTCCGGACGAAGTGGTAACTGTTGCTCCAAGAAAGGTTCCAATAGCCAACCCTTCGGTTCAAGATCCTGAATCTGATGAGGACTTCGACGTGGCCTTCGACCCTCCAAGTAGCCCCGTACTCATTCGCCGACAGGATTTCGGAGGTAAACTTCATTAAAGCACCTTTTTCTTCACACCCTGCAGAATTATACAATATATAATACCTTTTTTTTGGCCGGGTCTACTCCCATGGAGATGACTCCTCCCACAAAGACTGTTCCTGGGACTTCGACATCTCCGAGGTCGGTTCCAGAAAAAGTTACACAGATGGGGCCCAGAAAAGGTAAAGGGAAAATGAATCCTTTTCCTACTCCGGACTCAGGAGTACCTCTGTTAGAATCGACAGACGGAGGACAATCTACGGAGGGGGCCAGTCCACCTAAGTTTCTGGGGGTGCGGCGCAACGCTCCGGGCCTTCTCCCAACGAAGATGACCAAAGAGCTTTGTCAATGCTCCCCCTCCTAGCTCCTTTTCTGGAGCGAAGGATCGGACTTCGGACCCTGCTTGAGCCTTTGGATCGAGCTAATTGCGAAGTTGGGGGAACTGACTTGGTAGCCATACTTGGGGAGGCTGAAGGGTCAGAGCTAAATGCAGCTTTGGAACGGGCAGCATACCAGGTACGAAGTATCTGCAAAAGCAGGATTAATTTCAACTTATGAATAATTTCTCACCTCGTTTTTTCTTTTTTGCAACAAATAGTCTTGGCTCGAGCTGCAGCTGTTTCGAACGAGCGGGGAAGTATTCGTCTTAAGGATAAGGATTACTGCCCTCCAAAGGAGTCTTGAGGGATCCAAAATTTGAATTTCCAGCTTGGACGAGATGGTAGTAGCGGAGAGGAGAGCTAGACTTTGTCTAGAGGCTGCAAATCAGAAGCTCGAAGCCGAACAAATCGTGCTTCGGGCTAAAATAGAAAGAATGCGGACAGAGCAAGCAACCGCGGGTGCTGAGCTTGTTAAGATCCGAGAAGAAAAGACGAAGTCCATGGAGGAAGCCAGCAACCTGCTTAGCCAGAAGAACTCCTTTGCCACGGAGGAAGCTAAACTATCTTCTGTGATAGACGAGCTATCTTTATCAAGGTATACTTTAATCGAAGACAAGGTGAAGTCGGAGAAGGTAGCTGCGGAGGTCATGGACAACCATTTAGGTGTCTTAGAGTACTTCAGTACTTCTTGGACACTATCTTCGACTGACAACGTCCCCTTGCTGCGACGATTGAAGATGATCCAAGGAGCAGCGAAGATGATGAAGACAGCGGGTATTCGGTATGGATAAATCTCCGGCAAAGTATTCGCTCTCGGAATACTTCGTTACTATGAAGATCTAGAGCTATCAGTAGCGCTAGACTTGGGGCGGCTCCTATTACCTTCGACGACAATCGGCTGTTAAACCCTTCCGAGGATGTGGCCGCAGCCTGGCAAGCCTTCCAAGCGTATTGGAGAGCCAAAGATTGAACAACGATCAAGGCTTGGATTGATGAAGGACTTCGCCAGAAACAAGCTCGGTCGCAGGCTTCGAGCAGGCAGCCTCTGCCAGACCAGAAGGTTTAGTTTTGTTTAGGGGTCCGAACATGTAAAAAATTTATGCTTTCATCTGTTATGAATGAAGACTTATTTGGAAATGTTTTTAGGCTTCCCGACCTCTTATGGATGATCTCGAAGTATTAGATGTTACCGAAGAACTCTGCTTGCTATGGGTTACCTTCGACCTTCTAAGACTTCACAAACGACCTCGATTTTTGATTCCTCGAGAAAGCTCCAGTGCGATTGTGTCCGAAATATACAAAGATATATTATCTTACATTAAAAAGGAGGAAAAAGAAGTTAACTTGGAAACCTCATCTTCTGAAGACGTTGAATGGTCCGAAGAAGAGAATACTCCTGAAGAACAAACAAAGAAACCTGACCAACTTCGAAGCTGGGAGAGAACCCCCAGCGACATCGAACTTGGGCTGAACTCTAACAGGAACAAAAAGATTTCCGAGCTTCGAGGGGAGGGAGAAGAGTTAAACATAGAGTTATTAGGACTCCCGGCTCCGGAACTAGTCATTCTGGCTTTAGTGGTAGCTCTAGGGATCGAAGGGGTCTCCGTTTCCTTCTTGGTATAGATACAGATTTTTCATAATGTAATGTAATATGTTCGAATGATAAAGATTAAGATTTTAAAATTGTCTCCCTACTTCCCAGCCCCTCTTTGGGTGTAAGCAACTTCGAAGTTTGGTCGAAGATGGTTATGCGCAAAGAAAAAATGACTTAGGAGTACAATTTTGGAGGCTCAGAGCCCCTTAACAACTTAGAGCTTGATTAAAATCTCAAAAGATGTCTTTGACTATTTGGAGTCTGAAAACTGGTAACTTAGTACCTTTTTGTTTGAATGTAGTCACTTTGGACTAATTTTCCGGATACCTTAGCATCCAAAACAATTGGTCACTTTGGACTCTTTTCACAGATATTCGAAGCTTATTAGCTCAAACTCCATTTTGCTTGGCCTCCTTCGGCTCTTTTTGCGAATGCTATCAAACCAGTGGTTCTGAATTCGCATAGTGGTCTCCTTGGACTCTTTTTATGGATGCTTTCAAGCCGGAGCTTGGAATCCGCATTATTTTGTCTCCTTGGACTCTTTTTACGTATGCTTTCAAGTCGGTGGCTTGGAATCCATTTTTCCGTGACTTTCCCACCTCGTCGGAAGCTTCGAACCAGTGGTTCGAAGTCCGCAAAACTGGTTCAAATGAATGACACTTCCCTCACAACCAACTTCGTTCTTCCCGTGCGTCCACTAGAAGTAGAAGTGTTTGAGAGGTAGGCATTATCTGAACCATGAACTTTATTAATTCAGAAGGAGTTTACAAATGTTACAAGGAGCCCCTATGCGAAATATCACTTTAAGTGCTCCGCATGCCATGCATGCTTTAACTCTTCGCCTTCTAAATTAGCTAACTTAAAAGAACCAGGGTGTCCTGAACGGAGAATAATGTATGCACCTTCCCACTTATTTCCTAATTTCCCTGGTTCTATAATGCTTCGCAAAACTAGATGACCTGGCTTAAGTTAGTTAAGCTTAACCTTCGGGTCAAACCAAGTATTCATTCGCTGCTGATATTTCAACAGATTGGTGACTGCTCGAAGTCTTGTTTCTTCTGTTAAATCAAGCGAAGCTTGCCTTTCTCCTTCCATTTCAGGTTCGGTGCTGTGAAGAGATCCTCCTTTAAGATCCGTTGGCGTCATAGCTTCATCTCCAAATAATAGTCTGAAAGGAGTAAAACCTATGGAACTTGTTTGAGTGGTCCAGATGGACCATAAAATCTTCGGAATCTCTTCGGTACACAGTCCCTTTGCCAACACTACTATTCTTCAATTCAGCCCTGACAAGATATTACAATTGGCCCTTTCGACAGCTCCGTTAGACTGAGGATGGCACACAGCAGCAAAGCATATTTGTATGCCAAGATCTTCGCAAAACTTCCTGAAGGGCTCTGCATCAAACCGTGTTCCATTGTCGACTATTAGCTGTCGAGGCACTCCGAACCTGCATATAATACTTTTCCAGAAATATTTTTGTACATTATTCGAAGTGATAGCTATGAGGGGTTCTGCTTCGACCCACTTGGAAAAATAGTCAATTGCTACCACTACGAATTTCAGATTTCCTTTTGCTGGGGCAATGACTTGAAGAGTTGTTGGCGGACGATGACTTCTTCTTCCCATCCATTGACAACCCTAGCACGTGCAAACTAGACTCTCCACATCAGCTACTATTGTAGGCCAATAAAGCCCCTAGCGAAGTGTTTTTCCTGCCAAAGCCCGATGGGCTAGATGGCTACCACAAAGGCCTTCATGAATTTCTCGGAGCATTTCTTGACCTTCGGCTTGAGATATACATCGGAGCAGAGGGGAACATACTCCGGCCTTGTAGAGAATACCGTTGATTATATGATAATTTCAAACTCTGAGCTTCAACCTCGAAAGTTGTGGCCCTTTAGGAAAATTTGCTTCACCTTGCAGCAACTCCATAATTGAACTCCGCCAATCAGTGCTTGGAATGCAAAGAACTTCTGTAGAAGGGATCTGTGGCACCGAAGGTGAAGTAAGCTCTTCATAAAAAGCTCCTTCCGGAATGTCCATAGCTCCGGGTGCAGCTTTTGCTAAGGTATCAGCTTGCATATTCTCAGCTCTGGGTATACTTCGGATGGAAATCCCTTTAAAAGCTGCCTCAATCTTATGGATCTCTTCCAAATACTTTGCAAGCTTGGGGTGATGAACTTGAAAACTTTTATCAACGTGCCCTGCTACAATTTGAGAATATGTTTTAACAACAACTCTTGTAGCACCTAAAGCACACGCCTTTCGAAGTCCTAGCAAAATTCCTTCGTACTCCGCTGTATATTTGGTGGACTTAAAGTTGAGCCTTGCGGAGTACATTGCTTTTTGCCCTGAAGGGGAAATTATTACTGCTTCGATGCCTGCTCTAGATGCTTGGAAAGCTCCGTCGGAGTATATAGTCCAAATTCCTTCATTTGATTTCTCCGGAGCCCATACTGAGGATGGAGTCCATTCTGCCACAAAATCTACCACCACCTGTGACTTGATCGCTGTCCTTGCCACGAAGGAGATGCCGAAGGGTGCCAATTCAACAACCCATTTTCCAATTCTTCCTGTAGAATCCTTGCTTCGGAGCATATCTCCTAAGGGATACGAAGTTGGTACAATCACATTATGTGCTAGAAAATAATGCCTCAATTTCCTCGAAGCCATTATCAAAGCATAGGTGAACTTCTCAAGCTCAAAATATCTTGTTTTTGCTCCAAACAATGCTTCAGATACAAAATAGACTGGATTTTGTACCAACTTCCATTGAAATCAACTTCTCTGACAAGGACTGCACTGATAGCAGAGCCTGTAGCTGGAAAGGTAGAGGAGTAGGGTTTCATCCACAACAGGCACCGTGAGTGTAGCGAGGTTACCGAGATAACTTTTAATATCATCAAAACTCTTTTGACACTCCGGTGTCCATGCAAAATCTTTGGACCCTTTCAATGCTTTGAAAATAGGCAAACTTCTCTCCACAGACCTTGCTAGGAACCTACTAAGTGCTGCTAGGCGGCCAATTAGCTTTTGCACCTGCTTTAAATTTTCTGGAGGGCCATCCTTTGTAATGCAGTTATTTGAGTAGGGCTAGCTTCGATCCCTTTGCTTGAAACTAGATACCCTATTTTCTAGCCTGAGCCCCGAAGATACATTTTTAGGGGTTGAGACAGACTCCACATGCCCGAAGGCTATTGAACGTTTCTACTAAGTCTAGGCTATGTTGGTGCATTAAACCACTCTTTATTACAATGTCATCGATATAGGCTTGTACATTGCAGCCTATTTGATGACCTAGAGCTTTAGCAATTAACCTAGAAAAGGTTGCCCTGTCATTTCTTAAGCCAAAAGGCATTCTTACATAGGAGAAGACTCTTGAAGGAGTTACAAAGCTTGTTTTGATTTCATCTTCGCGCTTTAACCAGATTTGATGATAGCCAGAATATGCATTGAGGAAGCTTAATAACTCCGAACCAACAGTGGAGTCAACTAATTGATCAATTCGGGGCATGGAATAGGGGTCACAGGGGCATGCTTTATTCAAGGATGTAAAATCAATACACATGCGCAACTTTTCCACTTCTACCTTAGTAAGGATGGCCCTCTCCGCAGACAACTTCCGAAGTCCTTGTCGAACAGGTCGAACCCTTGGGTTCACAAGCAAGCTATATGCTTAGTTATATCTCCACTGACTCCGGGAATGTTTTCATTAGACCATGCAAAGACATCGAAATTTTCTTCGACTACTTTTTCTAACGAAGTAGCGACTTCTAGAGGCAAATCTTTGCCAAACTGAAATGAATAGTCTTTGTCGTCTTTGACAATAACCTTCATTACAATCTCTCCATCGGGGCTGGGTCTTGGGAAGGACTTCTTCAAAGGTTCACCTGATGCAGAGATATCCTCCGGATTTCCTTGTACATTGTTCACTTGTCTCGCTCCGAGAGGGGGCCATGACCATATTCTGCTCTTCGCGCAGTGGCTTGATCTCCGAAGACAGTGAGTACTCCCGCTTGCGTGGGCCTATTCATACAGAAATAGTTATGATGCGCCACGGCTCCAAACTGATTTAACATGCCCCTCCCGAAGATAACATTATATGCGTACAGGGCGTCTATAATATCGAAAATCACCTCCTCCATCCTTGCCAGTTGCCCCTCTCTGAAAGCAACCTCCAGACCTATTTAGCCGAGGGCATCATGAGGGGGTCCTGCAAAGCCTTGCAAAGGATGAGCTGCAGGGAGGAGATGTTTCCTAGAGATATAGAGCTGATCGAAGGCTTGAACGAAGATAATATCTGCTAAACTCCCTCCATCAATCAGCACTCTCCAGAGTTCAGTCCCTGCTATGTCGACAGTAATAACAAGGGAATCTGCATGCAGAAATTTTATGCCAGCTGCATCATCTCCAGAGAAAGATATCGGCAAATGGGACAACTCAGGCATGGCAGCTGCGGACGAAGAAGTTCCAATATGGCCCACTTCCCGGACATATTCTCTTCGCTGTCTCTTCGACATACTGCTGAGGGTCCCTCCTCCGGAAATGGGGAGGACTACTCTTTTACCACGATCTTGACTATCTTCCTGCTTCGGAGGTGGCATAATATTGACCACCAGAGGTTGTCTTGCAGGGTCAAAGTTGTTTATATGTACCACAGCCTGGACAGGCTCCGGACGTACCTCGAAAGGAACTCGGTCAGTAGTACCTCGACCCGAGGTTCATTCAAGGTACTCGCATCTTAAAGAGAGTATAGACTTGCACGCGTCAGTAGCGTGACTCCGATTCTCACCATGGACACAGTAGAAGAAGGCATGGGCTTTACCAGCCGGCTTCCCTGGCGGCCTCCAGCTGCTGGTCTTGCTTCCCGAGGCTTGTGACGTCTTAGGGGCAAATTTATGTGGAGGAGCAATGTTCAGGACTTCTGAACGAGGATGATTTTGCCCCCGACGCCTGTCATACTGGACTTCGATGCTAGGCCCCTGCAAAGGTGTTGAGGTCTTTACTTCGAGCTTGACTTCTTGCAGGATTGACGAAGTTGAAGCTGTTCTTCAGAGCCACCCTTCTTCTGACCTAGCATATTCTTCAAAATAGGCCATCAGCTGAGCTATAGAGGATATCTATTTCCGATGAAGTTTATCAAGGAGGCCCGCATCGGTAACTCCCTCTCTAGCTGCATCAACCATGGAGGACGTGGACAACCCTCATATTTGCGACTTAGTATGGGCGAAGCGCTTGAAAAATTGTCTTAAAGTTTCTCCAGGCAGCTGCTTCACCTGGAAAAGACTTCCCGTAGACATTGGGGGTACGAAGGTACCCTAAAAGTTACTTATGAACTTCTTCCTTAATTGCTCCCAGGTTCTAATTGATCCTGGCTTCAGAGACCAAAACCAGCGCAAAGCCACCCCTTCGAGAGTAAGAGGGAAACACTGGGCAATGGTGTCTCGTACTCCCCCACTGGCCTCAATTGCCAAAGCATAAGAACGGGAGAACTCCCCGGTGTCCTCCTCTCCAGAGTACTTACAGAGCTTCAAAGTTTTAAACTTAGGGTCGAAGCGCACTTTTTGTAACTCGGGATGCAGCGGAGAATCGCTATCGAAGGAAGCGTTCTCTGGGCTTCGGGATAAGGAAGTTCGCCGTCTTGAGGCACTTCAGAAATGATAGGGGTGGCCTGAGAATTAAGCCTATCTGCGGCTTCTTGCCTCCACCTCTCCACTTCAGCTTGGAGACTGGCCATTTGGGCTGCCATGTTGCCAAGACCATCTTCATTTCTTCCGGAAGGATCTTCTGGGTCTTGAGAACTGTACGTGTTAGTTCGAAGCGGAATCGGAGCTGGAGAAGGGACTCCGGCTAGCCGAAGTATAGATGGAATTGTAGGAGGAACTTCGTATGCTCGAGGAAGGGGAATCCCTTCAGGGGTCTAAGGTGGAGGAATTACCAAAGGTCCTCCGACCTCGACTGTGTTTGAAGATTTTGCTCCAGAGGTCCGAGGGGACCTCTGAGTAGGACTACCACCTGAACTTCGCTTGGGAGGCATGGTTTGAGAACTTGGTAGAGAACGAAGTTTTTTGGACTAGGTTCCCCACGGACGGCGCCAACTGTTGGCCTAAAAGATTACGCTAACCGGTTTTCAGAGATTGGAAACTAACAAACGAAGAGTTTGTGAAGTGAACTATTTCAAGCCTCCGAATTGGATAATAGCTTGAAGTAATTTGAAGTAATGTATTGAATAACTGAGTATTCGATCCTCATTACACGGTAGAATAGGGGTATTTATAGGTGAAAATCTTAAGGAAAAGACCTTTTTACCCCTTAATTACAACCGACATGGTGGAAACTATTCGGTACCCCTAATAGGGTTAAAATGGTAAAAGACTAATCTAATGAGAAAGAAGATAAGTCTTCCATCCTAGCTAGCAGGTAAGTTCTCTGAAGAGTCGACGTTCGAAGCTATACTCCGAACAAGAGTCTGCATTGATTCTTCGAACTTGACCCCGTACTAAATTGGAGTTAGATACTGGAACTTCGGTTTAATAGATTGCCTTTGTCTTGTTACTATAGTGACCCTAAGAATGAAGTATTTTCCCCCAACAAGATTGTTGTTGTGTAGTTTTAATCCTTGAATCTATTCTCTTCATCAGATTGCTACAACAACTTTGATTAATGTCAGTTCAGAACTAGTGTCTCAGTATGTTAATTTTTGATCTTCTTGAAAATCATTGCTGATCTATTGCTATGTTTACTGCATGATAGAAAAATTTTGTGTTGATAGTCAGTTGAAGATCTGTGTCTCATTTAGTCATTTTACCTCTGTTTAAGGGATCTGTTCTAAAGTTTTTGGAAGTAAAATGTTTACTGCATAGTTTCTGTTCCAATAGGTATTGATCCTTCTGAATTGCATGTATTCTTTGTCAGAAGGAGGTTGTCTGCTAAATCTGAGTAATTGTTTTAGCAAGAATCTGAACATGTCTAGGGATCAAGTTTAGTGCTGAACTTCTTTTGAATACTGATTGAGTACAGTTCAGAGTTAGTTTGTTCAGTCTTACTATTTTCTGAAGTTCTTGGTTACCTCAAGTACTTAGTGGATTAATCTGATTAGTACTTAGGTATATCCTTTTTGAATGTGGTTCTAAGGATTAGATGTTGTAGATAAGACTGTTTTAGTTATATACTTCATTGGATGAAAGATTTTCTGAGTTATCTCAATCTGAATCAGTTTTGAACTAAATCCACATTGTTTCTCATCAAGCGTGTTTCAGGTTCTCAAGTATTAGTGCACTGAATTGTCAGCTGACTATATATATGTGTTAATTATGTTGATCCTTGGAGATTGATTTAATTTCTGTATTCATATTGTCTTGTGCAAAGAAATTCACTGTTGTTAATCTGTTTTTGATATAGCTGTTGAGGTTTGCTGATAGAAAGTTAGTACTAATCTTCCACATCATTGAATACCATATTTAATTGAAATGGCTGAGAAGTTGATTTGAAATCTCTATCTGTGAATTCCTATTTAGTATGCTATTCTAAAGTGAATTGGTTGTTTGAAATAGGTTTACAGTTTTGAGTGACATTTATTCTGATCAGTATCAGTTTTTGAGATGTATTGTCAGTTGGAATCAGTATCAGTTTGAACACATTGTTCTGATTTATTGTTGTTTTCAGTGCTAAACCACACCTAATAAATTTCAGACCTCAGTGTTGAGTATTCAAAGTGTACTAAATTTGTTGACTGATCTGTTTGAAATTTTAGTTTTGAATCTGAATTGAAATTTTGAATCTTTGAGTGTTTTCTGATATTCTGAAACATGTCGGAGTTTCATTGATCGGTACCTTTTTGTCGACTGTCCATTTGTCAAAATAGCAATTGTATTTCGGAGTTTCAAGTATCGACAATACAGATCGACAGTTCAAACTCCGAGTTGCTTTGAAATCTATTTTTGAATCATGTTTTGAACAGTTACTGTACTTCTTTATTCAAAATTGGTTTTGCAATATCCCAATCACTACGTTGGGTGATTTGACCAGGCCATCAGATTCACGAGAATTTGTCGAGGCGCCTATTCACCCCCCCTCTAGTCGTCATTCCGATCCCACACTTTTAATGAATGAAAAAGACTTATTTGGAATGCTTTTAGGATTTGTTGTACTCTTTGGACTATGACCTTGAAGTACTAGAGGTTAACGAAGGGCTCAGCCAACAGTGGGCTACCTTCGAAGCCTTAAGTCCTCACAGGCATCGTCGATTTTACATTCCTCGAGGGAGTCACAGAGAGGTCGCGCCCGATATATGTAGCGAATTGCTTTCATATATTAAGGTAGAAAAAGAGGAAGTTGTAATTCTAACATCTTCATCTTCGGAGGACTTCGAATGGTCCGAAGAGGAGTGGTCTAACGAAGACCTAGCAGAGACTAGCTCCGAAAGACTTCGGACTTGGGCTGAACTCCAACAAGAGCTATGAAGACTCCGGGCTCAGGAACCTGTCACCCTCGAGGTTAGGCTAACTCCAAAGCTAGTCTTAGAGATCAAAGAGGCCTTCGCTTCCTTCTTGGATTAGATACCGATTTTTCATAATGTAATATAATTGATTGAGTAATATAAATTGTTGAAATGTGTTGAAATTGTGCCTTACCTCCGAGCCCCTCTTTGTGGGTGGGCGCCTTCGATTATCAAGTGTGGTCGGCCGCGCACAACGCCTGGCATTATTACTTAGGCTTCTCTTACTTATGCTTAATGGACAATTTCCATAGTTCTTTGACCCTACACGATCGAAGCCCATGTTGTATTGAATAGATAACTGGAATCAGTGGTTCGAAATCCGAAAGGATGGTCATTTTTGGACCTCGTAGGACTGTTCAAACCTTATGGTTCAGAATCCATAGTTGGTAGCTTCGTACTCTTTTTGAATTGATTGGAATCCGGTAATTTTGTTCACCTTCGACTCTTTTCCGGATGCTTTCAAGACGATGGCTCGAAATCCGTTTGTCATGCTCGCCTTCGACTCTTTTCAGGATGATTTCAAGACAATGGCTCAGAATCCGTTTTTCATGGTCACGTTCGACTCTTTTCCAGATGCTTTCAAGCCAATGGCTCGGAATCCGATTTTCATGGTTGCCTTCGACTCTTTTCCGAATGCTTTCAAGCCAATGGCTCGGAATCAGTTTTTTATGGTCGCCTTCAACTCTTTTTTGGATGCTTTCAAGCCAATTGCTCGGAATCTATTTTTCATGGTGCTCTTTCACTGTTACGGATGCTTCAAGCCAGTGGCTCGAAGTCCATTTACCAGGTTTGTATGAATGATGCATACCTCTGCAATCAGCTTCATTCCCCTAGTGCGTCCACCAGGGGTAGGAATCATTTTGAGAGGTAGGCATAATTCGAACCATAAGGTTTATTTATTTAGAAATGTGTTTACAACCTGTTACAAGGAGCCCCTAAGCGAAATAATGTTTAAGGTGCTCCGCATGCCATGCATGTTTTAATTCTTCCTCTTATAAATTAGCTAATTTAAAAGATCTGGGGCATCCTGAACGCAAGATGATGTATGGTCCTTCCCATTTGTTTCTCAATTTTCCCAGAGCAATTATGCTTCACAGAACCAAATGACCCAGCTTAAGTTCATTATGCTTTACCTTCGGGTCATACCATGTCTTTATCTGGTCCTGGTACTTTGTTAGATTGGCAACATCTCAAAGCCTTGTTTCTTCGGTAAAGTCAAGCAAAGTATTCCTTTTATTGTCAACCTCTGGTTCCGTGGTGCGGAGAGAACCGTCTTTTAGCTCTGTCGGCGTCATGACTTCATCTCCGAATAATAACCAGAAAGGAGTGAAACATGTATACCTGGCTTGAGTGGTCCGGATGGACCACAAAATCTTTGGGAGTTCCTCGGTCCACAACCCCTTTTCCAACCATACTATCATCCTATTTAAGCCAGAAAAAATATTACTGTTAGCTCGCTCGACGACTCCATTGGATTGGGGATGACGGACAGCTGCAAAGCACTTCGACATCGGGAAGGGGCTAATGAGATCCATTCCCCATCGAGCCATTGGCCATACTAGAGTGATAACCTGAAGAGGTGTCGGCGGACGATGGCTCCGTCTTCCCATCCACTGACAGCCCTGACAAGTGCGAACTAATGACTCCACGTCAGCTACTATAGTAGGCCAATAAAGCCCATGGTGGAGTGTTTTGCCTGCTAGAGCTTGAGGGGCTAGATGACTACCACACAAGCCTTCGTGAATTTCCCAAAGTATATCTTTTCCTTCGGGTTGAGATATACATCGGAGTAAGGGAGAGCAAACTTTAGTTTTGTATAATATATCGTTGATAATACGATAATTTCATACCCTCGACTGTAGCCTTAGCAACTCTGGGCCTTCGGGAAAATTAGCTTCATCTTACAACAAGTTCATTATTGGACCCTCCCAATCACTGCTTGGTATGCAAAGTACCTCTGTAGGAGGGAGTTGTGGCACCGAAGGGGAGACAAGTTCTTCATAAAAAGCCCCTTCCGGGATATCTAGGGCTCCGGCTGCAGCTTTGGCCAAGACGTCCACTTGCTAGTTGTCAGCTCGTGGAATGCTCTGGACAGAAATCCCTTTAAATGATGCTTTAGTCTTTCGAATTTCTTCCAAATATTTGGCAATATGTGGATGCAAAGCCTAAAAACTTTTATCAACATGCCCTGCAACAACCTGAGAATATGTTTTAATGACAACCCTCATAGCTCAAAGCGCGCGCGCGTTTCGGAGGCCGAGCAGGATCCCTTCGTATTCCGCATATTGTTAGTGGACTTAAAGTTGAGCCTTGTAGAGTACATCGCTTTTTCCCTGAAGGTGAGATTATGGCTGCTCCGTCGCCTGCTCCGGATGCCTGCAAAGCCCTATTAGAGTACACAGTCCACACACCTTCATTTGATTCTTCCGGAGCCCATACTGTGGATGGGGTCCACTCCACTATGAAGTCAGCCGCCACCTTTGATTTAATGGTTTTTCTTGCTATGAAAGAAATGCAAAAAGGGGCTAGCTCGACAGCCCACTTCCCAATTCTCCTCATGGAATCTTTGCTTCAGAGCATATCTCCAAGGGGGTATGAGGTTGGAACAATTACATTGTGCACCAAAAAGTAATGCCGCAGCTTCCACGTGGCCATTACCAAGGTGTAAGGGAATTTCTCATGCTCAGAGTACCATATTTTTGCTCCGGAGAAAGCTTCTGATTTGTAGTATATTGGATTCTGCACCAGCTTTCCGTTGAAGTCCACTTCTTGAACAAGTACTGCACTGACAGCGGAGCTTGTTGCTACAAGATAGAGAAGGAGAGTTTTGTCTACAAGGGCATAGTAAGTGTTGCAAGATTGCCGAGGTAGTCCTTAATTTCATCAAATCTCTTCTAGCACTCTAGAGTCTAGGTGAAACTTTCGGACCCCTTCAAAGCTTTGAATATCGGGAGGCTCCGCTCTGCGGACCTTGCCAGAAATCTGCTATGGGCTGTGAGGCGTCCAGCAAGCTTATGTGGCACTGGCATAAAAGATTATGCTAACAGGTTTTAGTAAATTCGAAGGATTGACAAACGAAGTGTTTATTTATGTGGACTATTCCAAGCCTCCGAATTGGATAATAGCTTGAGATAGTTCGAAGTGTATATTGAATACCTGAATATTCGATACCCCTTACAGAACGAAGTGGAGTATTAATAAACAAGATACATTTAGGAAAAGACCTCTTTACCCTCTAATTACAACCGACCTAGAAGATACTGTTTAATATTCTTCATAGGGTTAAAAGGGTAAAAGACTAAGTCAACAGTGAGAAAGTAATTCTTCCATCCTTGCTGGCAGTACCCCTCCGGGTAAGGAGGCTATGGGATTCTTTGTCATCCCAAAGCCTTAGCGGAGACATCCATCTCGGAATGCTCCGAATGTAGCGAAGCCTTGATGCTGTTATGACCTTCGTAGATCATGACTTCTAACTTCCTTTTATCTTCTGATATCGTTGATATAGAGATTTTAAATGACGCTGAGGATGAAGTATTTTCCCCCAACAAGGCCAAACTTAAAAGAAATCAACAAAGATTTCAAATAAAATCTCAAATGAGTGTAGGAAAAAGAGAATAAACTCCCCCTAAAACAAATCCCAGAGAAAGCCAAAATTATCCTTTTAAAACTCTCAATCTCTCCCCTAAATCCTCAAGTTTCTCCCCCTTATTGACAATGGGACTAATCAAATGAGACTAAAAGCACTCATGAGACACAAAGATCACTCGCCCTAAAATGCAGCCCCCCCTCAAAATATGCAATGAATGCAACTAGGGTGCAAAAGGAGTGTAAAAGCAAGCTTCTCAAATATGATTAATAGAACTTACAGAAGCTAGCAAGTATAAATGGGGACATTGTCTTTAAACATTAAATGACAAGCTCATTTGAATAATATCTAAATAAAATCATGAGCAGACAATTTTCAGGTTTTCTAAATAAAAGCATCGCCACTGAGACTAGCACACTAGACATGGTAAAACATGAAATGCAAAAACTAGTAGATATCAACATAGGTAAGCATATTCAAAAATATGGTGCTTCAGCAAACTTGCTATCCAATATTTCAAGCTTTTTAATTCCTTTTTCTTTTTGATTTAGTGCTAGGGGTTATTTGCTTGTCAACTTTATGCTAACCGACTAAGCTAAGCCTAGGTCAAAGAAAAACCATCAAAAGCTCAAAGCATTGGTCTTAGCATACACTACAATGTCCCAGTTTATACCAAAGTTCTATGGTAATCAGTCTAGAACAAAAGCAGTACAACAAACCAAACCCACCTGGATATTTTGATTTTTAGCACAAAAGGCATGGATATCATTTTATTATTTTATCATTTTTAGAGCATATTTTCCATGTAAAGCATATAGATGTCCAAGTTGCATATAGATGAAAAGCACTAGCTACCAGCCATGTAAAAGATTGCAAAAGGAATCAACTTACACATGCTAGTTACTAGACTGAGTAGTGACCATGTTTTAAATTTTTAAAGCATAAAATCCATACTCAATTATAGATATCAGATATATTCAAAAGAGCTGAAATAGCATGATCATAGACAAATATCCAAAAGCATATACAAGCAGGTGCTTGTAAAAGCAGTTAATCATATAACAAGAGTTCGAGCATATGTGTGAATGCAACAAATCATGATATGGACACACAAAAATAAAGAAGAAACAAAAAAATGAAAACACAAAATATTCTAAACAAAAGGATAAACAATACCCAAAGTTCTTACCATGACAAATGTCCCCAAAAGTGATGTAGTCTTTGAAGCTGATGGGGTTGAGGATGGAGAACCATCTGCAAGTTAGTGATCCATATGTCCTCCAAGCCGTGATCCTACAAAATCAAGGGTAAAAAGGTCAAGCGAATGGTCCGACACTGGGTTATCAAAAGAACTGAACCAGTGTCGAGCCATCTACTCTAGAGTAGGGTAACCAAAAGGAAAAATGGTTAGAACTACCACTAGTAGGAAAA
The DNA here is from genome assembly GCA_019279435.1 of Zizania palustris. Taxonomy (NCBI): domain Eukaryota; kingdom Viridiplantae; phylum Streptophyta; class Magnoliopsida; order Poales; family Poaceae; genus Zizania; species Zizania palustris. The sequence goes on from JAAALK010000288.1 coordinate 29,877,232, forward strand.
CCAAAAGAGGCATAGCAGTTAGGACAAAAGCATGGCTCTCTCTCAAAGCATGGTCCATCAAACTGCCTAAAGCCATATACATGAGATCCAAAGTCATATCGAGAACAACCTTGAGCTCTGCCGGATTGGTATACACCCTCTAGAACACCGACACAAAAGTCATCTCCCCTACCACTGCCAACACGATGTGTTCTGATATATCACTTCTCACCGCATCGAGGAACCTTCTGTCTACAACCTTGCTGGTAGAACAAATCCTGCCTGACACTAGCCTTTCTAGCCCTCTCAACCCACTTCCTTCAAAAGAAAAACTCCTCACGATGCCCATCTCTATGAGAAAACTGATCAAGAGAATATATTTGGTGGCCTTTGAAGGAATATATTTGTCATTGGAGGGTCTAAGTAAATGATCAAGAGAAGTGTACTGATCTTTGGACTTAGGAATCCACATGGACTTCTTGGATGGAGTTTTAGGTGGAGTGTCCATCTTGGATTTTAGTTCCTCAACGGTAGCGGGAGAGGTAAAATGGTCTTGCCCTTCTTAAGACTCACAACTCTCCTTGTCTTGTCAGCACACATCTTTGTCTTGGCCAATAGTAAATCCTTCCTTTGCTTACCTTAGAGCATTTTTCAATCATGGAGAAAAGGTATTAATTCTCTGTCATGAGCTCCTTGACTTGCCCTCTAGCAAAACTGAGACCGGAGCAAGACTTGGATGGATGGCGAGTGATCAAGGGTCAAGCAGGGAGCTCGATGTCGGAGGATCAAGGAGGCCGGGCGAAGATGGAGAAGATAACAAGAGTGCACGAAGAGACCGAGCAAGACTTTGACGGACGGTTGAAAGCGACGGCATGACGACCGGGTTTGCGAGAGGGAGGCCAGGGCAAGCATTCAGGTGGCTCGAGGGGATCGAGAGCGAAAGTGGCTTAATGGCGCTCGAAGTCGCAAAGCGGTGTCGCGGGTCGAAGAGTTGAGAGGCTGTCAGTTTTTGCTGAAAACCGTCACAAATCAATTTTTGTTAATTTCAATAGTTTGGAGTACTTATTGCTTTGAGTCAATGTGTAATAAAGAGTTGAGAGTCTAGAGTAATTGTACTCCTTTGGTATATTTTTCAGAATTTCCTAATTCTGAAAATATATTACAAGGAATAGGACTTTTGTGTAATTTTTAATTCTAGAGGGTTCTTTTCAGAAAATACGCCCATGGTTGGCCTATAAATAGGGGACCATATCCATGGGCAGGTGGGGGATTTTTGGCTGTTCTTTTGGCTGAACCAAATATCAATGTCATACAATTTTTGCTTCAATCCATCAATATTGTTCATGGTCCGAAAAGGGTGCATGTCAGTTTTGTGGCTGAATTCGTTTTTGTGAGCCATTTTCTGGTGAATTTTGTGCAGAACTTGATATTGATGTTTATACAACTTTTGTTGAGGATGATTGGAATGTTCCATTTTCGAAAGTTGCAACTGGTTTCTGTGATTCTTTCTAGATGTTTTTTCTGATCAAACAAGGCATCACAGTTCTAGAATTTAACTCACTGAAATGGTTAAGTGTTTGTGTAGCCCTCTACATGTTTGATGAATTGTTGCTTCAACTTTTCATCGGCATCTTGGCTGATTCTTGGATTGTTTCTTGAGTAATATCATGGTTGAAGGGATTCAAAGGTATTCCATAACCCTTTTTGTAGAAATTGAGAATTAATCCTTTCTACCATTTCTGTTTTGTTCGTGCGGAGAGTTCTCATACCAGGATAGTTTTCTTGTGTGACCACTTTTGAATATGATTTTTGAGCAGTTTTTGTGCTGATTTTGGATCCAAGTTCTTCATAGCTTTTGCATGTATTTTTCTGCCCAACAAAGTACCTAAATGATTATGAACACTTGTAATTTCTGCTGAGTATAGTGTTATGTTTTCAGTCTGCATTCAATCTTTGAGGAAATGTTTGATCTATATTGGTACTGTTTTTGGATCCAAGTTCTTCCTGGCCTTTGAAGATCAAGTTTCTAGGGTTCCATTTTTGGAATTTGCAAGAGTTTTTGACCACTGCTACATATATTTTTCTGTCCAACAAAGTGCTTAATTGATTCTGAAAACTTGAGATTTCAGCTGAATACAGTTCTATGTTTTCAGTCTTGATTCAATCTTTGAAATGATTTTTGATCTGTTTTAGTACTGTTTTTGGACCTGAGTTTTACATAACTTTTGTTGTCCAAGTTTCAAGGATTTCATATATGAAAATTACAAAATCTTCTGACCACAGCGGTATATAATTTTTTCTCTCTTTTTGGGGCTGTGGACATTTTGGCAGAAAGTTCAGACTGAGATCTTTATGTCTTTCCTTCGGTATTTCTCTCGGAATTTGTTTCTGCCGAGGAGCTTTTATGCTGTAGCTTTCAGTTCTGAATTTGCTGCAATATGTTTTTTGAATTTTAATTTAGTAATTATTGTTCATCATCCTGGAATTGTCAAAAGTGTATACCTTCAACTGGAAATTATTTGAATGGTGTCTGTGTGAGATAATAAACTAGATTGATACTAGTTTGACTGATTTGATCACTTGTTATTGTCTAGTATTGGTTCAAAGTGACAAGTGAATGAGTTAAGAGAGTTTTCTGAACATTTGATCTATTTTATAGTTCTAATCATCGATTTATATTTGTCGACCATTCAGTTACCGATCTATAGATTGTACTTCGAAATTTCAATTGTCAACTGATTGCTTTGATTCTTGAAACGCTGATCAAGACTGACTTCTGAATTTGAAATGTTTTGTTGCTCTAATTTGTATTTATTGGTTTAAATTTAAATCTGAATTTTGGGATGAGCGTTGGGTGTTTTGAAAAGGCCATCAAATTCACGAAAATTAGTCGATGCACCTATTCACCCCCGTCTAGTCGCCATTCCGAGCCCACAGTCCTGAAGGATAATACAAATGGAATATTTTGGCTACACATCCTTCAAACTGCAAGCACTCACCAATCTAGCCTCTAACTCATCAACATGCTTGTCTCTCAATTCAATACTTTCAGTAAGCAAGGGATAGTTCAGACAAGCATCTAAGGGAAATGATCTAGACTCCTCCACAATGAGCTTCTTCTATGCAATCTCAAGTTGATCGATGACTTGAACATGCAGAGAATGCAGCTCAGCAAGCTCACTCATGACAACTAAACATGACTCACATTCAACATCATTCATCTTAGATCTAAACATGGCAAGTTCAGTAGAAGCAAATTCATGTTTAATTCTAAGTTCTTTTAGTTCACGAACAACTTTCACAAGTAACCTATCCTGTCTAACCAAAGCATCATTTAATTAATTTACTTTGACTAAAAGTTGGTCATAGGATAGAATTACCTCAGTAGAGTCTAGCTCATTGTCGCTGTTGTTGATGCTGTCAGCCATGAAGAAAATGCTGGTTAAGTCATTTCCCTTCTTATCTCGCGGATCGTTCTCTTCTGAGCAATACTCCTCACTAGATGATGTGTTCATGTTGTTGAAGGCTTCATAAAAGCTCTTGAGGATGCTTAGGTTGTTCTCTTAGCTATCTTTTCTCTCTTGTTTTGTAGAAGGGTTTTTTGTCTGTCTTGTGGTGTATGGTCACTCTCATATTTCTTTTTGAGTTTGGGGCAGTCAGCCTTAATATGAGAAGTGTCACCGCACTCAAAACACCCACGAGAACCTCCTCTCCTATGATCCCATCTATCATTATAGAACCAAATGAACTTTTTCATAACGAGAGCAAGCTCCTCATCGTCCAAGGTGTCCACATGCTCTTTTGTGATAGAGATCAAAGAGGACAAGGCAAAACCTCCAACAAAAGCACAAGTGCCAGAAGAACTAGATGAAATACCTCTAGATGAGGTGCCACTGCTAGAACCGGAAACTAGTGCCATGGAATGAGGCAAAGAGTTCCCATGTCCAAGACGAGATGCCTTGGCAATCTCAGTAGAATTGAGCTTACTGAAGAGCTCATCTCAAGTCAATGTGTCGTAAGTTGCCAGCTCCTCAATGCTAGAGATCTTCACCTCCCATATGCTATGATCTAGAGCATAGACAAGTTTGATCGCTCTATCATGATCAGAATAAGCTAAAGTCCTAGTGGAGCGCAAGTTGCTCACAATGCAGTCAAAGCTCGCAAACATGCCATCTATCGATTCACTAGAGCCTTGCACAAATAGTTGATATTCTTGGTTATATGTGCTTTGTCACCTAGCCTTGATCTGAGTAGAGCCCTCGTAAAAAACTTCCAGAGTGGACTAAATCTCACGAGCAGTACGTAGGTGTTGGACCCTATCAAACTCATTCTGACTCAGACTAGTGAACAATATGTTTCTTGCCTTGCTGTTGTAAGCATACTTCTCTTTCTTAGTCTAAGTGGTACGAGTATCAGGGATCACATATTGGGAATCAATAATGTCCCAAATAGAACTTTCTTGGATTTGAAGATAAGCCTCCATGCACACCTTCCAGTAAGAAATATCGCGCCCATCGAACAACGAAATCTTACTGTATCTATCCATGTTTCCTATGGATCACAAAATCAATTAAAGTCAATTGGTGATCTAACCAGTTCTGATATCAATTATAGGACTAAAACAGACATTTTCTTTTGAATAGATGGCATTTTCTAAATACCCAACACTCCTCGAAATCAAACAACCTAGATGACACAACTGATATACTAGCACTGAACCATATGCACAGAGTGCGCAGGGACAAAAAATTATTATGTAGACTCATAAGTAATCAAATTTTTAGCTGATTAAGAAAACATGCTCAAAAATATCATTGGAAAATCAGAATGGCCATCATGTAAATTGAGGCAGCGGTGTCAATGCAGATTGATCATCAGTATAGGATTTTTACAGTGCAATGCCTTCACTACAGGAATCCAGCAAACTTCCGTCGGCCAAAGTCGATGAAAGTTAGGCCTTCTCCGACGGAAGAAGCCCACTTCCGTCGGCAAAATCCTAACTTCTATCGGCATCTGGATGACGGAAAGCGGTTTGACGGAAGTTAGCTGACTTCCGTCGGCCACCGTCGGAAACTTCCGTCGGCTCCTTGTGGCCGATGGATGTTTTCGTGGTATTTTGCCACGTCAACAAAAATAACTAACTTCCATCTACTAGCGCCTGGCCGACGGAAGTTACGAGTTTTTTCCACGTCGAAAAACTATCGTAACTTCCGTCAGCTTTGACCATAGCCGACGGAAGTTAGTTGTTTTTGTCACATCACCGAAAATAGCTAACATCCGTCGGCTATGGTCAAGCCGACGGAAGTTACCTGGATTTTTTTTTGTTTTTCCTGGTTCTCCCATTCACACTCACATTCAACCACATCCACATATCCACATATACAATCACATCCACATCCACATATCCAAAACAATCCACAATCACATATATCCACATCAACATCCAAAATAATCCACATTTAAATATATCCAAATCCAACAACAAAATCACATCCACATTTCCCATTCACACTCACATCCACATCCAAAACATTCCAAGTACACATCCACATCCAACAATAGTATCACATCCACATATTTGTCAACATTTCACAAATCACATTCAAATCCATAAAGATACAATCCATACTCACTCAACACCCTCATTTGGTTGGTTGGAGTTGTGGGTGCTGCCACTGCTTCTCGGTTCATCCACATTTGAAGCCAACGGTCCATCCTGACCGGGCGTATGTACAATCTAAAGCAATAGATAAAATTAGAGAATGAACTCAAATAACCATCTAAACGGTAACTCAAGTATCTCACCTAACGACAGGAGGTACCTCAGCTGCAAAAGGAGCACCAACTAGAAACAATGATGGTGGTGGGGTTGGCATTGGTTGGAACTGCGACATGTCAATTCCTTGCAGCTGGGCAATGTCCTATACATGTTGTAATGCATTCAGTTAGTTTTAAACCTATTCCAAATTACTATATAGTTGTAATGCGGTAAACTAAACTTACATGCATCATCGCCTGCTACTGTGCAAACCAGGTAGCATAATGGTCTTGATACTGCCTCATTTCCTCCTATGACTGCATCATTTGCTCGTGTAACTGCCTCAGTTCCTCCGTCAACTGAACAACTTCCCGGTTTTCTTTTGAGCGGCGACGGCTGGAGCTAACTCCCGAGGAGTCCTACGACGACTGAGCTAACTTCCGAGCTCTCACCGCCCTTGAGTCAATAACTCCATTGAACATGAAATACCTACAACATTGAATACGTTAGTTACCATTACAGTACTATACACAAAATGTTGAGAAAAACATTGACTCATCGTCCATGGCTTTTTCCACCTCCGCTAGAGTACACGGCCATTGGGTCGACAAGTTGTGTCCGCCAATCATAATCCTCTCCATGGAGTTAAACCATGTGTTGACCATATTGCATCAGCAAAAAACCAACATTACCGATTAGACGAAGAAAAATGACGCAAACTCTTAAAATTGTTAACATCCCAACAAATGATTTGTGGCTCACTAACTACACAACATATCTAGGTGTCCACGATCCGCTCTTTTATGACTAGAAGCATAAACCTTGATGCCACTTGGCACAACACTAGTTTTAGCTTCCTGTAGATATGAGTTAGTCGCATTACAATGTATATATAGATAAAGTGACAAGTGTGGATCTTACCATCCGTTTAGAATTGCTGATATGTCCATCGGCCCCATATCTGTGCTTCGGATCAGTTCCACGACATTGCCTTTTCTTCTCGGAAACCTTCTTGAATTCATCTGAAGACCAAATCTTGCAGAATTCAAAGTAGGCATCCTCGCGGTGTGCAAACCACGGGATCCTCACCTGAACATAGATGTTAAGCTTCTACATTGGATGAAAATAAATCTCAAAAATCGAATATTAAAAGAGTTAGAATTATTTAATGAACGATATTGCTCCCCAGTCAAGTATATTGCTGAAGAACCCATCGCATTGCTCTTGACAATGTCTGTTTGAAGAAGAGGAGCTACCTTGGAATAGTGTGTGCTCCTGACTCGGTGTACTCTTCCCACTGAAAAGCTTCCTCGTGACACTCTTCACCTTTATCATCATCCTATTCAAAACAAGCACAAATGGGCATCCATTAGTACGAAAAGTTAGAACTTATGAAAAATCATGTAATATGAAGTATATTTAACATACACAATGTATGAATACAATTACTTGTCAATTACCATCAAAATCAGGATCAATTTGTCCCTTTATCCCCAAACCACGCTATGTTACTTTTTTCTTCTTATGTCGTTGTTTCCTTTTCTCGGGAACTGCTACATCATTAGCATCGCCACGAAAAGAATCTGCTGGCAAGTCTTGCTCTACATTAAATGAAGTCGGCAATTCATTATCTTGGTAAACCTCATCGACCTCTTCAACCTCCAATTGATAAGCAACATCACTACGGGTCTGTAGACGTTCCCGATGATTCACTTTTAGACTACCCACCAAGCACTTAGTTTTTCACATTGGTATGACATATAATATACCTGCTCGACTTGGTGAGCAAGGACAAAATTATCGCAACCACATAGTCGTTCCACGTGTTTGACTTCAACAATTCCAAATTGGTTTTCTCGAGTACCAAGTTTTGGGTCAAACCAATCACAATCAAAGAAGACTACTTTAAGCTCCTTATTCCCAGCAAAGTTGTACTCGATTATATTTTTGATGATTCCATAATACTTAGTTTCGTGTCCTTGGCCATCAACGATCCTTGTAACTCCAATATTATTTGTTGCTGCTAGAGGTCGATACACTTAAAAAAATAGTTGAACAGAAGCGGAAACCATTCACATCATATTGACCGTAACTTTTGGCAGTAATACTTCCGTAAGAGAGCTATCACAAGTCTATATGTACATTGTCGGCGAGCACGCACTGCAAATCATACGAGTTTATAAGATAATTAACCTAATAGATTAAAATAATATGAGTCACAAAAAGTAAGGATTTACATGTTCTCTGAACCATGTGAGGAAACTAGGCCCTCCATTTATTCCTTTCTGACGCAACTTATGTAATTGCTTCTCCGTTGGTTGACGACCAAGCGTCAAGTATTTCAAATCAAACATACTATCATTGTAACTAATAGGTAAACAAATAGGTATAACACATCATCAGTAAAATATAAAACTAAAATGCATTCGCTTACATGAAATATTGATCCATCTCTTCTATATATTGAGTACATGTAGAGCAAGGCATATGTTCGTTCTTCCTGAGTTACATAATATATCGTGGAGACACCAACAATTATGCCCTTCCACTGAAAAAATTGAAGGTCACTGTAAGGATTGTCTACATCCACATGGTACCGCATAGCAGGTGTGTTGACATTGCGATGTTAAGCAAAGTATACACTAGTAAAGTATGCTATCTCTTTCAATTTAAATTCTTCCGCGATGCAACCTTCAATGCTGGTCTTATTGCCAACCATCGCTCTAAGCTTCTTTAGGGACCTTTCAATGTGATAGATCCACCTATATTGCACAAGGCCACCTACCTTAGCTTCATACGGAAGATGAATCAGTAAATGTTGCATTGGATTGAAGAATCTTGGAGGGAATATTTTTTCCAATTTACATAAAAGCATTGTATCTCTTTCTCCAACTTCTCCATCGTCTTGTTCTTAATTTCTTTAGCACAAAGTTGTCTATAAAAATGGCCCATCTCAGCTAACACCTTCCATACATCATCATTCAAGTACCCGTGAAACATTACAGGAAGAAGTCTTTCCATTATTATGTGGTAATCGTGACTTTTCAATCCATTTAACTTCTTTGTCTCCAAATTCACAGCTCTTATAAATCTCGTGGCGTAACCGTTGGCGCAACGGATTATGCTAATAGGTTCTATAAGACCAAGAACTGACAAACAAAGTATTTGTGAATGCGAACTATCTCAAGCCTCCGAATAGGATAATAGCTCGGAATAGTTCGAAGTATGTATTGAATATCTGAATATTCGATGCCTCTTATAGGGTGAGAAGGGGGTATTTATAGGTAAAATCTCTAACGAAAAGACCTTTTTACCCCTTAATTACAACTGACATAGTGGATACTATTTATGTATCCCTTATAGGATTAATATGGTAAAACATGCTCGAATGATATTGATAAAGCAGATGCCCCATCCTTCTGGTTGTTTTCCATTCCGGAGGGAAAGCCTTTCGGAGGGTCTCTTCAGACCGGAGCCTGGACAGACCCTTCGGCTTCGAGCCCTTCAGTTTGGAGGGGGTCTTAGGCTCCGAGATTAAGACTTTCCTTTGTCTTCATTGTATAATGTATTTGCTTGGAATGTTGGAGGATCATGGGGATGACGTTTTTTCCCCGATAGTAACCATCTGGGAATTTCAAATTTTTCAACCACCAAATTATTTGTTTATTTTCTTTAGGTTTTAAATAAAATGGGGCATGTGTCTTGCCACCACTATTTGTCAACTCAAGGGTTGGTCGATTACAAATCTCAGCTAAATATCTTCTCGCCTTTAGATTATATTTAATCATGTCCGCAAAATCCATACATGTGCTTATAATGCTTTCACCAACATTGCGTTCCTGATGCATGACGTCAATGTCATGCATCAGAATCAGTGATTTGACATCCGGAAATTGCCATAAGCCACATATGTGGGTTCAGCTATGTTCGTTTCAGAATCCTACAAATCCATCCCCATTTTCATTAAGGACCAACTCATTCAGCATATCAACGATTTTTGTACAATTTAAATGCCTTAGTGATCTCTTTACAACAACATTCCCTTTCTTGAAACTATTCCTCTGTAATTTAAATGGATGATTTATGGGAAAAGAGCATCTATGACAATCAAAATAACAAATATTTCCCCCGAAGTTATGACAGAAACAATCTATGTCCATAGCACATATCGGACATGTCATCCTTCCATGACAACTCCAACCAGAAAAAATACCGTATGCCGGAAAATCGTGTACCGACCATAGATACGCAACTCGAAGATTGAATTTTTGCTTCTGGTCATAGTCATATGCTTCAACTCCTTTCCATAATTGTTTCAACTTTTCAATTAAGGGCTTCGGCATCACGTTGAGGTGTGTCCTAGGATGCTCTGGACCAGGTATAATGAGACACAAGAACATAAATTCATATTTCATACAAAACGAAGGTGGTAGGTTGTATGGAATAGCAAAGACATGCCAACAAGAGTACGACGATGTAGTTACATTGAAAGGCATAAATCCATCTGTTGCCAACCCGATGCGAACATTCCTTGCATCCCTAGGAAAGTCTGCATAAAAATCATTTAGAGTCTTCCATGCCTCACCATCAGATGGGTGGACCATTACTTGGTTATTCTCACGTACACCATTGTTATGCCATCTCATGTTCCTAGCGATTTTTCTTTGAGAGAAATAATCATCTCACCCGAAGTGTAAGAGGCATGTAACGAAGTTGCTTATGAGCAACCTCTGTCGTCACCTTTTTACCGTCTTCGTTTATGACCTCTATGAACCTCGGTTTACCACATTTTAAGCATTTCATCTCATTCCTATGTTCTTTCCAGAAAAGCATACATTTATCTTGGCAAACATCAATCTTCTCATATTCCATACCGAGAGCAGAAAACATTTTCTTTGACTGGTACATGTCTTTCGACATTTTATGGTTCATAGGAAGGACATCGCTGATCAGGTTCACGAGCTCCTTGTAACAATTGTTGGAGAATGCAAACTTCGACTTAATGGCCATAAGACGGGTCACAAAAGAGAGAACGCTTATGGTGGTGTGCTCATGCAACGGCTCTTCTAAAGCTCAAATGATGCCGAAAAACTTTTGAACCTACGATGTAGGAGGATCCTCAGGGTTTGTTTCAAACTCCGGCAATATAACATTAAGCATCTCATCCATCCTATCGTCAGCCACACTATCATCTTCTTCCATTATTAATACCGTTTTTGCATATCCTGTCTCGCCATGGTGCACCCAAACTTCATAACCTGGTAAGAAACCATATTTGCAAATGTGCAGTGACAACATTCTCTTGTCTTGACAACGAGAATTTCTGCACTTCATGCATGGACACCTCGTGCCACTGTTTTTTGTCAAAGCGAATGCACAGTCAACAAATTTCTTAGCATTGATCCACTTTTTTCCAACCACTATACATCCATTGTCGGTCCTTAGCCATTATATAGAGGCAAAACATTCATTCAATCGAGAATGCATCATAAGTATTAGATGTTTCTACATACCACGGCCCTATGTCTATAGGAAAAGATATGTCTTAAACCCACCCAAGAGTGACTGACAGAGCGTGGTATTTATGATGAGCCATAAGTCTGAACAAAATTTCAGCAGCTTAACCCCGCAGTTCTCCAATTGCACGCCTGATAATGGTGCAATGGAGAACAACAAGGTTATGACCCTAAAATCTCATTCCGACTCATGACTCATCATAAATACCACGCTCTGTGGCCCACTCCGAGGCTGTCCAAAAAGGGACAATTCTGGACATAGAAATCTCACACGCATGACATGTTCGAGACATGTTGGTCCGAAACGGGTGACACATATGTTTCATTACACTACTTACTTTTTTTCGCATACAAAATTGCATACGAAAATTATATATATAATAATGTATATATATGTAATACTAATCACCGTAATGAAATCATCAACGAACCATAAATTAATACAAGAATATAATTCATAGCATATATAATAGCACATCGCATACGGAACACTTGTAAAAACATAAAATTAATATAGGAATATTTGTAATAGCATAATAGTCAACGTAATGAAATTATCACATAATACCACATTAAATCATATAACCTACCAATTAATTGACTTTTATTTTTATTAATTACTTTGTGAATGCTACTTTACTCTTGATAAGGATAACTACTTGTGACATGTGCATAACAATTAACGTCATTGTGAGAAAAATGAAACAATTATCCATTGTATCACATACTACGATAAAAATCAAGTGTATCATACAATCAATTTCCACTTGACATGCATTAACAAATGAATAAATTATTCATTATATCACATACTACAACAAAATTTAAGTGCCTATCATACAATCAATCTCCGGCCACTATGACAAAATTGTTGGTAACCTAGAGCAATCATTGCAATTCACTACGACAAAATTCATAAATCAAAAGTGAAGAAAATTCTTAAAGCGGAAAAAATTACTTGGCAGTAGCGGATCGGAGATCGGCGGGCAGCGGAGGTTGATCGGCGGCGGCCGGCGGCCGGCTGAACATCGCATATGAAATATATTAATACATCAACAATTTTTTTAACATCACAACATATATTGCATATAAACATCGCATAGTTTCTTTATTTCTCATAAACAACACATACTAAATCAAAAATAACACTCTAAAGTTATTTGTACACGATCTTAAATTTTTTCCGACAAATTAAACAATTCATTACAAGCTAGTAGGGGTCAAAATTCATAAATCAATTCACAATTCACAATTCACAATTCACAATTTACAATTGAATTCACAAAGTAAACAATTTGATCACAAGTGAGGAAATTAGATAGAGGAGGGGTAAAAATTACTTGGGCGCGGCGGAGGGGACGGGCGGTGGAGGCCGGCGGACGGTGGCGGGGCGCTCGGGCTGGCATGAGGGCGGCTTGCCGAATGGCGGGCACGTGGGAGGCGAGGGCGGCTGCAGGTGGCGTCGGGCAGTAGGGCACACACGTAAAGGGAATTAGGTTTCTCTATACACGCGCGGGAGTGGAAATATCTTCGTAACTGCCGTCGGCCAGCATTAAAGCCGACGGTTAACTTTCGTCGACATTAATGTTGGCCGACGGAAGTTAAAGATTCTATACCAGGCGGAAGAAAATCCCTTTTAATTTCTATCGACCACGGTCAAAAGCCGAAGGAAATTAATTTAATAGGCCGACGGAAGTTAAAATGGCCGAACGAAATTTTATTATTTTCTTGTAGTGGGCTTGACTAAAAACGTGAAGAAAACAGGTTGACAGAGAAGAACAATGTGCACAAAAATCGAGATTGAGAGATTACTGTGTGCAAAAACACATTAGCTAGTCAAAACAAAAGGAAACTGTAGGCAGAAAGAATCGCCTCGGCAGGATTCATATGCCCTGTGAAGGAACACGAGAAGCAGAGTCTTGTATGCGTGCGTGGATTTCATCTGCCTATTGACCAAATAGTACAGAAACCCTGTGTCAACACACCAGAAGCCATCACATCAATCACCAGAAGAAAAACTGTATGAGCGCAGGAAATATCAGCAGCATTATGCAGCATTCAGAGAATCATGGGCTGACACAGGGAACAAAATCTATATAGTGATGGGATTCGGCAGGAAAAACAACATTTCTACAGAAAAACTGTTCGTGCAGGCAAAAAATCAAGAGAAATTTGTAAAAATACCATTAAAATTTCCTGTAATTTGAAAAATGTTACGGTCAGTGACCGTAGTTGGTTCCATCTACCGATAATACATTTCAAAACCGTAAAAATTGCAATAGCATGAAAAATTTGGCCGAAATAATCAACCGATGGATTCACGGATTGTTGTTGCACGCAAATTGATAACGAAGGCAGATGCGGCACGGCGGACTGGCGTGAACAGCAAACAGGCCGCCGCCCGGCTTGCTCTGGAAAAAAATCACGTAGGCACGTCCGGTGCAGGATTAGGGTTTCACTGTCGGTGATGCGCTAGGAAAGAAGAACCAAACCAGAAGCTGTAACTCAGACCAGCGGTAGAGGCTATCTTGATTTCCGACGACAAAAATTAGGTGCTAAACCAAAGCCCTTCTCATGCTACAGCAAACCGATACTGATGGATTGGAAAATGATTAATTTTTTCCTTCAATTATAATTTTTATGGTTTGCCAATACACCATCGATGTGTCAATGATAAATAGAAGCCACTATAGTCACTGACAGTGACATTTAGCCAATTTTTAAAAATTATAATAATATGTAAATAATTTTCCCTAAACCAAACGAACGAAGAACTCAGTTGCGGTGAGAAATAAACAAAATCAGACACATGCAATCAACTCAATATAATATCTGGCCAAAATAAAATGCGGCACACCAGGGAAGAAAAATGACCCAAATGAGTGAATAGTAAAGTGGATTTCTGAAAAAATGGGTTAGGAAATCCTAGGGTACGGGACCTTTTATAGGCTGCACAAATACAAGAAATTCCTATAATACCTTTAGGGTACTTTTACAAATGCGATTAAAAACAGAAAATTCCTATAATACTGTTAAGATATTTGTATAGATGCAATTCAAAACATACACTGGGCCCGTGTTTCAATAATATAAAAACACCTATTCTATTTATTTTGTCTAATGCTCCGCTTTCATGACTTCTACGACTTCACATCAGGTACGTCGATCATCACGTTGAGAAACCATATTGAAAAACATGGGTTTGATACTCCAGATATGATGAGTGATTGTCAACGGAAGTCAAAAGAAGAGACATGAAGACCTGCCATGTCTGAGGCACGTGTGACTCAGGTACACGGGCGGCGAGCGACAGCCGGGCAGAGGAGCCGCGGAGTCGGGCTGGCCCAATCGGGTACATGGGCTAGGAGCGGCAAACAATCCACTGGTCTGTTGAGTGGGTTTGACTCAGGTACACGAGCGGCGAGCGATTGCTGGGCTGAGGAAGCTGCACGGTCGGGTCGGCCCAATCCGGGTACCTGGTGCGAAGACGGTGGACGCTTTGTCAGTTTCGGCGCAAAACTGACAACCTATGATTATTTTGTTTTTAGGATATTAAAATTTAGTTTTAAGTCCAAAATATTTTTATTTGGGTCATGTGATTTTTCTAAGAATATTTTAGTAATTTTCGGAATTTATTTTAGAGTCAGTGTAAATTAGTCTTTTCATGTATTAGGAGTCACCTATAAATAGGCCTCTACCCCCTTGGGGATAGAATGACTGTTTTTAATAGATCAATCTACTACAGTCCAACTTCTCTCGATTTGGTTTTCATCTTCCACCAAAAACGTTTTGTTTTTTATCAGAGTTCTCTCCGGTGATCTGTTCTTCGCGTGGACTCAGGCACAGGAAAAAGGTGCACGCGCACGGGCGTTCTGCGTGTGGCTGCCAAGCATTATCACGTGCGGCCAGACTGTGGGGCCCTCGGCGTAGCTCCTGTTTCAGCGGTACCAGCAGCCGCGCACGGAGGCCAAGACTGCAGGCCGTGGACTGTTTCTAGTGGGGAACAAGTTTTTTTGCTGCAGTAGCTCGCGAGCGGGACCCACACTGATTCACTGTTGCACGGTTTGTTTCCCCACATCGCCAGCCATCTCGTTCAAGCAACGGTGGGTGGAAACTTTTTTCCTTGTGCACGACGGGACTTCACATGGCGCGAGGCAGCGGACTACAGCAGCGTTTTATTTTCGCGTGACGCGATCGCGGGCCCACGCGGCTGTTGGGCACACGGAGAAATTCAGCGCGGTGTCCAGGCGTGCAGCAGGCAAGCGACGACGTGTGCAGCCAGCCGACATGATCTTCTACGACGGGCACCGATGTAAACGGAGGATTTTTCTCAGCAGGTAAGTTCTAATCTAATCTCCTATTTCCTAAGTAGATTAGTTAGAGAGATAGTCATCTATTTTTAATTAGCCTGTTAATTTGATTGTTAATCTCGTGATTAATTTTTATGTGTTAAAATATTAATAGTGTTCGCATGTTTTTTTAATTAAGTATTTTTCATCTGCTCATAAATATATATATATTTATATAGTCGCATAAATATTTCTATTCTAGATTTACATGAAATATTTTATGTTTATTTCTGAATTAATTTCTGGATGACCCATATTTTATTCATTTGATTAGTATCATACTTTTAGACTGCATTTCGAATTATCATAGATTTATTTAGGGATTTTGCTTTCGTCATTAAATATTTCTAGTATCCATTTTTATTCATTGCAGTTATTTTATTTAGTCTAGATTATTTTTATATATCATTTTATTTAGGACATCGGTCATTGTTAGACTAGACAACTTTAGTTCCAGTAATTTGCTCTACTAATATTGTGTGCTTGGTTAAGTTCGTTTGGGTGTTGGGTTTAAGTCATAGTATAGCAAGAAATTTTTAGGCGCCCATTCACCCCCCTCTGGTCGCTACTTTCGGTCCTACAAGTGGTATCAGAGCGAGGTTAGGTTTTTCTAATATCTTAACAGATTATAAACCTAGGTAGTGACCATGATGTCTTCTGGCAAAATCTTGTCCCTACAAGCTTTTGGCTACACTTATTGGAAGACTCGCATGCGAGCATACCTTATGAGCCAGAGCTCGGATATATGAGAGATTTGTGTTCATCCTACATTCACCATAGTGCCTATTGCTATGGATACTGCTGCAGATGTAGTTACCCAGCATCAAAATAATAGTAAAGCGGTGAACATTTTATTTTCTGGTCTAGGTCCTAGTGTGTTTGAGCGTGTTAGCCATCTCACCACTGCTCGAGAGATCTGGGCTACCCTCTAGGCACACCATGAGGGGACATCTCAGGTCAAGGCTAGGCTCCACCAGACCTATCGGCGTGAGTATGAAAATTTATCACAGAAGTCGGGTGAGACTGTTGAGGCTTTGTTTGGTCGTTTTCAATCGATCATTAACAAGCTTCGCGTCAACAAGGCCGAGCGTGATCATCTGGTCTCAGATCATGAACATGCGCTTAAGGTTCTCCATACCTTGGACACTAAGATCTGGGAGATCAAGGTTTCTTCTATTGTTGAGAGCACGTCTTATGATACCTTGACCGTCGCAGAGCTTTTTAGTAAGCTCAAGGCCTCAGAGGTCGATATCCAGTTGAGATCAAATCTCACCAGTTCTGGTTACTAGACTCTGGCACTTGTGACACCGTCTACTAATCCTACTGCCATGAGTTGTACTCCTTTTTCCTTGATGTCTATCTCCGAGGAACAACCTGATTCACTAGGAGATGGTGATCTGTGCTTGTTTAACAACCGGGTGCGACGTGTCTATGATAAGCGAATGTTTAAAATACACGGCACAAAGTTCGGATGCTTTGAGTGTGGTGATCAAGGTCATTTCATCGCCGACTGCCCTGAGTAGAAGAATTACAAGAAGTGAACCAGCGGCAACTCCTACGACTCCGGTAAGTACAACTACTCCACTTCCACAAAGGGCAAGCTCAAGACAAGATTCTTTCGAATGGCTCTAAAGGATTACAGGCGTGAGAACAAGAAGCGAGACAAGACCTTCTTCGCCGAGATGGAGAAAAGATACTCCAAGAGATCCTCGTCTTCGAGTTAAAGTGATGAAGAAATCATGATCAGGAAGGTGAAGGACATGGACAATCCGGTGGGCCTCTGTTTCATGGGCTTCGAGGACAAGCCGAAGAGTCGCTCACGTCACAGCCGAAGACCCCACAAGAGCTTCTGCTCAATGACTCTTGGGGAGAAGAAAGAGAATGACTCCTCTGACGACTCCTCTGACGACGACGATGAGAAGGCATCTTCCTATAAACAAGAAGTTGTTAATTTACTAGAACAGAACCGTTAGGAGTTGAAGTATCGGGAGAAACTGCTTAGACGGGCTAAGAAGAGGATAGATGAGCTTGAGAGTGAGCTTGCCATGGCGAATGTCAAGATTGAGAGTCTGTCTTCTTCCCCTTGCTTGGGTGATAGTGGTGAGTGTCCTAACTGTGAGATGTTGTTGTGTGACCTGATGACTCTTAAGTCTAGGTACATAGAGAGAGTAGATGAGAGAGACGCCTTGGCCACTAAGCTTGAGAGCGCTCAACAGGAGTTGAAAAATGCTCATGCCACTATCGCCATACCTTGTGTAGACTGCCCATCTAATTTAGCTAGTATAGCTGAGCTGAGAGCCAAGAGTGGTGAGCAGTTGAGCGAGTTAGCTAGAGTGAGAGCTAAGCTGGAGCAGACTAAGCTAGAACTTGAGACCTTGACAGTTCCACCCACTATTTGTGAGAACTGTTTGTCCATGAGAATGGAGTTGATCAAGCTAAAAGCAGAGAAGTCTGTCAATGTTGATGAAGAGTGTGAGATCTGCTTATCTTAGGTGGAGTTGTTAGCTTCCTTGAGAGAGGAGGTAGCTGATGTTCAGAACGAGAACTTTTACCTCCATCAGATCCTGAGTTGTATTAGTGCCAGAGAGCCACAGCTCGGCATGATGATCGAGTAGTTCAAGAGACAATGGGTTTGGGGTAGGCGAGCGACGACGTGTGCAGCCAGCCGACATGATCTTCTACGACGGGCACTGACGTAAACGGAAGATTTTTCTCAGCAGGTAAGTTCTAATCTAATCTCCTATTTCCTAGGTAGATTAGTTAGAGAGATAGTCATCTATTTTTAATTAGCCTCTGAATTTGATTGTTAATCTCGTGATTAATTTTTTCTGTTAAAATATAGTCGCAGTAATATTTCTATTCTAGATTTACATGAAATATTTTATGTTTATTTCTGAATTAATTTCTGGATTACCCATATTTTATTCATTTAATTAGTATCGTATTTTTAGACTACATTTCGAATTATCATAGATTTATTTTGGGATTTTGCTTTCATCATTAAATATTTCTCGTATCCATTTTTATTCATTGCAGTTATTTTATTTAGTCTAGATTATTTTTATATATCATTTTATTTAGGACACCGGTCATTGTTAGACTAGACAACTTTAGTTACAGTAATTTGCTTTGTTAATATTGTGTGCTTGGTTAAGTTCGTTTGGGTGTTGGGTTTAAGTCGTAGTATAGCAAGAAATTTTTAGGCGTCCATTCACCCCCCTCTGGTCACTACTTTCGGTCCTACACATGTCTACGGTTGTTGTGGTTGACGGTTTTCTGCCAAAACCATCAAAGCGCTTGCTGCCCTTCCACCGTGTACACGGATTGGACCACCACGACCCCATAGCTCTCTCAGTCCGACAATCGCCTGTCTGTGTATCTGAGTCACATGACCAACGTCATGGCACTCATTTATCGCCGTTGCGTCATGTACCCGAATTGGACCAATACGATTCCGTAGCTTCTTAACCTCACTGATCATCCGTCCATATACATGCAACACCGGTCAACACCACGACAAGATATCTTCCTTCAATGTCCCCCTTCGAAGTGCCTCCCATCCGAGGGCTTCCTTTATCATCTCTTCCGTTGACAATCACTTATCATTTGAGAGCCATGAGGCCCACGGTCTCTACCAAGGCTTCCTTTATCGTCTCTTCCGTTGACAATCACTCCTCATGTGAGAGCCACTTCCACCTTCATGCAAGCACAACTCCTGCACGCTCCCACAAGACTAGGCCACACCCGATTTGTGCAGCATGATCCACATGACCCGGCCTCCACTCAGCGGTCACGTCCACCGTGGCACCGCTTGCGCCTCCACAATGCACCTGTAGTGCCACGTGAATGACACATCCTCTCACTACTCCGACATACCGCACAACACGACAACTTTGTCAACAACTCGACATTGCCCGGTCACACGGCTTGACCAAACACTAAACACACTCTGGTGCACCACACGTACATCTGAACACTTGCAAATACACACTGAACTCACAAACACCTATGGAAAATACTGATAAACAAACAAGATTAAGCCTAACACTATTTCGACTTGTGTTCGCAACATGTTCTTGTTGTTAGAATTGGTATGTCAGAATGATACGGACCTGTTGGTAGCTCTAATTTACTTGTTTTTTACTA
Organism: Zizania palustris; assembly: GCA_019279435.1. Taxonomy (NCBI): domain Eukaryota; kingdom Viridiplantae; phylum Streptophyta; class Magnoliopsida; order Poales; family Poaceae; genus Zizania; species Zizania palustris. The sequence goes on from JAAALK010000288.1 coordinate 29,896,980, forward strand.
TTCTTTGTCTTACTAATATGCCCTTACAGCTAGAATGTTACACATCATATTTTTATTTTTTTTCATTTTTATCATAGTGTTAGCTAGCAGGGGTGCTATACTAGTTGTATTATTTTGGGAATAAATTACTACCTATCTGGGGAGCCATGGTGAAAACCGTTGGCCTTATAGCTCCTAGATGACGAGTGATTATCAACGGAAGAAAAGAGAAGGAAGCCCTCCGAGAGGAGGGACTTCAAAGGGGCGCTATGAAAGGAGTCACTTCAAAGGAAGAGGACTTTAACATAGCTTGGTCGTGTAACTGAGGTAAATAAACGGGCGATCGCCGGGCTAAAAGAGATATGGGGTCGTGGTGGTCTAATCCTGGTACACAGTGTAAGGGCGGGAAGCGACTTGTAGTGGTGTTGGCCGGGTCTGACTCGGGTAGATGGATATGCAATTGCTAGGCTGAGAGAGCTACGGGGTTGTAGTTGTCCAATCCATGTACCCGATGCAAGGGCGACAAGAGCTTTGGTGGTTTGGACTCAAAACTATCGGCCACGTCAACTACCCATTTGAAAATCAATGGATCTGATGCAAAGCGGTGGAAGTCATGAAAGCGGAGCATCAGAAAAAATATTTAGATTAGGTGTTTTTATATTTTTCCCTTTGTGCCCCATGTCTGTAAAATCCTTGGGGCATTTGAGTCATTTACTGTAATATGTTTTGTTTTTAAATATCTCCTTGGGTTGCTTTTCTAGGGATAACTTGTGGGAATCAATCTTGAAATTTTAGGGTTTATCCCCTAATCTCCATCTGCCGCCACTACTAGGAGGCTGCCGGTTTGCTCAAAGAACGCATGCATGGATTGTTTCTTGATGCATCTGGTTTTCTTGCTATTATTCGGTGCTCCTATGTAGCCTAAGACACGTAGCACTCTTCCTCAAAGCATGTAGTATAGTCTGCTTAGTTCTGCCTGCCCGTGTGGAGAACAATGCTCGTGTGTGGCATCTACTTCCGGTCATCTGTGCTTTGTATGTTTATTCACAAGCATTTAATCGCATCACATTAAATAAGCTAAAAGGATAAATCCATTAGATGAAACATACTAAACATCATGTATCAATTAGCATATCATAAAAAATCAACAAGTAAAGTGCAAAAATAAAAAAGATGATTTTGTTACCTATTGTACAAGTAGTAGATTTTGGTAAAGTAAAAGCAACAATGTAGTGCTCAGTTCGAACAGCAGAAGAAAAGACAATGCACTCATCATGCCGAAATTGTAGGAAACAAAAAAAAACAGGGCTGGTGGTAGAGAAATTAAAACACTAGAGCTCACGTATGGCCGAGAAACTCACGCTCGGCCAGGTGGTGGCAAGACGAGGCCATCAGGCGGTGGTGGCACTACAGAATCTCAAGGCAGCTGGCGGCTTTGGTGAAACCAGGAAACGAGAGAGCCAACATTTCTAAGGAATTGGTAAAGTAATTTTTGATTGAGTTGTTCAAACCCTACGGTGTACATGGCTATTTATAACTAGCCCACAAAAAGGAAAATACAGTATGTTGGCGTAAAAGATTACGCTAACAGGTTTCTGTAGAAAAGAAACTAACAAACGAAGTGTTCGTGAAGCAAACTGTTCTAAGCCTCCGAAAGGATAATAGCTTAGAATAGTTCGAAAGTGTGTATTGAATCACTTGTATTCGGTCCTTATTACAGGGTGAAATGGGGGGTATTTATAGGCCTAAACATTAAGGAAAAGACCTATTTACCCCTCTATTACAACCGACATTAAGGAAACTATTCGGTTTCCTTAATAGGGCTAAAATGGTAAAAGACTAATCTAATAGGATAGAAGATAAGTCTTCCATCTTAGCTGGCAGAAAAGATCTTGAAGGGCTTTGGTTCGAAGACATACTTCGAACTAGTGCTTGTCTTCGGGCTTCGAACGAGGTTCTGGGCATCTTCGAAGATGGTCTTCGGACAATCTTCGAACTGGTTGACTGTCTTTATGCTGCTTCGGCAATAACTCCGAAGATGAGATATTTTCCCCCAACAGTAGCCCCTCGAATACGCTTCTCCGTTCGACCTGTAACGTTAGGAGAGCAGTATACGGAAAGAAAAGATAACCAATCATAGGGGTTATTGGTTTTTATTTTATCTCCGAAATGCATGAAGATATGAACTTCGAATCAGTCGTAAGGTAATTACTTTTCGAACTATCTTAGAACTGACTCAGGAAGTACGAAAGTCTTTTTAGACTTAGAAAAAATAGCCGTTAGTTTCTGTTTCTAACGGAAGTTATACGATGCGTTATTTTCGGAGGAAAATAACGGGCGAGAATGCGAAAGGGCAGAGCTCAAACGGTAACAAACGGAACATTTAAGCTATAAATAAAGGGCCTAAAGCTTACCCGATTACCTTTTCACCGCTTTCTCACAGTCAAAAACTTTTGAGCCCCTTGAGTTCTTGAGCCCTAGCTTTTGAGTTCTTGAGCCCTAGCCTTCATTTCCTCCAAAGCGATCCAGAGATTGCAATGGCGAAGACCAAGGGATCAGCGCCTCCTTCGATTGTGGCTCGGCAACAGGCGGCAGCAGCGGCAGCAGCAACGTTGGCGGCGATACCTTCGGTGGCCGCAACAACATCTATGGCGGCTGGAGGGGGAAATCCCCAAATCTCTACTGACCAAGGTTTGTGCCCCCCGTCAACTAAGTATTTAGATCAGTCCTTCCAGTTGGGGCCTTCGACCTGCAAAAGAGAGTCCTTGACAATCGCAGTAGGAGGAAATATTGGTGCGGGAGTTATGATTCGGAAACCGGGGAAAGAAGTAATTCCAGTGCCAAGACCCGGAGAAGTAGTAGTGTTCGAAGCCTTTTTCGAAGCAGGCTTGGGCCTCCCTGCTGTGGATTTCTTGGCCGAAGTACTTGACCTGTTCCATGTAACCCTCCCCCAACTATCTCCGAATGCGGTAGCTAGATTAGCTATCTTCGAGTGGGCTTTGAGAGCCGAAGGATGCGAAGGAAGGGCTGAAATCTTCGCAGCACTACATAGAGCAACCTGCCAGCCGAAAACCTTCGTAACTCCCGGAGGTGAAAAAGTAGTAATATCTTTTGGCAGTATCAACTTTAGACTTCGGGATGAGTATGCCCTTCGCTTTCCTGCTAAAGCTATCAACGTCAGATGGTACACCGATTGGATTCTGAAATGGTTCTATGCCGAAGTTGGGGCAAGCAATCCTCTGGCTGGACCACTTAAAGAAATCCAATTCCGAAAGGAAGCTTTGGTGCGACCCGACGAAGGCCAATTCGAAGCCCATCTGAACCTGCTTGAAAAAGTTAGCCGAAGGCTCAGTATGCGAGACTTGACTGAAGAATTCATTGGTCTTCAAATTCCTCCACTGATGGCCAACTGGCCTATCATCTTCGAAGATGACTCCGAAGGCGGCCTTCGCAAAATTAACTTAACTTCAAGTCCTACAGGTAACTTCGAAACCAACATGCATTAAACATATTTACTTCGAAGAAAAAACTAACTTGAATTATTTATTTTGCAGTTTCTTCAGCCCCTGTTACTTCAGAACAGATTATAAGGGCTTCGGAAAAGATCTTGGGTGCTCCAACTCCGGCTGAGAAAGAGTGGCGAATTAAACTAGTTGGGAGTTGGGAGAGATTTAACAGAGTATGGGGAATGCCGAGACTCACTCCTCCCCCTCTGATGGATTGGGTGCCTTTGGAGAAAGGGCCTCAGAAAAGAAAAGCCGAAGCTGGAACTTCAAGTTCAGCGAAAACTCCAGTGAAGAAGGTGGCTCGGAAGCCGAAGAACCTCGCACCTTCAGATCCTGCACCTTCGGACCCTGCGCCTTCAAGCTCAAGAACCTCAATTTCTGGTTCTAAAGATGATGAAGGTACATTATTAGTGAAATTGATTGATGAAGATGCAGCTCAACGAAGTATTCACATTGAAGATACTGCAGGTATACTGGAGCCCCAAACCAACATCGAAGAAGTAAGAGCTCCGGATACCCAGGAGGAAAAAATCGAAGCCCCTATGGGTGGAGATGAAGCCGAAGTTCCTGCAACTTCGGTTGTGGAGGAAAGGGCTGATCACGGAGATGCTCCGACAGCGGATAATCTAACTGCAGAGTCAGATGATGACTTCACTTTTGATCCTCCGATCAGTCCAGTACTCGATCTCCCGGAGAATGTTGAAGGTAAATTTTTGCATAATTCTTATCAATTTCTGCAAAATTATACAATGTATAATATTTTTGTTTTTGTAGAGCCTCCTGTTGTCGAAGTACCTCACGAAGATACAATTCAAAGGCCTTCGACAACTTCGGAGCCACAGCCAGAGGTTACTCAACAAGGGCCTGGAAGAGGTAAAAGACACATAGAGCCTCCTCTTACTCAAGGATCGACTTCATCTGAGTCAACAGATGAAAGTGAATCAACTGAGGGGGGGCCATCTTCAGAAGTTCCAAGGGCCTCGGAAGAACTCTCCGGACCTTCGCTAAGCAGAGCTGATCAGAAGGCTTCAGTAATGCTTCCTCTCATAACTCCTTTTTTGGAGGAGAAAACCGGACTTGGGACTTTGGTTAAACCTTTGGGTCAAGCCAGTCGTAAAGTCGGGGAAACAGAACTGGTAGCCCTTTTAAGCAGAGCGAAGGGCTCGGAGCTTAACCTTGCTGTAGAAATAGCAGCTTATCAGGTATAAAGCATCGTCGAACCAAATAGTAAATTATATATGAATAATTTCTTATTTTAGTTTTTCTTTTTTCTTAGCAAGCAGTCTTAGCCCGCGCTGCGGCTTTATCGAGTGAAAATGAAATTGCTCAACTTCGGGAAGAGAATGAAGCTCTTCAAAGAAATTTTAACTTCTCCGAAGGTCGAGTAGCTCAGATGGATAATGTAATACTAACAGAGCGAAGGGCTAGGCAAAGCTTGGAGGCTGCGAAGAAAGAGCTCGAAGCAGAAAGAATTGTGCTTCGAGCAGAAGTTGAAAGACTGCGGAAGGAGGATGCTGCTAAGGGGTCCGAACTTGTGAGACTTCAAGAAGAGGCTAGCCAACTCCTGACTCAAAAGAATACATTGACTACGGAGAATGCTAGAATCTCTGGAGTTCTAGCAGAAACGACTTCGGTCAAGGATGCTCTTATTGAGGAAAAGCTCAAGTCTGAGAAGGTGGCTTCGGAGGTCATCGAGCAGATGCTAGGTGTCTTGGAGTACTTCGGTACTACGGGATCACTACCTTCGGATGACAATGTGACTCTGCTGCGCCGGTTAAAGAGGATCCAAGGAGCAGCGAAGCAAATGAAGACGGCAGGCATGCGTTATGGAGAACTCTCCGGACAAGTGTCTGCCCTTGGATTACTTCGTTACTATGAGGATTTGGGCCGAGTAATTACTCCGAGCGCAGAGGGCTCCATCATCTTCGACGACGCAAGACTTTTGACTCCTTCCGAAGGCGTGGCTGCCGCCTGGCGAGCCTTTCAAACTTCATGGAGAGCCGAAGGTCGATCTGCGATCAAGGCTTGGATTGATGAAGGCCAACGCCAGAAGCAAGTTCGGAGCCAAGCTTCGAGCAGTCAACCTCCTTCGAACCCGCAGGTTTAGGAATATTTTAGGATTTCTAATCATGTAAAGCTTTATGCTTGTAAACATTTATCAATGAAAGTCTTGTTTATCATATTTTTAGGCTTTGCCTCTTATGGAAGATATCGAAGTGTTAGAGCTTAACAGCGAACTTCGCTCACTGTGGAACACCTTCGAACTTCTAAAGAGTTATAAGCGTCCTCGATTTCTTATTCCTCGAGATGACTCCGGCGTTATTGCGCCTGAAGTAATCAAAGACATATTGTCTTATATTAAAAAGGAAGATAAAGAGATTGACGCAAACACCTCGTCTTCTGAAGACACTAATTGGTCTGAAGACGAAGGTGAAGCCCAAAATAAAAGATCTGAAGATCTTAGAAGCTGGGAAAGAAGCCCCGAGCGGCTTCGAACTTGGGCCGAACTTCAACAAGAGCAAAAGGATTTTAGAGCTTCGAAGGGGAGGAAGAGAGTTAAACGTAAAGTTCTTAGAACTTCCGATGTTGGAACTAGTCGTTCCACCCCTAGTTCTCGGGACCGAAGAGGTCTCCGATTCCTTCTTGGTATAGATACCAATTTTTCATAATGTAATCTGTAAATACATTTATTTCAATAATGAATGCCGATTTAAAATTGTCTCCATATTTACTAGCCCCTCTTTGGGTATAAGCAACTTCGAACTGTATTCAAAGATGGTTATGCGCAAAGAAAAAACTTCGGAGTAAAATTTTTTGGGGGTTCGGAGCCCCTCTGTCATTTAAAGATCTTTTAAAATCTTATGAAATGCCTTCGACTTTTTGTAGTCAGAAGAATGGTAACTTGGTACCTTTGTTTAACGAAAGAAATCAATTGAGATAACTTCCAGGACACTTTAGTGTCTTAAAAAATTTGTCACTTTGGACTTATATGAACAGACATTCGAAGCTCATGGCTCAAATGCTGTTTTGCTTTAGCCACCTTCGGCTATTTGTGCAGAAGTCTACCAGCCAATGGCTTGGACTTCGCAGAATTTGGCCACCTTCGGCTCTTTTTACGGATGTCTACCAGCCAATGGCTTGGACTCCGTATAATTGTAGCCACCTTCGGCTATTTTTGCAGAAGTCTACCAGCCAATGGCTTGGACTTCGCAGAATTTGGCCACCTTCGGCTCTTTTTGCAGAAGTCTACCAGCCAATGGCTTGGACTTCGCAGAATTTGGCCACCTTCGGCTCTTTTTGCGGATGTCTGCAAGCTGCAGCTTGGACTCCGCAGATTTTGGCCACCTTCGGCTCTTTTTACGGAAGTCTACCAGCCAATGGCTTGGACTCCGTAGAATGTGGTATTGGCTCTTTTACGGATGCCTACAAGCTATCAACTTGGGCTCCGGATGGATTTCAGCCACCACACCGGAGGCTTCGACTTTATGGGTACGAAGTCCGGAAATACAGCCCAGCTTAATGACACTTCCCTCTCGGTCGACCCCACGGTTCCAGCGCGTCCGCTCGGGAAGCTGGGAGTCTACAAGGGGAAGGCAACTATCAGGGTGTATGCTTTATTAATTTAGAGGTGATTACAAATGAATTACAAGGAGCCCTTATGCGAAGTATCGCTTTAGGTGCTCCGCATGCCAAGTATGTGCTAACTCTTCACCTTCTAAATTAGCTAATTTAAATGAACCAGGGCGCCCTGAGCGGACAATTAGATATGGACCTTCCCATTTATTGCCTAACTTCCCTGGTGCTATAATGCTTCGTAGAACCAAATGACACGGCCTTAACTCGCTGAGCTTAACCTTCGGGTCATACCAAGTTTTCGTCTGCTGATGATACTTTGATAAATTAGCTACAGCTCGAAGTCTTGTTTCTTCTGACAAATCTAACGAAGCTTGTCTCTCTTCTTCGATGTCTGGTTCGGTGCTGCGAAATGATCCCCCTTTGAGCTCCGTTGGAGTCATAGCTTCATCTCCGAATAGCAGTCTGAACGGAGTAAAACCTGTGGACCTTGTTTGCGTAGTCCGAATGGACCACAGAATCTTCGGAAGCTCTTCGGTCCACAGTCCTTTTGATAATCCTACTATTCTTCGATTTAGCCCTGATAAAATATTTCCATTGGCTCGCTCAACGGCTCCATTCGACTGAGGATGTCTCACTGCAGCAAAACATAGTTGAATGCCTAGGTCTTCGCAAAACTTCCTGAAGGGCTCTGCGCTGAACTGTGTTCCATTATCAACTGTGAGATATCTAGGCACTCCGAACCGGCAAATAATGTTCTTCCAGAAGAATTTCTGTACATTGTTCGAAGTGATAGCTGTTAAGGGCTCTGCTTCTACCCACTTAGAAAAATATTCAATAGCTACCACTGCGAACTTCAGATTTCCCTTTGCTAACGGAAAGGGACCAATTAGATCCATACCCCATCTGGCCATAGGCCATACCGGAGCAATGACTTGAAGAGCTGTTGGTGGGCGATGACTCCGTCGACCCATCCACTGGCATCCTTGACAAGTGCGGACCAAGCTCTCCGCATCAGCTGTTATTGTGGGCCAATAAAGCCCCTGGCGAAGTGTTTTTCCTGCCAGAGCTCTAGGGGCTAAATGGCTTCCACAAAGGCCTTCGTGAATTTCTCGAAGAATTTCTTGGCCTTCGGCTTGAGATATACATCGGAGTAGAGGGGAGCATACTCCGGCCTTGTATAATATACCGTTGATTAACTGATAGTTTCTTGCTCTGAGCTTTAATCTTGACAACTGGGGCTCTTCAGGCAAATTTGTTCCTCCTTGCAGGAGTTCTATGATCGAATCTTTCCAATCTGCACTAGGAATGCAAAGAATCTCCGCAGAGGCAATTTGTGGCACCGAAGGTACATTGAGCTCCTCATAGAAAGCTTTGTCAGGCACATCCACAGCTCCGGCTGCAGCCTTCGCTAAAATGTCCGCTTGCACGTTTTCAGCTCTTGGTATACTCCGAATGGAAATACCCTTGAAATGTGCTTCGATCTTGCGGATCTCTTCTAAATACTTTGCAAGCTGTGGATGTCGGACTTGAAAACTTTTGTCTACGTGCCCTGCTACTATCTGAGAATCTGTTTTTATAATTATCCTTGTAGCCCCTAAAGCACGTGCTTTCCGGAGTCCCAATAAAATCCCTTCGTACTCCGCTATATTATTGGTAGACTTAAAGTTGAGTCTTGCAGAGTACATTGCTCTTTGCCCTGACGGTGAAATCAATACTGCCCCAATGCCTGCTCCGGATGCTTGGAAAGCCCCATCGGAGTAAATAATCCAAACTCCGTCATCTGATTTCTCTGGAGTCAACTTCGCAGGTGGAGTCCACTCTGCTACGAAGTATGCTAGGACTTGGGATTTGATAGCTGTCCTTGCCAGGAAAGATATGCCGAAGGGTGCTAGCTCTACTGCCCACTTTCCAATCCTTCCAGTGGAATCTTTGCTTCGGAGCATATCTCCTAAAGGATACGAAGTTGGTACAATTACATTATGAGCCAAAAAATAATGTCTTAGCTTCCTCGAAGCCATTATCAGAGCATAAACGAACTTCTCAAGTTCGGAGTATCTTGTCTTCGCTCGTGACAATGCTTCGGATACAAAATAGACAGGATTTTGGACCAACTTCCCATTGATATCCGCTTCTCTGACAAGGACTGCGCTGACAGCTGAACATGTAGCTGCAAGATACAAGAGTAGGGTTTCGTCCGCAATAGGCACCGTGAGTGTAGCAAGATTGCTGAGATAATCTTTAATATCTTCGAAGCTTTTCTGACACTCCGGTGTCCATGCAAAATCTTCGGACCCTTTCAAAGCTTTAAATATTGGCAAGCTCCTCTCCGCAGACCTTGATAAAAACCTGCTAAGTGCGGCCAGACGTCCAGTCAGCTTTTGCACTTGCTTTAAATTCTCCGGAGGAGCCATCTTCTGCAGCGCAGTTATTTGAGTAGGGCTAGCTTCAATTCCTCTGCTTGAAACTAAGTACCCTAACAACTTTCCAGCCTTAGCTCCGAATATACATTTTTCGGGGTTAAGACGGATCCCACATGCCCGAAGGCTATTGAATGTTTCTGCTAAGTCTAGGCTATGTTGGTGCTTTAAAGCACTCTTTATTACAATATCATCCATATAGGCCTCTACATTGCGGCCTAGTTGATGACCTAGAGCCTTAGCAACTAATCTTGAAAAAGTAGCCCCGGCATTTCTTAGGTCGAAGGGCATTCTTACATAGCAGAAGACTCCCGAAGGAGTTACAAAGCTCGTCTTGATTTCATCTTCGCGCTTCAACCATATTTGATGATAACCAGAATACGCGTCAAGGAAGCTTAGTAACTCCGAACCTGCAGTGGAGTCAACTAGTTGATCAATTCGGGGCATGGGGTAGGGGTCACGTGGGCACGCTTTATTCAAAGATGTGAAATCAATGCACATGCGCCACTTTTCGGAAGACTTTTTCCTGACGAAGACTGGGTTGGCTAACCATTCTGTGTGGGCCACTTCTCTGATAATCCCAGCCTTCAACAGTTTTTCAACTTCGTCCTTAGCTAGAGCAGCTCTCTCTGCGGACATCTTCCGGAGCCCTTGTCGAACAGGCCGGGCCTTCGGGTTTACAAGAAAACTGTGCTCAATAATATCCCGATCGACTCCGGTGATATCTTCGTCAGACCAAGCGAAGACATCCAAATTTTCTTCCACGACTTTTTCCAAGGAAGTTGCAACTTCAGGAGGTAAATCTTTACCAAATTGAAAAGTGTATTCTTTACCATCTTTGACAATGACCTTCGTTGCAATCTCTCCTTCGGGACTTGGTCTCGGAAATGACTTCTTCGAAGCTTCGGAGGAGGCTGAAAAAATTTCTTCATTATCTTGGACACTATTTACTTGCCTCGGATCAAGAGGAGGACCGTGTCCATATTCTGCCCTCCGAGCCATGGCTTGATCTCCGAAGATTGTCAGGACTCCTGCTTGTGTGGGCATCTTCATGCACAAGTAGTTGTGATGCGCCACAGCTCCGAACTGATTCAACATGCCTCGTCCGAAGATGACATTATAAGCATACGGGGCATCTACCACATCAAAGATAACTTCTTCAGTTCGGGCTAGTAAACCTTCTCCGAAGGTTACTTCCAGGCCTATCTGGCCAAGTGCATCAAGCGGAGGTCCTGCGAAGCCTTGCAGAGGACGAGCCGCTGGGAGGAGATGCTTCCGAGAAATGCATAACTGATCGAAGGCTTGTACAAAGATGATATCTGCCGAGCTACCTCCGTCAATTAGCACCCTTCGGACTTCAGTCCCTGCAATATCAGCAGTAATAACCAATGGATCTGCATGCGGGAACTTAATACCAGCTGCATCCTCCGCAGAGAAAGATATTGGAACATGAGACCACTCCGGCATTGCAGCTGCAGATGACGAAGTCCCAATATGGCCTACTTCCCGAACGTACTCTCTTCGCTGTCTCTTGGACATGCTTCCGAGGGTACCTCCTCCGGAGATAGGGAGAACTACTCTCTTTCCTCTATCTTGCCCTTCCTCTTGCTTCGGAGGTGGCATAACATTGGCCATCGGAGGGTGCCTTGCAGCATCAAAATTTTCTATTCGTGCCACAGCTTGGACCGGGTCTGGGCGCGCTGCTGCTGGACTTCGGTCGGTACTGCCTCGACCCGAAGTTCTTTCCAAGTATTCTCCCCTTAGGGTAAGGATAGCCTTGCAAGTGTCAGTTGCATGGCTTCGATTCTCTCCATGAATACAGCAAAAAAGGGTCTGGCCCTTGCCAGCCGTTTTCCCTGGCGGCCTCCAGCCGCTGGACTTGTTCCCCGCAGACTGTGGAGCTCTTGGTGCAAACTTCTGTGGGGGTGCAATGTTCAAAACTTCAGAGCGAGGGTGCTTTTGCCCTCTTCTTCGATCATGTTGCACTTCGAAGACTGGTTCTTGCGGCTGTGCCGAAGTCTTCACCTCTGCTTTAACTTCTTGCAATATTGTCGAAGTAGCAGTAGTCCTCCGAAGCCAACCCTCTTCAGACCTCGCATACTCCTCGAAGTATGACATCAGTTGTGATACTGTGGTGATGCTCTTCCGATGTAGTTTATCCAGAAGGCCTTTATGACTGACGCCTTCCCGAGCCGCATCAACCACTGAGGATGTGGACAGTCCCCGAATTTGCGACTTCGTGTGAGCGAAGCGCTTGAAGTACTGCCTCAATGTTTCTCCGGGGAGCTGTTTCACTTGGAAAAGGCTTCCTGTTGACATGGGGGGCACGAAGGTGCCCTGAAAGTTACTTATAAACTTCCTCTTCAACTGTGACCACGAATTGATTGATCCTGGCTTTAAAGACCAGAACCATCTCAACGCCACTCCTTGAAGAGCTAACGGGAAGCACTTCGCCATAGTTTCTCTGTCTCCGCCGCTAGCTTCAATCGCTAGGGCATAAGAACGCGCGAACTCACTGGGATCTTCGTCTCCGGCATACTTGCAGAGCTTCGAGGTTTTGAACTTTGGATCGAAGCGAACCTTCTGCAGCTCAGGATGCAACGGAGATTCATTGTCGTAAGAGGCGTTCTCCGGGGCTTCGGGATAACCAAGATCGTCGTCTTCGGGCACTTCGGGGATAGCTGGGGTGGCTTGAGAGCGAAGCCTGTTCGCAGCCTCTTGCCGCCACCTCGCTACCTCAGCTTGAAGGTTGGCCATTTGAGTGGCCATGTCTCCAAGGCTATCTTCATCTCCTCCGGAAGGACCTTCCGGGTCTTGAGAACTGGTATGATCAGTTCGAATCGGAATGGAGGGTGGCGGAGTGGCTCCGGGCGGTCGGAGTATGGAAGGGGTTGGCGGAGAGGTTTCGTATCCTCGAGGGATAGAAGCCCCTTGCGGAGTTTGAGGTGGAGGGATAGTCGAAGACCCTCCGACTTCGACTGTGTCGAAGGGTATCTCTCCGGAGATCCGAGAAGACCTCCGAGTGGGATTGCGAGGTGCGCTCCGCTTAGGAGGCATGATGTAAGAAGTTGGTAGAGAACGAAGTTTTTCGGACTAAGTTCCCCACGGACGGCGCCAACTGTTGGCGTAAAAGATTACGCTAACAGGTTTCTGTAGAAAAGAAACTAACAAACGAAGTGTTCGTGAAGCAAACTGTTCTAAGCCTCCGAAAGGATAATAGCTTAGAATAGTTCGAAAGTGTGTATTGAATCACTTGTATTCGGTCCCTATTACAGGGTGAAATGGGGGGTATTTATAGGCCTAAACATTAAGGAAAAGACCTATTTACCCCTCTATTACAACCGATATTAAGGAAACTATTCGGTTTCCTTAATAGGGCTAAAATGGTAAAAGACTAATCTAATAGGATAGAAGATAAGTCTTCCATCTTAGCTGGCAGAAAAGATCTTGAAGGGCTTTGGTTCGAAGACATACTTCGAACTAGTGCCTGTCTTCGGGCTTCGAACGAGGTTCTGGGCATCTTCGAAGATGGTCTTCAGACAATCTTCGAACTGGTTGACTGTCTTTATGCTGCTTCGGCAATAACCCCGAAGATGAGATATTTTCCCCCAACACAGTATTACCCATAAGGTATTTTTCTCACAGACGCGAAAATACAAAAGCGAGCCCAATGGGCAAAATAGTAAAATTCTATTTCTAGATATTTTATCCTAACACGGAACATTTATAGCAGTTACGACTTCGTATCACGACCCTCTGATCATTGATCAATGGTACATACTTAGGTCAAACCCGGTCAAACCACACTTAGGTCAAACCCAGTCAAACCACGGAAAGTTCCCTGCTGTTCTCGGTCTATGTACCCGGATTGTACTAGCATGACCCAACGATTCCCTCAGTCTAGCAGTCGCTCATCTATGTACCTCAGTCACACGTCCAAGACATGACATTTATTCTCTTCTCCTCTTATTTGACTTTCGTTGATAATCACTCATCATCATCTAGATACATGAGGCCTACAGTCTTCACCACGGCTCCTCAATGTCCCCCATGATGAGTGCATTGTCAACACCCTCTTCATCATCTCTTCGAACTTGTAAGAACATGTGGAAACACGAAAACAAAAACTCAAGAGAATAGAAAGAATAAAATAAAATAAAGGGTTCGACCGTAATGACCAAAAGCCAAACAAAAACTAGAAAAGGTCATTTGGGTTGAACAGAAAAGTAATCAGAAAAAATGATTTCAAGTAAAAAACTCAAATGAGTGCATTCTCAGAATCATCAACAAGGATTTCAATAGAGTAAATGCAAAATAGAATAAACTATCCCTAAAACAAATCCCAAAGAAAATCAAAATCCCCCCTAAGTCCTCAAATTTCTCCCCTTGTTGACAATTGGACTCATTAAGCGAGACTAAAAGCACTCGCGAGATAAAAAATCCACTCCCCCTGAAATGCAGATCACCCTCAAATTATGCTATGGATGCAAGTGGCATGCGAAAGGAGTGTAAAAAAGCAAGCTTCTTAGATATTATTAACAACAATTACAAGATCTAGCAAGTATAGAAGAGAATATTGTCTAATAACATGACATTATAAACATAGTTGATAATATCAAAAGAAATTCATTAGCAAGCATTGACAGATTTTTACAGATAAAAGCATCACCACATTTTCTAGTTGACAGGCAAGATAAATTATGAATAGCGAAAGCTAGCTATTATGTACCCACATTTGCACATCCAATAATAAGAGATTCAGCAAACTAGTTATCTTTATATTTTCAAGCTTTTTGTTTCCTATTTTGAATTTATGCCAGGGGTTATTTGCATGTCAACCTTATGCTAACCAACCAAACCAAATCTAGGCCAGAACAGGACCATAAAAAGCTTAAGACATTGGTCTTGGTATATATTGCAATGTCGTAGTTCATACGAAAATGCCATGGCAAGTAGTATAGAACAATGCAATGCGACACAGTAAACCCACCTAGATCTTTTGCACTTAAGAATAAAAGGCATGGATTTTCCATTTTTCATGATTTTTATCATTTTAAGAGCACATTTTCAATGTAAAGCATATAGATGTCCAAGTTACATATTTCCATCAAAGTAAAGGATTTAGCTACCGGACATGTAAAAGATAGCTAAAGCATTCGACATACACATGCTAGTTACCAAAATCTGTGGTGACCATTTTTCAATTTTAAAGCATAAAATATATGTATATGACAAATATAAGATATATCACTTGAACTAAAACAAAGCATGATCATTGACAGTTATCCAAAAGCATATACTAGTAGGTACAAGTAAAAGTAGTTTAATCATATAAAAGAAGCAAACTCAAAGTGTGGATATATTAATATGCATGATATGTACACACACAAAAGACTAAATAAAGAAAAAACTCAAAAGACTCAAATATCCTAAAAAGGGTAAAAAAACTCCCAAATCCCCTCACAAACGATCAAAAGTAGATGGTCCAAGGATTTGGTCAAAATGTTAGCCAACTGGAGATGAGACTCAACATGAATAAGGTTAATGATATCTTTAACATATTGATCTCTTAAGAAGTTAATGTGAATATCAATGTGTTTGGTCTTATAATGTAGACATGTGTTTTTTCCTACACTAATCGTGCTGGTGCTGTCGCAAAAACAACAGCACTCTGGCAGGGAAAGACAACCCACAATATTTCAAAGTTGAAATCATCCAAACCAACTATGAGCAGCAGCTACATACTCTACCTTTATGGTGGAAAGAGAAACTCCATATTATTTTTTAGAACACCTAGAAACAAGCGAAGAACCAAGAAACTGACAAGTATGGAAAGTGGACTTACGATCCAACCTACACCCACCAAAACCAGCGTCAGAATAGCTACATAACTAAAGTGATGAGGATGCTGGATAGAAAAGACCAAGATCAGGCGCATAGGTAAGATACCTGAAAATATGCTTCACATCTTGACAACTAGACACACACGGTGAAGACTAGAAGTGGGCACACAATCTCACGATAAACTAGATATCCGATCTCATCGCAGTTAAATAAAAGAGCAATCCGATCATCCCTCAGTATTCCTTCTCATTGACATTGACGCCGCTCTCATCCTTGTCTAGGCCCCCAAATGTAGCCATGGGGATCATCTGACGCTTTAGCTCATCACCAAAATCAAACTTCTTTAGTATATCCTTGGTGTAGTTGCTTTGGTGGATTAAAATGCCTTGCTTGGTCTGCTTGATCTGGAGCCCTAGGGAGTACTTGAGTTCACCAATGAGGCTCATCTCAATCTCACTATGCATCTGCTCAAAAAATCTAGACACAAGCGCATTAGAAGAACCACCGAACATTATATCATCCACGTAAATTTAAGCAATCAGAAAATCAATGCCATGTTTGAGCAAGAAAAGCGTATTGTCAACAGAACCCATTTCAAAGTCGTTCCCCAACAGAAAATGCTTCAAGTGATCATACCAAGCCAATGGGCTTTGTTTCAAACCATACAAAGATTTTTGCAACTTGAAAACAAGTTTGAGAAACTTTGGGTTTTCAAAACCGAGGGCTCCCTAACATAAACTTCTTCTATATACTTTTTCAAAAATGCACTTTTGACATCCATTTCAAAAAGCGTAAAACCCTTCGATGTAGCAAATAACAAAAGTATGCGAATAGACTCAATATGGGCAACAGGGGTAAAAGTTTCCTCAAAATCAATACCCTCTTTCGAGCAAAAAAAACTAGGGCAACTAGTCGAGCCTTATTGCGCACCACAACCCCATCTTCACCTTGCTTGTTCTTAAACACCCACTTGGTTCATATGGGGTTGTATCTAAGTGGTAGCTCAACTAGTGTCCAAACCCGATTGCGAACAAAAATTTCAAGCTCTTCTTGCATGGCACTAATCCAATTAGCATCAGATAAAGCATGTCCAACATCTTGAGGCTCAAAATTAGCAACAAAAGAAGACTGAGTAAAGAATGCAAGTGAACCTTCTAGAGATCTCAAAGATCTCGTCATGATGTTGTCGATGATGAGCTGTGCACTACCTAAAAAGGGCTATTAGTGATGGGTCATAATAGTCATTAGTCATTAATAGCAGTCATTAGTAGCATACATCTTTACCCATCACTAATGGTCACCTTTAGTGACACATATAGATGTTCACACGTCACTAAAGGTTACCTTTAGTTATGGGTATAGATGGTCACGTGTCAATAAAGGTCACCTTTAGTGATGCACATATATCTATATCTGTTACTAATGGTGGACCATTAGTGACAGGTATAGATGTTCATGTGTCACTAAAGGTTGATTTTTTTCATTTTAGATCTATTCTATACAATTTTGTTTAGTTTCTTTAAGTTTAAATGAGTTAACAATTAGACCCGAGATGATCATGTAGATTCTCTTTTCATCATTTTTGTCATCTGTTGGCATAAAAGTTTACGCTAACAGGTTCTCTGAGATCAAGAACATACAAACAGTGAGTTCGTACTTAAGAACTTACTGGAGCCTCCGAATTGGATAATAGCTCAAGTAGTTCGAATATGTGTATTCAAAGGCCAGGTGTTCGCTCCCCATTACAGGGTAGAGAGGGGTGTATTTATAGGCAGGAAATTCTTAAGTTAAAGACCTAAATACCCCTAGATTACAACCGACATAGTGGGAACTACTCGGTACCCGAAGCGGGGTGAAAAAGGGTAAAGTTTATCCCGGGTAGATGGATAAGCCAAACATCTTATCAATCTTGTCGTTCCACTTTGGAGCCTTCGTATCTTGCGGAAGGCCTCTCAGGACTTCAGATCGAGGCACTCTTCGGCTTGGCGTTGCCACCTCCGAACAGGAGCTCACGTACCTCTAAAGCTTAGTGAATTTTTGGGCTATCAATCTCTAAGTCCTGAAGGTGAAGCAATTTCCCCCAACAGTAGCCCCTCGAATACGTCTCTCCGTATTTAACCTGTACAGAAGGAAGGCAGTATACGCAAGGAATATTTTCATATTTTGAGACTTAGAGAGGATTTGAACACATTACATTTCTCCGAAGGATTTCAGACCCAAAGCATTCGGACCCCTCCCCGAGCTCCTAACGCAGTGTGAACACATCGTAGGAAAGAGTACTGCTCCGAAGTGAAAACGTTGTGGGGAACAATTTAGATTATAGCCGTTACGGCGCAAATAGCCATTACGCCCTATAAAAAAGGTAACGGTCGAAATTTACGGCGGTCTCACGCCGTTCCACTTTCTGGACCCATCTGTCAGTGGCTGAAGCCGAACCCGCAGGGTGAACACAATCGAAGCGTAGCAACTGGCGATCGGATATAAAAGAAGGATTAGAAGTTACCCGACATTTTTTACCGTACTCAGCGCTTGCGACTTGCTTTCTTCAATCTCCAAATCTCACAACCTCCCCATCCACTGAGCCATGGCGAGAACCAGCCACACCGTTCTGGTGGCAGCGAGCACCTTGGCGCAGAGGCAAGCGTGGGCTGCCTCAGCCGTGGTGGCAATGGCGGGAGCTCCGGACGACACATGGCCCAAGAACCCTCAGGCTCTCCGCCCGCCCTCCAAGAAGAAGATTTCTCAAAGCTTTCTCATCGGTCAGTCCACGAGCACCGCGGAGTCTATTGAGGAGGCCGTGGAATGGAAACTAGGAGCGGGATTGCGGACTCGAGTCCCCGGGTCGGAATCCACCCCAAAGCCACGAAGCGGAGAAGTGGTGGTCTTCGAGGCGTTCTTCAAAGCGGGCTTGAGGCTTCCGACCATCGACTTCTTGTCGGAGGTGCTGGATCTGTTTCACATCACCTTACCTCAATTATCTCCCAATGCTGTCACCCGCCTAGCTATCTTCGAGTGGGCACTCCGGGCCGAAGGGTGCGAAGGATGCTCGGAAGTCTTCGCCGCCACCCATAAAGCCATCTGCCAGCCGAAGCCGCAGGACGGGCCTGGGGACTCCAAGGTGGTAACGGCCTTCGGCAGCGTCAACTTCCAGTTGCGGAGGGAGCACGCCCAACACTTTCCTGCGAAGGCCATCAATGATCGATGGTACACCAACTGGATCCTTTGGTGGTTTTACACCGAAGTCGGAGAGGACTCCCCACTCTCAGGACCTCTCCAAGAGATCTGGTTCCGGAAAGAAGCGGAGATCACTCCGAACCCTAGCCTGCTCTCCACGCGTCTAGGGCTATTGACCTCGGTGGCCCGCTGCATGAGTATGCGTGTAACACCCCAAATTTTCAAAACAATAAAAATATTATTAAATTCAATTTCTTGGAATTATTATTTCTGAAAATACTTTTAATACTCCTTTATACCCTTTTTAACTACAACATAGAGTAGATGGCCAAACTAGGAGGTGAAAATTTTTGTATATGATCCTAAAGCCAAGAAATGTTTTTGAGAATTTTTATAAATTTTATCCACTCTGGAAATACCCCAAAATATTTAATCCATTTTCTGCAATTATTTTAAATCTGAAAACCTTAGTAACAGTGATGGGCTCCCCTCCCTCCCTTCTCTCTCTCCCGGCCGGCCCAGCCCGTTACCCCGCGCGCCTTAGACTGACATCCGGACCCCACCTGTCGGCGCCGATTTCCTCCCCTCGCGCGCGCACCCGACAACCCGGCCCCACCCGTCAGCTGCCTCCCTCGCTCGTCCGCGCTCGCTGGCCAGTGGCCCCCGCTCGTCAGAACCGTCTTCAACCTCGCGCCAGCCCCCCCCTAATCCCGCCGGCGAGAACTTCGCCTCGGATCCCCTCGCCGGCTCCCCTTCTGTTAAACCAAGGCCGACATTAACTCCCCCGAGGCCCACCGGTCAATTAAGCGCGTTAAGGCGCGCATTTAAGCCCCTGGATCGCCTTCATGCGCCCGGCCGCGCCTTCGCCGGTGAGTAAAGCCCCCCCTCGGCTTTCCTTGCATGCGAGCCCCCTCCGGTGTCCTATTTAACCCCCCGGCCTACGCCGCGTCCGACCCCCATGCCCACTCGCTTCGAGAACGAACAGAGCGCCCTCCCTTCGCCTTTGAGCGTTTTCCCCCTGCTTCGCCTCCGGCCGCCCCTCGCCGTCGCCTCGGACCACCCCGGCCCGCGCCTCCGCCACCGTCGTGACCGCAAGGACATCCCCTACCTCGGCCACGTCTCCGCTGGTCAAGGAGATCGCCAGAACACCGTCGCCGTCGAGTACCCGAGGAGCCTTCCGCGTCTACCCTCGTCGCCGGCCACGCCCCGTCATCCCCGGACCGCCGCCAAGGTACCATCGTGACCGCCGTAGCGTCCCCCTTCCATTTCTAGGCTTAGCTAGGACCGCCGTCGCCCGCCGTGGCCGCTGGCCCGCTCGCCGTCGTCGGAGAAGACGACCGGCACGGGTCGAGTACCCATGCCGTGTCGGATCTGATCCCGACCGTGCGATCGCGATCGGACGACGCACGTGAGCCCACGTGCGCGATCTAATCCACACCGTTAGATCTCGGCGAAGGGGTATGTTTTAATCTCGTGCGTCCGTTAGTTTTTAAAACCCGCGATTGATCTGGATCGCTCATTGCGTACTGGTTCGATGTTTTAATCCTGGCCGTCCATGTCGACTTACGCGTCCCGCCTCGCCCTCGCGCGTCGGATCTGGATCTGACGGTCCAGATCGACCCGGCGCACGCGCACAGTGCGCGGGTTCACCGTGAGCCTGGCTCACCGTGGACTCGAGGGATTTAAAATTTGAAAATAAATTCCAGAAAAGGTTTAAAACTTGTAAAATTCATATCTGGCGCATTTGAACTCTAAAAATTGCCATTCCAATTTTAGAAAATTCATAATATTATTCTCTACATGTTTATACAATAAAAACAGTAGGTTTACATTAGACATTTCATGTTTATTTAAATGAATGTTTAAATACCCTTAGGTTAAAAATGTAAAATTTAATTATTTAAATTCCAGTAAAATTTATATTTATTTATTTCTTGATGATATGAACAGATCACTAAGTTTTCTATGAAGCTTTCATTTTTAGAGAACTTAAAAATGAGAATAACCCCTTTTAAAACCCCTTTCTAAAAAGGACTACTTTTTAAATTCCTTTAAAATTTATTTATAAAATAAACCACAGAACCTTAACCATTGAATTTATTTTATTTATAATCAAACCAACTTTAACTTATGTGCTTATAATGTAATGTTATATTGTTTGATTGAATGTTGTGTTCTTTTTATTTTACTTTACTATATCAAAAAGACTACGACGTCGCCGAGGAGCCGGAGTACTTCCCCGAAGTCCCTCCCTCTCCTTTTGCTGAACAAGGCAAGTCACCAAACCAATCTTTTGAGCATATTGAACCCATGTTTGATTAAACTATCGCTAAAACACATAGGTTATATATGCATTAGTCAAATGAACCCTTACATTATATTTAATTAGGATCCCCGACCTTGATGTGCAACCCAAGCCATGCTATCTCGCCTAACCTCCTTGTCACCATATGATTAATGATATTAGCTAGTGTCCAATGTATTGACACGATCGCTATAGGATAAAAATGAGTCGTAGCAAAATGGTTCTATTATATGATCCCCGTTACTTCTTATCCTTGGAAATTCTGTTGGTGATGAGTTATGGTTGTGAGTGTATGCATGGTGGGTTCCGGGTGCAAGCTAGGGCATTGGTCGGTAGCACCCGGGGCACTATAAGGACCGGTCTGAGGGATTCGTTGCAATACACTTACGTACTAACCACAAGTCTAGTGGGTAAGTCCTAACTAAGGTATGGGTTGTTCCAAACCGAGGCCACCATTTGGAGATGGGTCAAGTTGCACCTGCGGGTGACTTGTACCAATGTGGCGCAAAAGGGGGTGCGACGTTAGCCGGGATGCGGCCCGGCGCGCCGACGAAACCTAGAGCTGGTGGTTATCGCTTGGAACCTCTCATATTGAGGTTTTGGCACGAGTTCCCGTGAAATGGGTCATCTCGTTTGGGATGAGTGCGTGCCTTGTGGGTACAGTAGTACATCTCTGATCAGAGTCTTAAATCTTTTCGAAAAGCCGAGCCCACGGTCAAGGGCGGGTTGCGTGACATCCCCCAGTTAGTTTACTTTGAGTATGAATGTGCATGATGGATTGACATGTAAGGACCGTTGAGCGAGGTGGGGCTGACTGTACCCCTCGAGTTAGTGATGTTGATGATGTTCATGTTTACTTTCCGCATGATTAAAATATGATTACACTAAATGCAATAACTGCAACTGCACTTTTCCGCAATGTTAGCCATTATCCTTCCTTGTTTATTATCCTGCATTATTATTTGCATTTGCGGTGGCTTGTTGAGTACTTTTTGTACTCATACCCGTTGGACCCCACAGAGGATGCTTATTTTGAGGACGGTCTGGAGTAGCGACCCAGTCGAGAAGAAAGATCCTGAAGAAGATGTTCGTCATGCCGCTGTTTAATTATTTTATTACTGCTTTTACTAAAACTTTGATGTAATAAATATGGTCTGCGTACCATGGATATTGTCGTATGTACGTTGTCGCATGATGAACCTCTTGTATTATTGTTTTTCTATGGAAATTCAATAATGTCTCGATTTGTTAAATCGGGGCGTTACAAGATGGTATCAGAGCCGACTCGACTGTAGGAAGCCAAACAGACCCGCCCAGCCATTAGCCACAGGAAATTATTTCTCGAAAATCTACTTCATAAACTTTGTTCCTCTCCTCACTTTTATTCAACTTGCTGTTTTGTAGATGCCTGTCTACCAAGTTCACAGTTACTGCCGCCACTACGAGGGCTTCGTCCGGGAGCTCCGCATGATGCTCACCTTCCTCGGGTTCCTCTTCGAGCCCGAATTTCAAGGAGTGTACCCCGACGAGTTCGCCGGGCCTTGCGACGTCTCCCTCACCGTTCACGGCTCCGGAGAACACCTGCCGCCCTACACCACCGCACTTGGAGGCCCGACTTTCGACGTCGCGTGCCAACGAGTCGCCCTCCAGGTCCTCATGGAGCTGAGGATGATCTACGACGATCGTCTTCAGAACTCGTCCTTCCGGCTCGTGCCGAAGCGTACTCCCGGAGCCCACCGTAGCATCTACCTCGGAGTTCACTCCGTGCGTGATCCGGTCATGGCCCGGCAGTCGCGTCTTCTACAGGCCATGGATTATCTCCACACCGAGGCGGTGCTCGACGCCGACGAGCACCATGAGGCGGTTGAGTTCCTTCGTGAAGAAACGAAGAACTTGATCCAGCAGAATGGCCAGTTGCAGCGCAAGATTATGCAGCTGCAGAAGGATATAGCGGAGATGGTTCCTCTTCTTCCAAGGAAGAAGAAGCCCATCCGTGAGCCCCTCCCTCGCCCCAAGAGGATCCCGCCGCGACCCTCCCCCGGCAGGCCCTCTACCAGCGCCCCTCCTCCACGCCCCGGCCTCGTCTCCGACTCCATCATCGAGAATTTTCTCGAGCCCACCATCTCTCTGGAGCCGCGCACTCGTGGTTCCGAGAGCACGGAGACCGCCTCCGGTGGCGAGTAGGCGTTAGGAGTCGCTATTTTTAATAAAAGCAAAATTTTGTATGTGGTGCTGCCCACGACGAGTGTGTCATGGGTAGAATAAAAACTCGATTGTAATGAACAATTTCTACCACTCTATATATTTATGTGCTTGAATCTTATATGATATTTATGGTTGTATTATTGCTTCGTCATCTTCTGCTTTATCGCTATGTATATTCAGAAGATGGCCGACCACCAGAACACCGGCTCCAACAACGGAGCAGGAGGAAGCCGTGATGCGCCCGAGGGTGTTGTACCCAACTAGGGTGCAACGGGCCCACGTCAGTCTGGGTCGCCTTCCGCCAACCATCCCACCTTGGCGGAGATTGTGGCGAATCAGAACCAGCTGATCACCGCCCTCCTCACCCAAATGCAGAACCAACAGGCTCAGTTGGACCGTCTGCAGAACGGGGAGCCCGCCCCTCGTGCACCAGCACCTGTGCCCGCTCCGCAACTCTCCGAGTTTCTGCGCGTGCGCCCGCCCATCTTCTCGAGCACCACCAACCTGATGGAGGCCGGAGATTGGCTTCGCACCATCGGAAAGAAGCTCGACCTCCTCCCCTGCACCGACCGGGAGCGGGTGGCCTTCGCCACTCACCAGCTCCAGGGTCCCGCCGCTGAATGGTGGGACAACTACCGTGAGTCCCAGCCAGAGGGCCACGTGGTGACTTGGGCGAAGTTCACCGTCGCCTTTCGTGCCGCCCACGTCCCCGCCGGCATCATCGCGGTGAAACAGCAGGAGTTCCGCGACCTGCAGCAAGGCAACAGGACCGTCATGGAGTACCTCCATGAGTTCAACCGCCTCGCCCGCTACGCACCGGAGGAAGTGCACACCGACGCCCTCCGCCAAGCCAAGTTCCACAGGGGACTTAAGGATGAGCTGTCCATCCAGCTCGTCGCCGCCGACTTCGCCGACTTCCAACGGCTGGTCAACAAAGCGCTCATCCAAGAGACTGAGCAGAACAAGCTGGACCTCAAGAAGAGGAAAATGATCGCCTTCAAGCATCAGCAGGCGAACTCTCAGAGGCCCCGCTTCATCCCTCCGCCACCAGCGCCTACCTACCATCCTCGGCCCGCCTACAGGCCGCCTCACGCCGCCGGTGGATCCAACGCTGGGCACCCTCGCCCCGCTCCACCAGCTCCGGCCGCTCAGCCGACACCAGCCGCCAAGGCCCCGATCTTGAAGGATCGCCAAGGAAGGCCGGTCGTCTGCTTCAACTGCCGCAAGGAAGGGCACTATGCACACCAGTGTCCTCACCCCAAGCCAGCTCAGGGCGCGGCCCCCAACCAGGCGGTTCGTGCCCGCGTCAATCACATCAGTGCGGAGGAAGCTCAGGAGGCTCCTGAAGTCGTGCTCGGTACGTTTACTGTGAACTCTGTACCGGCCGTCATATTATTTGACTCTGGAGCAACCCACTCCTTCGTCTCGGAAGATTTTGTGAAAACAAACAAACTGGACGTGCTCCCTCTACCCATTCCCATGGTGATTGCCACCCCCGGCAATAGGACCTCAGCCCGCTTATACTGCCCTAAGGTTCAAATTGACATCCAAGGAGTACTGTTTCGGGCCGAGCCTGTCCTCATCCAATGCACCGGACTCGACCTTATACTAGGGATGGATTGGTTGATGAAGCACAAGGGAGTGATCGACTGTGCCAATAAGTCCGTCATGGTGACCAACCCTGAAGGCGCAGCCGTCACCTTTCGGATGACCAGTCGCGAACCACTCGGAGCATCCCTTCGCTCGATAGCTCTTGAAGAGGTGCCTATAGTCAAGGAGTTTGCGGATGTCTTCCCTGAAGATCTACCCGGAATGCCTCCCAAGCGGGACATCGAATTCAGAATCGAACTTGTCCCCGGGACCACTCCAATCTCCAAGCGCCCGTACCGAATGGCCGCCAATGAACTAGCCGAAGTCAAGAGCAACATCGAAGACCTAGAACAAAAAGGGTATATCCGACCGAGTACCTCACCCTGGGGTGCACCGGTTATATTTGCCATGAAGAAGGACAAGACCAAGAGGATGTGCGTGGACTATAGAGCCCTGAACGACGTGACCATTAAGAACAAGTACCCATTGCCTCGGATCGACGACCTGTTCGATCAGCTGAAAGGATCCTCGGTGTTTTCCAAGATTGACCTCAGGTCAGGTTATCACCAGTTGAGGATTAGGGAAGAAGACATACCCAAGACTGCCTTCACCTCTCGCTATGGACTCTACGAGTACACCGTGATGTCGTTCGGACTCACGAATGCCCCGGCCTTTTTCATGAACATGATGAACAATGTATTCATGGAGTTCTTGGACAAGTTCATCGTGGTATTCATCGACGATATCCTCGTTTACTCCAAGACCAAGGAAGAACACGAGACTCACCTCCGGCTGACCCTCGGAAAGCTAAGGGAGCAGCAACTGTACGCCAAACACAGCAAATGCGAATTTTGGTCGTCTGAGGTGAAGTTCCTCGGCCATGTTATATCTACCGGAGGAATAGCAGTGGACCCCACCACCGTTGAAGCGGTAACCAACTGGCTGCAGCCCACGACGGTGACCGAGATCCGGAGTTTTCTCGGATTGGCCGGATACTACCGCCGGTTCATCGAGAACTTTTCCAAGATCGCCAAGCCTATGACCAGACTTCTGCAGAAGGAAGTGAAGTTTGAATGGACCCCCGACTGCGAAGAGAGCTTCCAGACCCTCAAGAAGAAGCTAGTATCAGCTCCCATTCTCACTCTGCCAGACATCCGGAAAGACTTCCACGTCTACTGTGATGCCTCTCGTTAAGGATTGGGATGCGTCTTAATGCAAGAAGGGAAAGTGATATCCTACGCCTCCCGGCAACTGAGACCGCACGAGCTGAACTACCCAACCCATGACCTGGAACTAGCAGCCGTGGTTCATGCCTTGAAGATATGGAGACATTACCTTGTGGGGAATCGGTGTGAGGTCTTCACCGACCACAAGAGCCTCAAGTACATATTCACCCAACCAGATCTGAATCTCAGGCAAAGGAGATGGTTGGAACTGATCAAGGATTACGACTTGGGCATCCATTATCATCCGGGCAAAGCGAACGTGGTGGCAGACGCCCTTAGTCGAAAAGGGTACTGCAATGCCATCATGATTCAAGACCAAGCTCCTTTACTTTATAAGGAGATGGAAAGGCTAAACCTAGGGATCACCACTCGAGCGTACCTCGCTGCCTTGGAATCTCGGCCTGTCTTAATAGACCAGATCCGAGAAAAGCAGAAGGAAGATCCGGACATCCTGGAGATCCAGCAGAACATGAGGAAGGGTAAAGCCCCCGGATTTTCCGAGGACAAGCATGGTACCATCTGGTTCGGAAACCGAGTATGCGTACCCAACCTACCTGAGTTGAAGACCCTCATCCTTCAAGAAGCCCACGATACTCTATACTCCATCCATCCCGGGAGTACAAAGATGTATCAAGACCTAAAGGAAAAATATTGGTGGGTCAGCATGAAGAGAGAAATAGCAGAGTATGTGGCCAAGTGCGACACATGCCGGCGAGTCAAGGCAGAGCATCAGAGGCCTGCCGGACTTCTTCAACCTCTCAAGGTCCCTGAATGGAAGTGGGAAGAAATAGGAATGGACTTCATCACGGGACTGCCCAGGACCCAAGCTGGTCATGATTCTATCTGGGTGATCGTCGACCGACTCACCAAGGTGGCTCACTTCGTTCCGGTCAAGACAACGTACACCGTCGCCAAGTTGGCTGAGTTGTATATGACCCGGATCGTGTGCCTTCACGGAGTTCCTAAGAAGATTGTATCTGACCGTGGGAGTCAGTTTACCTCCAAGTTTTGGAAGAACCTTCAAGAGGAACTCGGCACCCGGCTGAACTTTAGCACCGCCTATCATCCACAGACCGACGGTCAAACCGAAAGGGTCAACCAGATATTGGAGGATATGCTTAGAGCTTGCGCTCTAGACTTTGGCGG
This sequence comes from Zizania palustris, assembly GCA_019279435.1. Lineage (NCBI taxonomy): Eukaryota > Viridiplantae > Streptophyta > Magnoliopsida > Poales > Poaceae > Zizania > Zizania palustris. The sequence continues at coordinate 29,923,948 of JAAALK010000288.1, forward strand.
AATGTGGGACAAGAACTTACCGTATGCAGAGTTCTCCTACAACAACAGCTATCAAGCCAGCCTGCAAATGTCCCCGTTCGAAGCGCTCTATGGACGTAAGTGCAGAACGCCGTTGCTCTGGGATCAGACCGGAGAGTCACAACTGTTTGGGACTGATTTATTAAGAGAAGCTGAGGAGAAGGTTAAGATCATAAGAGACCGATTGAAGGCAGCCCAATCCAGGCAAAAGAGCTACGCCGACAACCGTCGAAGAGACCTAGCCTTTGAGGAAGGCGATTATGTCTATCTCCGAGTCACTCCCCTCCGTGGCACTCAAAGGTTCAACATGAAAGGCAAACTAGCACCCCGCTATGTCGGACCTTTCCAGATCCTCCGACGACAAGGAGAAGTGGCATATCAACTTGAACTGCCTCCATCCTTGGTAGGAGTTCATGATGTGTTCCATGTCTCTCAGCTGAAGAAGTGCCTCCGTGTACCCACCGAGCAAGCCGACCTTCAACAGCTTAATGTCCAAGAAGACTTGACCTACATAGAGAGACCCATCAAGATCTTGGAAACCAAGGAGAGAGTAACCAGAAGTCGCGTTGTCCGCTTCTGCAAAGTCCAATGGAACAACCATCCCGCCGAAGAAGCCACTTGGGAAAAAGAAGACGATCTAAAAGCCCAATACCCCGAGTTATTCGAGTAGCGTTCCAATCTCGAGGACGAGATTCTTGTAAGGGGGATAGGTTTGTAACACCCCAAATTTTCAAAACAATAAAAATATTATTAAATTCAATTTCTTGGAATTATTATTTCTGAAAATACTTTTAATACTCCTTTATAACCTTTTTAACTACAACATAGAGTAGATGGCCAAACTAGGAGGTGAAAATTTTTGTATATGATCCTAAAGCCAAGAAATGTTTTTGAGAATTTTTATAAATTTTTATCCACTCTGGAAATACCCCAAAATATTTAATCCATTTTCTGCAATTATTTTAAATCTGAAAACCTTAGTAACAGTGATGGGCTCCCCTCCCTCCCTTCTCTCTCTCCCGGCCGGCCCAGCCCATTACCCCGCGCGCCTTAGACTGACATCCGGACCCCACCTGTCGGCGCCGATTTCCTCCCCTCGCGCGCGCACCCGACAACCCGGCCCCACCCGTCAGCTGCCTCCCTCGCTCGTCCGCGCTCGCTGGCCAGTGGCCCCCGCTCGTCAGAACCGTCTTCAACCTCGCGCCAGCCCCCCCTAATCCCGCCGGCGAGAACTTCGCCTCGGATCCCCTCGCCGGCTCCCCCTTCCATTAAACCGAGGCCGGCATTAACTCCCCCGAGGCCCACCGGTCAATTAAGCGCGTTAAGGCGCGCGTTTAAGCCCCTGGATCGCCTTCATGCGCCCGGCCGCGCCTTCGCCGGTGAGTAAAGCCCCCCCTCGGCTTTCCTTGCATGCGAGCCCCCTCCGGTGTCCTATTTAACCCACCGGCCTACGCCGCGTCCGACCCCCACGCCCACTCGCTTCGAGAACGAACAGAGCGCCCTCCCTTTGCCTTTGAGCGTTTTCCCCCTGCTTCGCCTCCGGCCGCCCCTCGCCGTCGCCTCGGACCACCCCGGCCCGCGCCTCCGCCACCGTCGTGACCGCAAGGACGTCCCCTACCTCGGCCACGTCTCCGCTGGTCAAGGAGATCGCCGGAACACTGTCGCCGTCGAGTACCCGAGGAGCCTTCCGCGTCTACCCTCGTCGCCGGCCACGCCCCGTCGTCCCCGGACCGCCGCCAAGGTACCATTGTGACCGCCGTAGCATCCCCCTTCCATTTCTAGGCTTAGCTAGGACCGCCGTCGCCCGCCGTGGCCGCTGGCCCGCTCGCCGTCGTCGGAGAAGACGACCGGCACGGGTCGAGTACCCGTGCCGTGTCGGATCTGATCCCGACCGTGCGATCGCGATCGGACGACGCACGTGAGCCCACGTGCGCGATCTAATCCACACCGTTAGATCTCGGCGAAGGGGTATGTTTTAATCTCGTGCGTCCGTTAGTTTTTAAAACCCGCGATTGATCTGGATCGCTCATTGCGTACTGGTTCGATGTTTTAATCCTGGCCGTCCACGTCGACTTACGCGTCCCGCCTCGCCCTCGCGCGTTGGATCTGGATCTGACGGTCCAGATCGACCCGGCGCACGCGCACAGTGCGCGGGTTCACCGTGAGCCTGGCTCACCGTGGACCCGAGGGATTTAAAATTTGAAAATAAATTCCAGAAAAGGTTTAAAACTTGTAAAATTCATATCTGGCGCATTTGAACTCTAAAAATTGCCATTCCAATTTTAGAAAATTCATAATATTATTCTCTACATGTTTATACAATAAAAACAGTAGGTTTACATTAGACATTTCATGTTTATTTAAATGAATGTTTAAATACCCTTAGGTTAAAAATGTAAAATTTAATTATTTAAATTCCAGTAAAATTTATATTTATTTATTTCTTGATGATATGAACAGATCACTAAGTTTTCTATGAAGCTTTCATTTTTAGAGAACTTAAAAATGAGAATAACCCCTTTTAAAACCCCTTTCTAAAAAGGACTACTTTTTAAATTCCTTTAAAATTTATTTATAAAATAAACCACAGAACCTTAACCATTGAATTTATTTTATTTATAATCAAACCAACTTTAACTTATGTGCTTATAATGTAATGTTATATTGTTTGATTGAATGTTGTGTTCTTTTTATTTTACTTTACTATATCAAAAAGACTACGACGTCGCCGAGGAGCCGGAGTACTTCCCCGAAGTCCCTCCCTCTCCTTTTGCTGAACAAGGCAAGTCACCAAACCAATCTTTTGAGCATATTGAACCCATGTTTGATTAAACTATCGCTAAAACACATAGGTTATATATGCATTAGTCAAATGAACCCTTACATTATATTTAATTAGGATCCCCGACCTTGATGTGCAACCCAAGCCATGCTATCTCGCCTAACCTCCTTGTCACCATATGATTAATGATATTAGCTAGTGTCCAATGTATTGACACGATCGCTATAGGATAAAAATGAGTCGTAGCAAAATGGTTCTATTATATGATCCCCGTTACTTCTTATCCTTGGAAATTCTGTTGGTGATGAGTTATGGTTGTGAGTGTATGCATGGTGGGTTCCGGGTGCAAGCTAGGGCATTGGTCGGTAGCACCCGGGGCACTATAAGGACCGGTCTGAGGGATTCGTTGCAATACACTTACGTACTAACCACAAGTCTAGTGGGTAAGTCCTAACTAAGGTATGGGTTGTTCCAAACCGAGGCCACCATTTGGAGATGGGTCAAGTTGCACCTGCGGGTGACTTGTACCAATGTGGCGCAAAAGGGGGTGCGACGTTAGCCGGGATGCGGCCCGGCGCGCCGGCGAAACCTAGAGCGGGTGGTTATCGCTTGGAACCTCTCATATTGAGGTTTTGGCACGAGTTCCCGTGAAATGGGTCATCTCGTTTGGGATGAGTGCGTGCCTTGTGGGTACAGTAGTACATCTCTGATCAGAGTCTTAAATCTTTTCGAAAAGTCGAGCCCACGGTCAAGGGCGGGTTGCGTGACATCCCCCAGTTAGTTTACTTTGAGTATGAATGTGCATGATGGATTGACATGTAAGGACCGTTGAGCGAGGTGGGGCTGACTGTACCCCTCGAGTTAGTGATGTTGATGATGTTCATGTTTACTTTCCGCATGATTAAAATATGATTACACTAAATGCAATAACTGCAACTGCACTTTTCCGCAATGTTAGCCATTATCCTTCCTTGTTTATTATCCTGCATTATTATTTGCATTTGCGGTGGCTTGTTGAGTACTTTTTGTACTCATACCCGTTGGACCCCACAGAGGATGCTTATTTTGAGGACGGTCTGGAGTAGCGACCCAGTCGAGAAGAAAGATCCTGAAGAAGATGTTCGTCATGCCGCTGTTTAATTATTTTATTACTACTTTTACTAAAACTTTGATGTAATAAATATGGTCTGCGTACCATGGATATTGTCGTATGTACGTTGTCGCATGATGAACCTCTTGTATTATTGTTTTTCAATGGAAATTCAATAATGTCTCGATTTGTCAAATCGGGGCATTACAATGCGCGACCTCGCCGAAGAGTTCATCTCCCTTCGGATTCCACCCCTTGGGGCTGATTGGCCGATAGTGTTTCAACAAGCCTCGGAGGGTGATCTTCGAACCCTAGGTAAGACTTCAACTCCTGCAGCAGTGTGTTAGATGAAGGAAAATAGTATACTTATAACATGTTACCCTTTTCCCCAGCGGCTCCATTGGCGCTAGCTCCGGAAGACATAGCTCGGGCCACCGAACGGGTCCTCGGAGCCCCTTCGGTGACTGAGAGACAGAGGAGGCTGGAGCTGGTGGGGAGTTGGGAGTGCTCCAACAGAGTGTGGGGAGCTCTTGGAATGGTGCCCCCTCCTTTGCCGGACTTTGCCTCGACCGGAGCAGCCTCTCAGAAACGAAAGGCTGTCGCCGAGCCCCCCCAAAAAGCCAGTAAGACGCCGCCTAAGAAGAAGAAGGTGGTGAAGCTTCCTCCGCAGCTGGCTCCTGCTCCGTCCTCTTCGTCCTTGGACATCCGGAGTTCGGCCTCAAAGGACTCCGAAGACTCCAATGCCCAACTGGAAACAACCTTCGAGAATTATCTCTTAGAGGACGACGAGGATGCAGTAGGCGTCTCAGCCGAGACTTCCACCCGGAGGGTTGTGGAGGTAGACCCGGCTCACGCGTCCGTGCCTGTTGTTGTGGACTTGGAGACGGACTCCACCACCCCCAACTCGCCCGTAACCGTGGTGATTGTGGCGGAAGTCGAGGATCCGGCGAGAAGCACACCGGAGAGGACTTCGGGGGATGATATCGATGAGATCCTCTGGTTGTACGAAGTTCTGGAGGATCCGACGATTCTACCTCATGGGCCCCCCAAAGGTATACTACAAAGTTTTTTCCTTGGACGATACCTGCAACAATTTCTACTCGTAAATGCTTATCAATTATTTTGACACAGTAGGTACCTCGGAGGGGTCGAGGTTCCGATGGACACTTCGACTCCCTTGGACGCTCCGGTCCTGGAGGTGGAAGTCGTGCCTGCCGATGCAACCCTGGGGACTGGGATCATGCCCGTAGCTGCGGCCTTGGTGACCGAGGTCGCCCCCGCTGCTACGGCTCCAGTTGAAGGGGTAGTCGCCGAAGGAGGGACTGCTTCTGCCCTAGCCGATGCTCCTGCTTTCGTGCCGGGTAGGGGCAAAGTCATGTCTAGCCTCGGCCTTCCCCCGGCCCAATGACGACTTCGACCAGCAATTCGGAGGAGGAGGCCACGGCGGACGATCGCCAAGCTTCGTCTTGGCTTCCTCTGCTGGCCCCATTCCTGGAGCATCGAACAGGCCTCTGAGCGCTCCTGGAGCCTTTGGCGGAGAAGAGCCAGGACATCGCCAATTCAGACCTGGTCTCCGCTCTCAGCGAGGCTAGAGCTTCAGCGCTCGACATGGCCCTCGAAAGGGCAGCCCTTCAGGTATGGAAAGCACCATAAACACTTCTAATTAGCAATTATAAACACCTTGGTACTTACTTGTTCTTTTCCTTGCTAGAGCGGCAGCGACTTCCAATGAGGTCGAAACTAATCGACTCAAAAGGAAGGTTACCACCCTCCAAACTGCCCTCAAAGATTCCAACGAACGATCTTTTAAGTTGGAGGAGGAAGCCCTAGCGAAACGGAGGGCTAGGGCTGCGGCCGACGAAGCTCTCTGAACGGCGAGGGAAGACAACGACGCGCTCCGTTCTTCGGCCCAAGAGGCTGAAGCCAAACGTGTAGTTCTTCGGGCGGAGGTTGAAAGGCTCCGTCAATAGGAGGCCACTTCAAGCGCCTAGTTGGTGGAGCTCCCAGGAGCTCTTAACCAAGTGATGGCCCAGAAGAGTTCTTTAATGCTGTAGGTGGCCGAGGTGTCCGCTACTGCTGTGGGGCTGGAGGCAACGGAGAAGAAGAACGCTAGTGAGGCAGAACGTACCTTGGACGCCCTTCAGGGTACCTTGGAATACTTCGGCACTATGTGCCCTTCGTCTTCTGTGGCAACCAGCGAATCCCTCGAACGGAAGCTGAAGAGGATCCAGGTGGAAGCGTCGTTGATGATGAGCTCCGGCGTCCGGTGCGGAGAGATCTCCGGGCAGTGTGCCGGCATCGGAGTTATTCGTCACCTCGAGTCCCTTCAGATCCCCCTCGGTTCAGTCGAGGGTTCGATCCCTGGAAGCTTCGCCTCTGAAGACCAGCTGCACCCTTCCTCGGACGTAGCCTTGGCCTAGGAAGCCTTCCGGTCAATTTGGAAGTCGGACCATAAGGTTGCGGATAAAGCTTGGATTGACGAGGCCCAGCGGCAGAAACAGGCACAAACAAGGCCACCACTTCCTGCGTCTCCAGCCCCGGCAATCCCTGCTCCGCCAACCGACCCACAGGTCTAGCTCCTAGGGCCATCATGTATGCACACTGTTGTAAAGCTCCTTTAATTAATGAAAAAGTTATAATCGAGAAGCTCGTTTGAGTGTTCTGCTTTCTTTTTTAGGTTTTGTCGTGCCTTCCGAACCCTGACCTCAAAATACTGGATTTTACCAAAGGGCTCCAGAAGGAATGGGCAAGCCTTGAGAGCTTAAGGCCCTACCGCCGATCTCGCTTCTCTGTTCCTCGTGGAGACAAAGGGGAGATACCCCCCGAAGTTTTTCAAGAGGTCTCAGCGTATATCAAGGAAGAGGAGAAAGAGAAGGCATCCTCGTCTTCCGAACACATGAATTGGTCTGACTCGGAGTATCAGGCCGAAGAACCTACAAAAGTTAACTCCGAAAGGCTTCTGACCTGGGTCGAGCTTCAAGAGGAGCAAAAGAAGCTACGAGCCTCGAAGAAGAAGAGAAGTGCGTGGGTGAAAAGGATTAAACCGATAGCTTCGAGCTCCGATGGACAGAGTAGTCGGAGGGGTAGCTCCAGAGGCCGACAGGGTCTTCAATTTTTCCTAGGCTTAGACCAAAATTTCTCCTGATGTATAAGTACGATGAATTAATGTGAATTGTCCCGAAAGTATCTTGTTTGCTTTATACCCTCCTACCCCTCCTTGTGGGTGGCGGATCCTTTGATGTGCAAATGGGTTCGCCAAACACAATGATGCGCCAAACAGCTTGATGCTCCATATCACACTTCATATCCGCATGTTACCTTGTAAGTTCCGAAGTCGGGTCTGTCTCTTAGGACTTTTGATTTGTTTTTTTAAGTGTCTCGTTGGCCGGGGCCTCGAAACCTCATTACTTGGTCACCTTCGACTCTTTTACAGATTGGTCGAACCCGTAGGCCGGAGATCTGTTTAACTTTTAAAGTCCTTGGACTCTTCCTCGGATCCTGTGGAGCCATGCTGAATAGCGTGGGCCTCATGACTCCAGAAGTGATGAGTCATTGTCAACGATAGTCAAAGAGGACAGAAGAAGAAGAGATCTGCTGATTCATGGGCCGCGTGTGACTTAGGTACATGGGCAGCGAGCGACTGTCGGGCAGAGGAGGCTGCGAAGTCGGGCTGGCCCAATCCGGGTACATGGGCCAGAAGCAGTAGAAGACCACTGGGCTGTTGACCAGGATTGACTCAGGTACACGGGCGGTGAGTGATTGCCGGGCTGAGAGAGCTGCGGAATCGGGCCAGCCCAATCCGGGTAACTGGTGCAAAGTCGGTGGAGGCTTTGTCAGTTTCGGCGCAAAACTAACAACCGTCGATCTTGTATCCGACTGTCCATAAGAGAAGTCGTAGTCGCTACGAAAACTTAGCTTCCGGATAATTCATCTGTATCTCTAGGCCCACAGTCAATTAGTCGTGTCTGTAAAAATACCTAAGGGCAGTAGAGTCTTTTCCTTTATTCTTGCGTCTGTAAAAACCCTAAGGGGTTGGTAGAATATGCCTATAAATAGGACCCCAATCCCTAGGGTTTGGACTACCCTTTTGGCTGAATTCAATACTACTCCTTTGGGTCACTTTTTGTCTCTTGCATTTTCTCTCTTCCTTCCCTCTTGCTGTGCGTCGCCAGGCAGAGCTTCTGTTCTTCTCGTGAGATCCATTGTGTTCACTGTTCTGGAAGGAATTATT